>PTEX01000155.1:1692414-1718330 GCA_003342815.1 Eudromia elegans | reverse complement strand
CGGGGCCTGGCGCTGTGCGCGGCGGCGGCGGGGGGTTCCCCTGCACAGGGGCCCGGGCGGGTGGGGGGTCCCGGCACCCGCAGCACCCGGGGGTGCGCGAGCGGGGAGGGCTGCGCTGAGCGGCCCCGGGAGCGGCGGGCAGCGCCGCTCCGGGAGCAGCGKCAGCCTCGCCGCGGGGAGGGCCCGCGCCGCTGGAGCGGAGGCGTCTGCGGAGGAAAGGGAGCCTCGCTTTGTTTGAGCCGCGGTGCTGCCGTGAGACTGACTGGAGGAGCGCTTGCCGTAATTAAGCAGGCCACGAAGGACCGTGTGTTTCATTCAAAACAGAAGCAGCTGTTTGCTTATCTCCAAATTATCCAATAATAACGTGGGTAATTGCTGCTGCACAAGCAGCTCTTGCRAGCAAATGTAAAGCTCAAGTGGTGCTTGAGTAATTGAGCGGGTGCTTTTATCTTAAGGAAATGGCTCTGGCTTTTGCTTGTGGAGTGTGAGTGAGTGGCACCCAAGAATGCAATGACATGAAGTGCTGGCTTACGAGAGATGCTGCCAGACAACATGTCTGTGGCACATTACTGCTTCCACAGCGCTCCCCTTCTGCCAGCATTAGTTATGTGATGGGGCTAAATCACTCCTGGCTTCTCTGAATAAAGCAAAATGTTGGGTGGGTGTCTGTGCATTGCTTGATACCCATATTCCATGACCAAAACCACACTGTGTCCTGGACTGACCGGTCCAGGCACTCTTCCCCGCCGGTGTCGCAACCGCGCGGTGCCCTTGGTTTGCCGTGTTGTTCTCTCGCAGCGTGGCCCTGCTAGACCGCCAGGTTCTGTTTGCCCGAGCCCCGAGGTATCGGTGGCTGTGCCCGGAGCAGGCGCTGGAGCGCGGCCAAGGCCCCGCGTGCCCTYAGCTGCAGACTGTGACGAGAGCCCACGTCAGGACGATAGCCGGGCACACGCCGTGCTCCCTGCGCTGTCCCCRCCGGCCTCGGGTACGGGGTCAGAGCGGGGCTGGGACGCCAAGCCTGTGGTTCAGATGCAGCCCTAAGCTGTGCTCGCCCRCGGGCAGCTCGGCCCTGTGGCTGTAAATGCACCTGGAGCAGAGGCTGCCAGCTGAGACTCGCTCTGGCTGCCTGCATCCCAGAGCCCTGCTGAGAGAGGGGGCGGTTCAGGGCTGCTCCCTACATGCTAAGTGACACAGTGCCAGGCTAAAGCACTTACCTGGCGCTTGGGAGCAGGGACTCATCCCTGCTGCCYTCAGCCAGGGCAGCAAGGGGGTGTCCAGTCCCTGCTGCTGCTGCAGGGTGGACCTCGTGCACCTCTGTACCTGCCAGGCTGGGATGTGGTGCCTCAGGCTTCCTGCTGACACCAGGCCAGGATGCGGGAAGAGATGGAAGCTTCCCAGAGCATATGTGCCGAGTGCTGGCAGCTGGCAAAGYCAGGCTCATGATTCACACACTGATGAGGAAAAAGGTTTCTGGAGCTTATGCCAAGCACTGAGCCTGGGTGTGATTTGGGAGCAGGACTTATGACACCCTCCCCTTTCCAGGCTTCACCAGGCAGCACCTCCTTGGCATGGCAGCCTTCTGAATGCTGCTGTGAGGCTTCTGACTCCCTTGTGCTTTGAAAATCAGCCTAGGTGCCAAAATGGGGAGTTGAACTCTAAGCAGTAACATCTGCTTTTTTTGCAGATCATCTGGGGCCACAGCCCTGCAGTTGGCCAAAATAAAGCTATATATGTGGTATGATAGCATGAAGTGTAGTATTTTGCACGTGGGGATGCAGAGTACCAAGCTGCTTCAAGCACTYGTTGCAAGGAGGCCATGTGTCTGAGATGCTCCTCGAGCCAGGACAACCGATGCATGGGGGAACCAGGCTGCGTATGTGACAAAGACACTCACCTTGCAGTGAGTCCCAGCAAGGTGGGGTGCTGCCTGAAAACACCACCAGGAGACCGAGGGAAGGTAGATGGAGCGCTGATCCTTACCCTCGGAAAGGGAAGGGCTGGCCAGATGCCCCTCTGCAGCCACAGAGCCTCCCTCCATGCTGCAGTGCTCCTCTCCCAGACAAAGTTCTTCCGGTGATCAGTGACTGCATGTGGACAGAAATTCTAGCAGTTTCTTTCCCATGCTGTTGCTGGAAGACAGGAGAAACCTTGGACCTTACGCTCTGCTGCCTGGAAGGTTAATGAATAGTTTAATTTCTTCCCTGCTCCTGTGGTGCTGAGAGGAAGGCTTTTGGCCTTCCAGCACTGGGGTAACGGGCATTAATAGCATGGATAATTGGTGTTAAGAGCAAAGCTGTGTTTGCTGTTGCAGCCTCTCGCCAGGAGCTGCTCATGGGTCCAGCTGTAAGCTTGGGAGGGGGCACTGCCAGTGCAGGCAAGAGTCCTTGCCCAGCAAGCTACGGGCTTGTAGGCCAGACCCTGGCAGGAGTTACGTGCTCCAGGTGACCCTGCTGGAGCGAGCAGGGGCTGCACTACATGATCTCCGGAGGCCCCTTCCAGCCTGAGCCGTTGTGTGATCGCGGGTCAGGCCCTGTGCGTTCCTTGCTGCCAGGGATGAGGCTGATACTGCGGGGGCAGCAGATGGAGTTGGCTTGGGCTGCCGTCCTGCTCCGTGGGAAGGTCCAGCTCTGCTCATGGTTTGGGTGGATGGAAGTGCCGGGGGGGCTTCCTAAAGGAAGCCCTGTCCAGGGGTCCCTGCTGGTGCTCCTGCACCCCTGTCCTGGGGATCTCTCGCAAGACAAGGGGTCTTTAAGGGAGGGCTGTCACACGTGCTGGGTGGGCACCGAGCCTTCCGTGGGCTCTAGGCTGCCTCCGTGACGGGCTGTGCTGGGCCCCTGACAGGGTCTGGGCCATTGGGCCCGTTTCTGACTAAAACGGGCCTGACTGGTGCTGTGGCCAGGCACGGCTGTGCGTGTGGGGTGGGGGGATAGCGGTGCTTGTGACCTGTCCTGCGTTTTGGTGTGAGAAACATACTGCTTTAACGAGCAAGGGGAGACACCATGGGAGGGAGAGAGAAGGAGGAGACTTCCTACTTTCCCTACCAACTCCCAATGTAAGACTTCCTTAGGTTCAAGGACACTTTCATCAGCTTGCACACCTTAAGCACAGAAATACATACTGTTTTCAACCAAGATATTACAGTAAAGGCTTTAGAAAGGGCCTGTTTTCCTGGGGGTGATGGTCTCCGCACACACATTTACCTGCCCCACGGAGCAGAGTGAGGAACTGTGGGTGCGCTGGCCTCCTCCTCTGGGTGCAGGGCAGGGCCGTTGCAGTCCTGGTGCAGCTCGGGCTGGGGCACGGGGCCGGGCAGCGTGCGCAGGGCGAGCCGTCGCGCTGCCTGCAGCCCTTCTAAAGGCACACGCCACAGCAGGACATTCCTAACGCTCCTTCCCTCCGCAGGCTCTCCCATGGGGAACAGCAGCAGCCGGCTGTACGGGGCRCTCACCAAGGCGCTGAGCAGCGGCGCGGTGCCCCAGCCGCGCGAGTGCGCGGGGCCACGGGAYGCGGCGCCGCTGGAGCCCATCGACGCCAGGGAGCTGCTGGAGGAGTGCCAGGCGGTGCTGCGCAAGCGCCCGCCCCGCTTCCAGCGCCGCTTCGTGGAGCTGCGGGCGGGCGCCGCCGCCGGCCCCCGGCCCATCCGCGTCATGCAGTGGAACATCCTCGCCCAAGGTGGGAGAACCTTCCCCGCACCCACAGCAGCGGCTCTCCTTCCCTCCCAGGAGAGGGAAAGGGGCTCCCTATAGCTGGGAAGCCAAGCGGAGCTCTGCCTCTGTTGTGGCCAAGCCCAGGACACCCACAGGGCTGGCACGCTGCACTCGTGCTTGCCAAGCCCCAGAAAATAGGCTTGCCTTTCTGGAAGTCTCTGTAAGGCTGCTCCGCTCCCGTTTCTCAAAGCTGAGTGCTGAACTGTTCATCCATTCAGACGTGTCCTGGGAATTCTTGGTCCTTTACGCTTCAGAATAAATATTACAGGCTCTRAGTCCAGCAGTCAGGACTTGAACTTATGCAACAGCCTTACTGTAATCATTTTTAGGGAAAATCCCCTTCTTAAGGACTGTGACCAAGTCACTCCTATAATACTGTGTTTCTTCCTAGCTGAGCTGTGGCAACCACATGGGGAAGGACTTGCTGAAGTGTAGTGAGTTCTGGAGAGAGGGAAGCAGCCTAATTAGCTGTGTATTTKTAAAGGGAATCTAACCTTCTTTTGGAGGGACTTCACTGCTTAGAGAACGGGTTCTCTCAGTGAAGCCGACCAGCTATTAAGTGAGCGGTTATTCTGGCAAATCCCATGMCCTGCACAAAACCTGGGGTACACACCTTTCACAGAGAGAACAAAGTGTGTTGCAGAGGGTTATGTTTCTTCCCCTGGTAGCTTCCTGCCCCGCAGAAAAAGGGGATGGATGCAGGACGTTGTCCTCACATCTGTATAGGAATGGCATTTGGTGATGGAGCAGGGYCCTTCTGGCAGTTGTGGTGTCTTGGAGCGGGAGCTTCAGGATGGCACCAGCAGTGGAGGAACAGTCTGTTCTAGCTCCTGACCCCTTCTCTTTTTTCCTCCCGGTCCMATTTCAGCTCTTGGAGAAGGCAAAGACAACTTCGTTCAGTGCCCCATGGAAGCTCTRAAATGGGAAGAAAGGAAGTGCCTCATCCTGGAGGAAATCCTCGCGTACAAACCCGACATCTTGTGCCTCCAGGAGGTCGACCACTACTTTGACACCTTCGAGCCGCTGCTCAGCCGCCTGGGCTACCAGTGCACCTTCTTCCCAAAGCCGTGGTCGCCGTGCCTRGACGTGGAGCAGAACAACGGGCCCGATGGCTGCGCCTTGTTTTTCCTCAAGGACCGCTTCGAGCTCGTCAACAGCGCTAACATTCGGCTAACTGCAATGAAGCTGAAAACCAACCAGGTGGCCATAGCGCAGACRCTCAAGTGCTGCGAAACTGGAAGGCTGTTCTGCATCGCTGTCACCCACCTCAAAGCTCGCACCGGCTGGGAGAGGTTCCGCTCGGCGCAAGGCTGTGATCTGCTCCAGAACCTGAAGAACATTACCCAGGGAGCAGAGATCCCTCTGATAATCTGCGGAGACTTCAACGCAGAGCCCACCGAGGAAGTGTACAGAGAATTTTCCAACTCCAGCCTCAACCTGAACAGTGCGTACAAGCTGCTGAGCCCCGACGGGCAGTCGGAGCCGCCCTACACCACCTGGAAGATCCGTCCCTCAGGAGAGTGCCGGCACACGCTGGATTACATCTGGTATTCGCAGCACGCCTTGAACGTGAACTCAGCTCTGGGCTTGCTGACTGAGGAGCAAATTGGGCCCAACAGGCTGCCATCGTTCAATTACCCTTCAGATCACCTGTCCTTGGTGTGTGACTTTAGCTTTAATCAAGACCCTGACAGACTGTTATAATTCCTTGGGATGCCACCTAGTATTGCGGTGTCTTAATTCACCACTTTTATTTTAAAGAAACCGTTTGAAGCTGGAAACTATTTAAGGATGAGGAAATGCTGTTGACTGAACACTTTTTTTCAGGCACTTGTTTGGAATTACACTTGCCATTTGGAGCTTGTTAATCTGAGGCCTCTGCAGGGGGGAGAGAGGAGTCTGTGCTCTTGTTCTGTGTGTTTGTGCCCTAGCAGGGTTGGASAGTTGGAAGGAAAATAAGTTTCTCCTTTCAGTATCCCCTCTGTCTGAGGCTTTAATCCTCTAAGGAACGTGGAGGCTCTCAGTGTTTAAATTAAAAAAATCACTCATGTATGTAAAACAACTTGCCCTGACAGCATGCTATTTTTATTTATTTCCTGTTAAGCTTGTGTAAGTACCAAAGGGAATGAGGCTTGACTACTCAGTAAAGTTTTGGGCTTTTTTTATCTTTTTCAGTATCAGGAAAGATTAATGTATTTCAGATGTGAAATACTAACATTGTCCTCTCATTTTTTAAGTGACTTGAGATAACAGTGTTGTTAAAAAGGAGYGGAAATAGGTTCCCAAGGCACTGTAGGAGGAAGCCTTTCCCCRTATTAAGAGCAGCAAGGAAGCGGAGGCTCTCTACTGTACCTCATACAGTAATATTCCCTCRTTTCCAGAAGAAAGTGCATGTGTCTGTACACATACCTCGTGGCATACACAGTAACTGGTTTCTCCTGCACTCTCCGTCAGCAGACGTACCTAACCAGGGAGTCTCTTGTCTGCTTCCACTCTGACTTCTCTGAATGGTTTGGAGTTGTAGTCTCATCAGTCTTCCTCTTTCAGTAAAGGGCCAAGATCTTCATGTTGTAAAACTTTTTTATTTATCTTCAGAATCCAATGTGACACTGGAACCTGTTAGAAAATCTCATTAATTTATAGAGAGAAGTTGGTGACCTTGTATCTCACTTGAAATCACTGCAGCTGCATCTGGGGCACAGAGAGGTCCTCTGACAACACCAAGACTCCACCAGAGCTGTTCAGTGCTCACAGGGGTGCCCTTGACCATGGCATAGGCCTACGATATATGGATTGTAAATGTGACAGTACACAGGAAAAGGCAGGAAGGGAGAGGGCTGAAAAGACCATGGTTGATCTAGATGACCYTGAAGGTCCTTTCCCACCRTAATGATTCTGTGGCCAGGCTGGGGCAGGGCTCGTGTTGGACAGCTGGCAAAGATGAGGGCAGAGCCAAAGAAAGCAGCGCTCCCAGGTGCAGTGATGCCCATAGTGACTAAGTGTTCCCAGGTGTTTATTAATAAAATATTTTTAAAAGAAAATAATGTGTCTTTTGCTCTTCATTTTATTGCCATTTCCTAAGTCAGTTGCTAGTTGAAACGGATTTAGCCTCATGATAGGAGTGATGCCACCAGCAAACTACCCCTTCCAGACCTTTCCCCTGGCCCCTCCACTCCTTGTCTTTAAAGAGGTGGTTATGCTGCTTTTCTTTCATGGCAAGTCTGTCTCTCTGTTCTGTTTTCTTCTAATTTCTATGTTCAGACTTCCCTGTACCTGCAGAACAAGGTGTTACCTTTAGAGAAGATAAGCTSCTTTCCCCAGCAGCAGAAGCCTGGACTTCAAATTATTGAGTAAGTATTTTAGTAAGTCAGCTACCACAAGCCACACCAGCAGCTAGAGTTTACATTTACCCCTTTGGGCAGTTTCCAGAAGAAACTACAGTTGGGGTAGAAGCCCCTGATTTGAGAACAAGGATAATATTAAATGCTTTTTTTTTTTCTTCCTTTTCTTAAAAAAAGCCTTCCTTTTCCTTGTGCAAAGCAGCTCCATTTTCCTCCTAATCYGCAAGCGTGTTTCCTATTAACGAGCTCCTGTTTCTTCTCTGCGGGGCCCAGATTACCGTGAGCTTTACTAACAGAGCGGGAGAAGCCAAGCCCAGGCACCTACAGGGTCCACGCCGATGCCCTGGGGCTCTGAAGGACTCTGGGACGCTGAAGGTGGCGTTCCAACTCCGGCCACCTCAGGCCAAAGGTGCCCAAGGGCAGGCTCCCAGCCACGCTTCCTGTGGCACTGCCACTGCCACCCCATCTTCCTCCACTGAAAAAGGGCCGCAGAGGTACTCAATTCCCTCTGGATGCTGTGTTCTGTCCTCAAAGGACAGTTGTGAAGGCAGGGAGGAAGGGGCAGGAGACTGGGGTATCTCCTCGGTCCCAGGCAAGTCTCACTCGCAGTGTTCTYGGGGAACGGCACAGCCCTGCTTGAGCACAGGAGCGAGACACCGGCTCTGTTTCAACAGCTTAAACACAGGCAAGTCTCAGCAAATAACCGGTAACTTCCCAGGCGGTTCCAGCCTTTAATTTCTACTCTAGCTACAAAGTGTATTTTATGGATTTACTCTCTTGGAAAGCTTACGTGAAATGCTGTCCTTGCTTTGTTTTTATTGTGCAAGAGGCAGGCCTGCAACAGGAAAATGCTTCAGGTTGCTATAATTATTAGTAATTAATCATTTTTCTTAAGAAATAGCAGAAAAGGGGTTTTTTTTTCTCTTTATGTGGCAGTATGAACTATTAAAATAAAAATGTCTTCAAAGCTCTTCTTGTGGCTGTGTGCCTGATAAGCACACCTAAGGCTAGAAAGATCTCAACAGATCCTTTGCTCTAATCTTGATTAAAAGCTGTATTAGCTTTAGCAGTGACACTTTTTTCATGCTTAAGCCAGTTGAAGGAAGAAGTGACCCATTTATTTGATTTGCCRAAAGGCAGATGCTGCTGCAAGCTCATTAAAATATTCTCTCCCTGGGAGAAGCATTAGGTCAGAAGTACATAGTGTCACTCAGATCTTTCCCACTTAGTAATATTAATACCTCCTATTTGAACAGTCTCAATGGGGGCGGAAATTGAATTTAGCCTGTTCTGGCTGTGACCCTCTGCCAGCCTAACGGAGATCTCATGCTGCACATGTCCTGGTGAGTAAGAACCACAGCCCCCGGCAGCTCTCCTCTTTCTTSCTGCCTGTCTCTCTGTCCAACTCTGGCTCCCTGATCCCCAAGCAGCTCAGATGCAGTTCTCCAAAGCCCAAATCTTGATGAGATCCATCAGTGGAAGACCCCAAGATCTAAGCCTTAACCAGCAGGCTCAAAAATCAGCTCTTGAGCTAGGTCAAGGCTCAGAACTTCTCACCTTAAGGTTACTTGTAAGATGCTACCAATCCTTTTTTTTTTTTTTTTTTTTTTTTTTTTCCCCAAAAAAATACAAATATTTGCATCAGATTTATACACTAAGATAGATCTTACTGACCTGAAGAAGAATAACAACACTAACTGTGAGGGATTCCCTTTCAACTTTTAGACCAGTGTTCTTACCATAACCCAGAATCAAGATCTTCATTTTGAATTGCCTTCCATAGTGTCTCACTTGTATATTACACAGCAGCATCACTTCTCTCCTGAAGATGACAGGGATGATTTGAAAGAAAAGTATATATTAATATTTATTTTTACTCACATAAAATCAGTGGTACTATRATCTATGTCTTAACACCTTCTGTAGAAAGGATGCTCACTCCACACATTATTACCATTATTGACAYTATTAACGTCAGCACACAGCAGCATGTTGAAGAAAACCTTGCAGGGACCTATGAAGTCACCTGAGAATTGTAGATACAGGCAGGAATTTTCCTCTTCTGGAATTTAGCTGGAGAAGTGCTCCGTAAGCAAGGGCCCCCCTCCAGAGACACGGATTGTTACCTACCTTGCACATTGCTTATGAAGGGCAGCTCACATCAGAGCACCCGTGCACGTGGACGCCGAGGAGCCCTGCTTCAGCAGAAACTGCAATCACYACCTGATCAATCTGCATTTATAACTAGCAGTTAAGAATGGGCAGGGGCATACCCAGAAATTCACACAGCAGGAGGGCATTTAAGTCCTTGTAAGCCTGGCAGGTACCGTTTCCACACCAGTCAGTGCTTTGGTGGTGGGATGCRGCTCATGCTGCCCCAGCATGGAGCTGCCCCAGCAYGGAGCTGCCCCAGCACGGAGCATGCACCTCCATGCCCCTCACGTKTGCCATCCTGGCTGGAGCTGAAGAGGGTCATCAGCTCTTGGTCCACACCCATTTCCAGGGGGAGCACCTTGCCCACTTCCGGTGCATTTCAATTGGGAGTGGGAAAGGACTACAAATAGTCCAGAGAGATACATTTCATGCTCTAAGACAAACCTCTTTCACATATAATCAAGCAACAGCCATCTGGAGAAGGATCTCTTGCAGAAAAGACTTATACATGTGGGTTGGAAAATGCTTTTGTGGCTTTGTCTTCTAGCTCCAACGTGTTCAACCTCCACAGCATGGACTGCTCTTTTCATACACATCCACCTCCTTTTCTCCAGAATAGCTGCCTCACAAACCACTGAGTTTGTCCACTTGTTGCCCATGTCTTGCTTCTCACCTTCTTCCCCTTCTTTTCCTGCCTCTTTTTTTGGAAACAAATCCTCTTCTTTTCCCAACATTTCCTCCCGTGAAGGAGCACTGGTCACCTTTTCCCAGGTCCACAATCACAGTTCACCTGAAAGAATTTTTGCTGCTTTACATTAACTGCTGACAACAAGGATTCCTGGCTTCTACACCAGGTGTTTGTTTTTATCCCTGTTGCAGCTTGTGCATTCATTTGTTCTTAAACTCTTCCTCCCTGCTTAGCAAGTAGAAAAAGAACTTTTTTCCCCAAAAAGAAATTAAAATTCCCTACCTGCTGACTGGGCTGAATGGAGATCTTCCCACCTTTCTTACCCTTTGAAGGGAAGAATGAGGCTTACTGCTAGGACTCTGCACTGCACGTAACTTACTTTTCAATACAATAGCTAAAAGAAAAAAAAACAAAAGAAAATTGAGTACAAGTGCTTAATTTTCACCTGCTTTATCATTACTTAAAGCCTCAACTCTATATTTCTGTTAAAACTGTACCACTAGGTACCAAGTACTTCACTGGTCTAGACCTGAATTACTCAAAGATTAACATCATCTTGTGAAGAACGGAGGGTGCCACTGGGCATCTGGGTCCTCACCAACTGATGTGCTGCTTTTACAGTGACTGCCGTAGCTCTGCCTGGGCACCTCCACGGACACAGGGCAAGCCACTCTGCACCTATGTTAAGACAAGCTCTTGCACACGGACTGTGACTACACAGAAATTAACGTACAGCGTCTTCACACCCTCGCCCTCACCCTGAAGTAACTTAAGTGCAATTATAAACCGGAATCTACTTTAGAAACTTACTCCATTTGGAAGTTACTATCTACCACAAATCATGCRCCCATGCTGAACCAAAGCTTCAGCAGTTGGAAATGTTCAAGGACCAGAAGTGCCACTCTGTCATTTTCTTTTCAGAGCCTCTACATACCAGTGCTTTCTACCTGCCTCTACCACATAGCCAGAGAACAGTGTCCTAGTAGTCAAGCCTGCTTATTTCCACCTTGTCTTTGAGGTGCAGCCCTAAGAAAGAAGGTGCAGCTGGAGGACAACTAGCTAGTTCACACTCCTCGAGTTCTTACCGATTCTCAGCCCTATCTAAGCAGATCTGGTTTTCCTAGTCTTCAAGAACAGGTAGGGAGCACATGCAAAGATGTCACCTCGCAGCTGGGGGGCAGCAACTTCAAGCTGCTCAAGCCKCTGCACAAATTTTATGTGAACAGCATCAGGAGAGGAACCCTGCAAACACTATCCCCAAAACAGGCTCAGAAAATGAGACCCTGGTCAGAAGTTACCTCACCAGCTACTGTAAGCTGCACAAATACTTGACTATACGGTATGGAAAAGCTGGAGTCAGGCACTCTGAGTAGTGGCAAGTTCCAAATTACCACAGTGTATCAGCTATCTTAGGCTGAAAGCCTGGAACACTTCAGAAAAAGCAGAAGAGTAAATTAACAGACTGAAATGGGGGAAAAATAAAGCAGACCAAACAATTAAATTTCATTTCTATATTTCAGTAAAACCTACTTGAATACACTTTGAAACAAGAGTACAACAAAATAGAATATACTTCAAATGTTGAATATACAAACTATTATAGTTCATTCTGAACACTGGTACTTCCCTCTTAACTTCAACTAAAAAAAATTTACAGGTTTAAAACTACCTGACAAAAGTTCATGCTGGGTGTGACCTTTCAAGTGACAAGAGTAGAGCTGAAACTGAAATGTATGCACAGATGTCAAGGCTAAGTGAGAGACACAGGCATGTTATAGCAAAGGCCCAAAGCCTGCTGCTATTTTGTCCACAATTAAGAAATTCAGACAGACTTTAACTACCATACAAAATATGTTACATGTAATTCTATAACAATACTGTGCTAGGTACAAGATTTTTAAAAAATTTGTTTTAATAAAAAAGCTTTACACAAACAAGCCATTAGCTTATTTCAAGAAAGATAACTGAAAATCAGTCTAAGGCTTTCATTTTAAATCTGCTTAAGCTGTATGATACAAAAAAAAAATCCCTCTAGGTCTCTCTGTCTTCTTTTAGAAGCTCTTTAATCTTCTCCTTAATTTCACATTCTAGAATACCTAGTAGCAAGAGTTTTTCACATAGCACCAGTTGAGTACTGTGGGCACACAGTAGTGATTGCTGGTATGCACATAAAATGCACCAAATTTGCCATCTGTAACAACAAGACTTTCCTCTCCCCCTGAAAATTAAACCAAGGCAAAGGATCTCACACAGCTCTTTAGTGTTCCAGATCTTAGTGTAACTTGGCATAGTGAACTGTTTGGTCCCTTTCAGTCCCTCTAACTTTCCTTCTCCACAGGTTAGCTGTTTCCCAACTGGAAGAGGCAGTTTCTGTCAGCATATCAATGTGGTTCAATCTCACCAAAACATGGGAAAATAATCYTTTTTTCCAGTAAGTCTTCAACATGTGCACATTTATTAACATTTCAAAACTCTCCTTTTTGACTTGGTGATCACATCCCCTCCCCTCCCCTGAATTATGTCAGTATACTCAAAGCCCGAAGTCCACGCTGGGAGYGCCCCACTCCTCACTTCTCGCCCGCTACGATTCCTTCTGTTTTCACCGCCACRGGAAGGGCGATGGCTGAGGGCTGAGTGCTAACGACGACAACGTGGGTCACAGTCTTGCCCCCCTCYGCTGGCTTCTCCTCCTGTACGAGCTGCAGCTTTTTCACCTCGTGCTCCTGTTTTGGAGCAGCCGTGTCTGATTTCGCTTCTGGGCTTTTTATAACCGCGCTGATAACCCGGGGAGGAGTCTGGCTGGATGCCTGCTGAGCAGGCACCGAGAGTCTCATGACGGGCGCCCTGTGAGCTATGGACACGGGCGTCAGTGCTCGGACMGCCAGGGGCGCCCCGACGATGTTAATGCTCCCCGAGCCAGCCAGGCCCGTCTTGGCTTGCAGCTGGCACTGCGTGAGCTGCGTGGCGGGKATGGTGATGATTTTGGCAGGCTGCATCGTGATTTTGTCCCCGTTTTCAGCAGAGGATGGCATCACGGTAGGGATTGTCTGGATTACTACCTTTGGAGTTGTCGCTGTAGTTGGGCTGGTGTTGGTTATCAACGGTGACCCTGCGTTTACTGACTGTACTGCCACCGTGGAAATTTTCTGTCCTAGAGAGGTCATTACAACAGGCACTTGCATTGCCACACGTACAGTCCTGCAGAAGAAGAACGATGTTTAAGTGGAAACACAGGACATCATTAGTGCTGAAAATACAAATTTAGACAAATCTAGAATTTACAGACTTTTAATAGGCTGTTTTTTAAAAAAAAATATTACCCTTCTGTGCATCTATGATTAAGCTCAGCAATTGAGCAGTCTCTTTTCCTTCTCCCCACTCCTACGTAATTTTAAAATAAGCTTGAGGGCAAGCACATTGACAGACAATTGGCTCTAGTCTCTGACCCTAGACTTCCACAATGCTCTACCACGTTACACTCTTGCCTGCTTGCAAATCAATACAGACATCCAATTTTAAAGCATAACACCAGAAACTAAAAGGCAGCTTCCTAACCAAGAAAGTCAGCAAACAACAAGGCCAAACCAACCTGGGAGCTGTCGTTGCTGGGACAGTAGTAGTGGTAGTTGAGGGGCGAGATGATGATGATGATGATGAAGTATCGTGTGCTGGTGAGGCGATGTTCACAACTCTGGTGACTGCCTTTTCTGTTCTGGTGCAGCTTAACTGAGAGGAATTTTTTCCTCCACGTGCAGAGGCTGCAGCTTTTAAAAGGTTTTCTGCAGATAATGACACTCTCTCCAATGACTTCTCATCTGTAGGCATTGACAAATCTTCGTTGCAAGATTCACTTTTGTCATCATCTATGACAACTATGTTTTTCGGCATCTCTTTAAACTGATAAACAAGCCTCTGTCCCTCAACTTTTGCAAGGATTCCTCTTTGATAGTAGTATCTGCAAGGAAATAAATAGTAACTGACGTAATGATAGTTTGTAGTTTTTAAAGAACAAATCTCTCTATACTAACAAGAAAACTTGGTATAACCACAGTGATACCTACAATGAGAAGTCATAGGAAAAAGAGTAATAAAAAAGTTATCAGAGCAAAGTATTTCAAGGATCTAGTTGAAAAAAACTTTTTAAAAAAATGCTTGAAATTTTAAACAACATATTAACTGCTGACAGAAAAACTAACAGGAACTACACGACACTGATGCTTCAGAAACAGCTAAGCCAACATACATACAAAACTAAAAAAAACCCTCAAATGTTATTACATTGACAGTCACCACTAAAAATGAGAGTTAAAATTAAAATAGATGATTTAAGTATTAATGGCGGTTACCTCAGCGCTCTTCCCATAGTCTCATAGTTCATGTCAGGTTTGTTTTTGTGTTTTCCCCATAGTTTGGAGACAGCTTTGGAGTCCACAAGTTTAAAGATGCCCTTCTCTCGCTGAGTCCATTTAATATACCGAGGACAAGTATTTTTGTCCTGGAGAAGGTCCAGGAGAAATTCCCATAAGTATGTTGTATTTCCTAGGAATCAGAGAGCACTGAGATATTAGAAACCCACTTTTACTACCAGCAAACTCTTCATATACAGGTAACTCTGAAAGACCTATATTAGAAGCAAATGTTACCCAGAGGATGGCACTGGCAAGCACTCATTCATTTAGTAAAACATCCATAAATATTTACATTTTGGAAGAAGACAATCCAAACATTTTGCTATATAGCACAGGAGCCACTTCAATCCAGCCCTCGCTTTGGTTCTTGCACTAAGTCAGTGCAGCCTCTCAGGAGGGACAGGAAGAGAGGAGATCAGCCAGTTTTTCTCATGCTCTCTTACCAAGGAGCAGAAGCACCCGTGCATTTTATGACTGTGAAGGGCAGGGGCTGTAATATTTTAATGATATGCGGTGCTTCAAGAACAAAACGCTTCAAACTGTGACAAGGCTCCTGGCACTGGACCACAACCTCAGTAGGGCACTTCACTTGACCATATTTTCAAAGCCCGTTGGATACCAAGGGTTATATAATAATCAAAATTTTTTAAAAAGTGCAAAAGATCATTAATTCCTGAGATTTGGTGTCCCAACATAGCATTTGTTATCCTATGATGAAGAAATAATATATTTCTAGTTAGAAATATATTACAACACATTAAAGACAACTGTCACAGATTCCAAGAAGTCAACCATCCTTGAAAAGTCTCAAAAGAGAAAAGCTGGAGTTTCTGTCTTTCAAAACAMCATCTCACAGAGACAGAACAAATGTATTTTACCAAGCAGTCCAATAAACAGTAAGTACTAATCCAMGAGCTACCAAAATCCAGCTTCTCATGGATTTCAGAGACAGGTGACATTTCGTTTCTCAAGTCAGAATGGCTCAACTTCCTGTTTGTTTCCTCATAACTGCACATAACAAAACGACCAGTAAATTTTCAGGTTGTTAAGACAGTTACCTCAGGGGAAAGCAAACAAACAAAACACTCATTTGCAGAATATTCCTTGGAATGAATCCAGTGTTTTTTCCCTAGCTCATCAGAAACAGAATTTCTGGATTCACTGCCAAATGCTGTAGGGTCTGCAGAAACAAACGCCAACTTTAGCATCAGGAAGTGAACAGGAACTTCAAGAGAAACCATTCCCTAACATGCCYTCATTTTTCTACAGGAATAGTACTACTGACTCAACAGCTTTTCCTTTTCCTCTGTAGTTTGCACCGACCCAAAGAGCAGCTTTTTCCCCACATGAGGCGCATGGAGTAGCTGTACTGCTCAGAAAGCACATAGCGAAGCAGAAGCCCCAATGATACAACTGTTTCGCTGATCTGCCAGCTACAGCTACCAGCCGTCTAACAGAGAGCTCATTTGAGAAATGAACTGCGAAGTTCTGAACCGTCGTAAACCACTTTCTCCTACAACACAGGCTAATTCTACGAATCCAAACATACAGCCCCCTGAGGATGAGAAAAAGGCAGGTTKATTAAACCTTTTTGTATGAACAGACTTTACCTGCGTTCACACAGATGTAAGTGTATATTTACTCCTTGGCATTAGAAAGCCCAGCCTGTAGACATAAACATGCACTGCAGGTGGCAGGAGAGGCAGAAGCTTCTTTAGGYAGAGGCATTTGCCATCTCCTCCCCGAAAGGTCTCAGGCCACGTGATGCTGCAAGGCTGGCACTGAGGAGCCAGGCATGACAGCGACCTGTCTGCGCTTCAAGACAAGAGCAGGGTTTGCATATGGGAATACTTTTTTGGTCAGCTGATCATTACAAYTGCCAGCTATTTAAGAATGCCAGCGGCAGTCTCAAAATAGAAGGATTAACGGCCAGGAGGTATGTGAGTGACACAAGGTACCACGTGTGGCAACAATCTGTCACACTGGTCCAGCCAGGAGAAAACCTCCAGCACCTTTATGCTATCGGCCTCCACTTAGAAACAGTATTTAAGCAAAGGAGGAAAAAATGTAGAAAGAGTAACCAAGCCTACCCTCCTATTCCTCTATGCTGAAAGCAATGGTAGCAACTCTGTCCCGCTTAATAATACATCTTCAATTCCTCCTTCATAAAGAACTCAAAGGGCCAATGAAGTAAGATTTACAGCTGCTTTACTTTGCACCAGAAAGTATCAGGGACAGCACCTCAGAAGGAGTATCCCCACACACAAAGAGCAATCTCCTTCCCAGCACAAGTAGCCTCCCTTTTCCCCAGGATTTAACTCCACTGACAGTACTGAGCTCTAGGAAGAGTTTTTGTGTCTTCCRAAACCAAAGCTGCATGTGAAGTAGTTTGCATTTACAAGTAATTTAAAAAACAAATAGGAAATCCAGTTACAAAATATTTTGTAGAACACTAATTTAGCTTTCATTAAGAAAAACAACCTACTTTATGCCAAATGTAGTATTGAATGGCATCTTGCAAGGACAAGAAGCATAGGCAGATCATTAAAATGGCCCGCAGAAGATTAGAAAGGGTCAGTGACAGCCCAAAACAAACAGCTACAGAGAGAAATTGCTATCAGGGACAGAAACTCGAAGAGAGAAATGCAGGCCTCCTTTTTAAAATCCAAGGCGCAGCAAATGAGGAACTAGGCCACTTTTCACACACTCTTCAGATAGTGGGAAAATTTAACTGTGCTACCAGTTAGAAGATTAAGAAGCCTTTAAGAATACTGAAGGGGGGGRAAAGGAAAAAACAAGCAAGATGGACTTTTAAACACATCAGATGTAGAGATCTAATCATCATTAAGATCCATTGCTACTGCCAAAACTGAAGAAACAACACTGGCCATTGCAGAGAAGTTTATAGCCTAAGAAAATCAATGAACACCTAACATCTACACAACATCAGTCTCGTTCTTCCTTGGTCTACACACAAATATGACAACTCAGGAGCTATATCCAGGTAAGATAATATGTAAACAGAAGAGGTCTTACTTTCAAATGACTTCTAAAACAGTGTTCAGGCTGACAACTGCATATTCCCTCAACTCTCACGCGGCTCCTAAAGTCACTAAAACTTTCATCCCTCCTAGATGTAGCAACATCACCAAACAGCTTCCRGTGCAGCCAGAAGAAAAGGTTCCACGGTCTTCATTCACACTCAGGGAAGAGCTGGTACACGGTACTCCTCGCAAAAGGTAACTGTGAGCAGAGGTTCACGAGCACTGGGCTGTCTRCTCAGTGGAATGCAGGGGTGTGGACACCCTGTGCAATAGCAGAAGCATAGGGAAGTCGGGCCCTCCTGCACAAAGCCSCTCGCACACCAACTAAAGCAGCATCTAATCACTTGCTTTGCCACTTACACCAAACTGCATCTCTTAGYGAAGCAGCCTG
The DNA here is from genome assembly GCA_003342815.1 of Eudromia elegans. Classification (NCBI taxonomy): domain Eukaryota; kingdom Metazoa; phylum Chordata; class Aves; order Tinamiformes; family Tinamidae; genus Eudromia; species Eudromia elegans. The sequence continues at coordinate 1,700,596 of PTEX01000155.1, read as the reverse complement.
TTCCCACTGGAACCAAGGCTCAAGGCAACAGGTCTGCAKTCATCGCCACCAAAAACGCTCATATGCTGCTTGTGCTTGACAACAGGCAGCATAAGAAATTACACACGGAGCAACGAGCCAACAGGAGACGGCATGAGCCAACAAACATAAGCCAAACGAAGAAGAAAACATGCGAAGCCTCCCCAAGCTTACTAATTGTGGAGCAGGACACCGTGCCCTCGTAAGGTGGCTGCACACAACCCCTGCCACGTCCTGTACAAGCAAGCTGGAAGGCTTGCAATGAATTACACCCATGACAAAGGCAATGGGAACTTGGCCGCGAAACTTTCCGTGCTCCGTATTTTTCCAGTAACATATACAATATAAATACACACATAACCTGAAAGACTCAATAAAGAGAAAAATATACCTTTGCCTTCTCTGGGTTTCTTCTTTATACCTAGGTCTGGAGACCCGTCGGAAATAGCTGATTGTTGGGTCTTTGGTTTACGGCCAGCTGCACATAAAAAGAAAATGGCAAAACTATTAAATACAGAATAAAAGTACTTTACAGTTTCATTCCCCTGAAAGAAGATAATATAGTCTTTTTTTTTTTTTGTCATTTCTAATGGTTGCTTAGGGTTTGAGTAAATTTAAATTCCTACATTACTATTACTATGTATCCAACATAACTGTTCATCTGTTTGCTTATTTCATAAGCAGATTTACTTCAGTTTCCAACAAGTTACTGCTAGGTGAGGCAATCACCGAGCACATGGGACAAGACTTGTACATATTTGCAGGCTTTCTCTTCAGCACTTGTTACACTACAAAACGCACTCCTCCTCCCTCCTGCTTGGTTTCTGGAGTGTGTATTGCCCTAAGCACCCAGGCACGCAGGGAAACCCTGCTGGGCCAGCAGCTTCTTCAGCCTTTTGCATGTGGGTGACCTCAAAGTAAAGAGGCAGGAGCAGGGAAAACCATCGCCCGCAGGGGAACAAACAGCACACAGGCCACGCTCCTGCTCAGAGCTACAAGGAAACAACAACCACTTAAGTCTCCTGCCTCTGGCATAAGAGCTCTAATTCCACCTGACGAGCAACGCCCTTCATTATATGCTGAACTTTAACAATCACTTATTACAGAGCCTACAGTTACGGAGCTAGACTCCCTAACTATGCCCAACGACCTTCTACCCTTAAAAAGCAGGCATCTGGACTCTGCAAYGGGAGAAAGAAATTGCATACAAAATATCCTCTGTGAAATGTCAGAACTTGCTGAGCAGAGCCCTGTAATACAACCTGCCCAGAAATGACCCCTCCAAGAGTGGAAAAACAAACAGGCAGTTTAATCAAGTGTGCAGCCACAGCCACCAATATTTTTCCTTCACTGTGTTCTTGCCTAATGCCCTTTGCAGTAGTTGCAGTTGTCCAGGTGTCTCAGTCTGCATAGCCATTTTGTGTGTGTCTGTTTACATCTAATCCTAATAGATGTATGCTGTTTTGTCAGTATTGCATTTTTCTTTTCTAAATTACAAGCAAATACTCCATCTGTGCACGTTTGGATGTGCTAATAAAACAAAATTCCTAACGTTATGTGAATTATATCAGTGCCTGTAAAAAAAAAAAAATCTGGTAGACCAGAGGCAAACTTTATCTGCTGCCAGCCTCCAACAGCAATCCTGCTTGGCTGCTGAACACTTACACACTTTTCTGAATAGTCTGTCCCTTAAATTATGCCCATCAGACAAAGAGACACCTCTCGTACTGGAAAGATACACTACTTTGCAAACCGATCTATGGGTTTGTAGGTTAATATTCAGGCATATCAACTATCATCTGCACTAAGGAAATGGAGTTGCAGCTCACAGTGAATATTCGCTCCCCAAAGGCTACAGCAAACGCAGAGTAACTGCAAGAGTCACAGGCTGAGGCAGCATYCCTGCCTCTTTAGTTATAACTAAAGAAAAACACTCTGTGAGCGAATAAACAGAAGGAAGAGACAGGCACTCCAAGAGCAGGAAAGCCTAAGCAGGCACAACCACTGCCTGCTGCCTCACATTTATTCGKGACTCTTAGCAACCCAGGCAGGTAAGCAGCACTACAGGAGCAAACACTCCCCAATCCTCGCTGCGTGGGCCTGGGAGCTGACCAAGGCGGCCCGAGGAACACAGCTTCACCTGAGTAAATCTCACACTCCGGCAATGGAGCTGCAGCACGCGGCACACCTGACAGTGCATTTGTCATTTGCTATTGGATTAGAAATATAATTACTGTGGCATATACAGAATTAATTGTAGAACTAGAATTGTAGACTGGCTGCCACAAAATGCTTTCCTCCTGAAGGCTGCAGTAGTAAGAACATTCTGCAAAATATATACACTGCAGAAACGGTTAGTTAACAAAGTTGGCAGGGAGAAGCTACCACATGCCTGGCTGCAGCACCTTAGAAAATGACATAAGCGAAGAACTTCATCCCAAAAGAGGCCTGGTGTTTCATGCTATGACTCCAGTGTCCCATCACAAATGCTACTCCATGAAGCACCTCCTGATAATACACAACCATAGCTCTTACCATCTAGGTAACTTCTGATGTTCTCAGCAGATACTGTTTCTACTCACAGTGGCCTGGACTTCTGGCATTTGCAATACTTGCTATTTAAGGTGGGACATGAGATGACTCCGGAGTACTGTCAGTACTGTCAGTACATTCAGCCATGGTCCAAAACCCCAAAGAATATTCAAAATCAGGATAAAATCCTGTCTTTCCATCAAAAAAAAAAAAAAAACCACAAAAAAAACCCCAAAAAAACACCTCTGAGATCACCCCCTCTCCACGTATATTCATATTTCGGGGAACAAATATTTATTTACCCACAAAGGTCTACTTCAAATCCTTCTTTACCTAAATCTTGCTTAATAAAAACAAAAAAAAACAAGAAAAGGCCTTTTTCCTTTACCGTTTTGTGAACTACATCCACCTCATCTCTTTTTTTTTTTTTTTTTGGTTGCACACTCATTCCCCTAGAACTCACATTTCAACGTCCACTTACTGTGTATTATTGTAGGAGGAGAAAAATCAGACAACCTAACCCATCTCCACCAGTATCAACCACAGCATCCACAGCAGGGCACACCAGAAAGAAGTTTTTAGAATGCTGCTCCAAAGAGCCATCCGTACCTTTTTTCTTTTTCATTGGCTCATGGATATCAGGGGATGTTGGAACAGGAGATGCATCCATCGGTTCAGACTCCTCTGTAGAAACCTCCACCACAGTTTCTGTGATCACATCCGGTCTCATGGCAGCATGGATAAATTCTGGGGTTGACACACAAGGAGGGACAAAAACTTCTACTATGTTGGGGAAGACGGGGAGGAGAGAGAAGAATATATGATGAAGTTTCATATTTTATCATACCTGTATAAAATTATTTTAAGCAAAATGCATTAAATAGAATAGCAATACTCAGTACTAAATTAGGAAAACACACGGTAAATCAATTTTGTTTTTTTCTAAACTGATAATACTTAGCAACATCGTGCATTTGAATATTCTCTCTAAAATAGAAAAAAAAGTTAGAAATGTATTTTCCCTTAAAATAACTGCTTGTTATAGCAATGTAAAATACTGAGTCCACTTCAAATGCACAATTGTTCAAGTACCTGTATTCAATAACCTGTCTCAGAGAGCAGAAATCAACTAAACTATGTTACTGTGCGATAAAGAAATCACATAACATTTTTTTTTTTTATATTTTTAAAATTTCCTTATGTGGTAAGGAAATAATGTAAAATTCAAATCAAACAGTATTGTTGGAATATGCAAGCAAATGTTTTAAATCACACGCAGCTCTACAGACCAGCAGGTTTCCCATGCACTTGTGGTAAAAACTGGCAGAGGGAGAGACGGGAGCGGGGCCTGTGCAGGACGTACCCGGACTCCTGGCATCTCTCAGGCAGGTCGGAGACTCCATGTGCAGCAGGGCCTCTGCGGCTTCGATGGTCTTGTCCGTGCAGTGCACATTACTGCCATGGACCGAGGCTTCCACTGCATGGCAACACAGCACAGAGTGAGACCCAGCTCTTCATACTGCAAAGTGCACAACAGCACCAACCGATCTGCGACAGCAAGCCCCTCAAAACAACTGGCGTCTCCACCCCCTTATTCCTTCCTGTCACCGGGAAGGTTTAGGACAGGCTCGACACAAGTGGAACCAACACCACCRCTTCTCAGACTAGATTTCTGTTTTGCAAGCAAGCTCCCCACTTCTGTTAGGCCAGCAAGAGCTAAAGGAAGGGCAACTTGGGTTTGCCTTCAATTTAACAAGARCAAACCAGATTAAAACCAAGACAAGCAAAAATTAACAGCAGTGAAGTAGCCCCATCTCCATTCAAATCTATTCAAATCTAAAGGTCACCTTCTCTTCAGGTTTTAGGTCTATTTCAATAGAAAAATATAAATAAAAGAGTAGTTTGCAAAACAGATAAATCCAGTTTAATTTATGGACATTAAATAAAACTGCAGGTTGGTTTTAGCAGGCTTGTCTGCTAAAAATAAAATGTAAAGTATACATCCATACACCACACTACACAGAGATTTTTTTAAGCAACATGAGGAAAGAAAAAGATAAATAAATTTCAGAAGTTAAAGATAACCAAGTTCCCGATCAAAACCAAGTCAGAACCACCTTGATAAACGGGCGCGTGCACATTGTGTTGCGGGCAGAGCGCAGCGGGCTGCGCTGCGCGCCGCAGGGGCACGGCGGGAGGAAGGCAGGCCGCCCTGCCTGCAGAGCCGCGGTGCTGCGCGGTGCCCACCCGCGCGGAGGCTCCCGCGGCAGCACCTGCCACGCGTGGCAGCCGCGCGCGCCCCGAGGTAGCGCCGGCCCGCGCCGCTCGCTCGCACCATTTATGGCCATGGGCTCAAAGCAGAGCGCGCCGGGAGGGCGGCCGGCTGCGAGCGTGTCTATCTTTAGCGTAAGCGGGGTCACCTATGCCCAGCGTCGGGCAACGAGGCAGCATTCGGTGCAAGGCGCTGCGGGAACCTCCAGGCACAACCAGCCTGTTATTGCAAGCRGCTGCGAAGCAACTTGACATCGCTTTAGCAAAAGGCAGAAAAAGTTCTGATTTTTTAGTAAAGCTAGTTCACCCTAGCGTGAGCTGTGGCACAAGCAGACACAAGACAAATGCCTGTCTAGCGCATTTCAGTTTAATGCTGCTGAAAAACAACCACTAAAAATGTACTGAAAACCTAGTAGTGAGTCAACTAAGCACACAGACCTGCAGCCACACGCGTGCAAAACGAGGGAGACCCAAACACAGAGCCYGGGCGAAGGAAGCCCCTGGCAAAAGCACCCGGCTGCCGCCGGCCCTGGCGCTCTTGGGGGGCTGCAGCTCCCCAGGTGGGGCGGGCGATGCCCACGGTGCCCACAGCGTCAACACCATGGCCGCCTGCCCAGGGCGGGCAGCTCTCTCTGAAGAGGAGCTCTGGCCGCGCAGGAGCTGTCCCCTGTCACAGCCAGCACCTACTGTGTGCCACCCATCAGCGGAGCACGCGGGCAGCAGGCAGCTGCGCGTTATGAATATACCACTCCTGCACCAGCACTGCAACCAGATATTGCACCGCAGCACCAAGCGCGCTACTGAAGTGCGGAATAAAGGACATCTGAAGCATCTGAAGATCTGAGAAAAAACACTTTTGCCTTGGCTGGAAGAAAACACATGGTGCCTGCCTGACATGTCAGCTAACTAACCAATGCTGCCAAAGACATCTGCATTGAATACTTACTGAAATGAGYGCTATCAAGTTTGAGGTCTTCTCAACTAGCTAAGTCCTCTCCACAGCTCTCCCAAAGTCTAGGGGGAAAAGCACTGCAGCCTTTAGCCAGCCGTTAAACTGAGCCAACTCCAGGCCAAGTAGCCGGCTCAGGGAGCCACGATTTTGGCCAGCACAGCAATAAGACTTCAGCTGCCCTGTGGCATCATTATTGCCCCAGCTTATTTGGGAAAGTGTACGTTCATGACCCACTACAAAGTCTTACCTAAATGTCATTTTTCCACCCTAGAATATGTCTAGGTAAGGGAATACAGCAAGCTGAAGTGTTCGTTCACCAGGTGTCTATACAGGCGGAAAAACAGAGCCAGGAGGACATCCCAAAGCAGACAAGGGAGAACAAGCCAGAATTCCTCTGAGACAGGGGATGGACAAGCAAAAACCAGTAGCCTGTTCCTGAAGGTGACTACAGATAAAGAAGTAGCATCAATAGATAAGGAAGTAACAGAGATTGAACTGTACTTGTACCACGGCACTTTGTGGTGCTTCTCTAGATAAGGAGAGCGGAAGAAAGCAAACCAGGTGAGCAGGGATCCTGGATTAAGATGGAAAAATTAGGCCCATTTCATCAATCTGATTCTCTGACAATTCTTTAAAAGAGTTTAAAATTTTTCCACTGTTTTGTACAGAAAATTAAGGATCTTATTAAAAAGCCCATCTCCACTGGAAAAGCAAGTAATTTTAATTTCAGAAAGACTAGGCGAGCTGACGTCTCTCCTCAGCGCTGACCTAATGGCTTCTAGCCCCACTTCCATCCTTCTACACAAACAGTGTGCACATTAGATTATTCAAGGCTCTCAACAGTTGTTACAAAACACCAAACTTGGTAATTAGCCCTGACAGGGCTGCCCTTCAGCGTTTCTGAGCAGGATACTAGCAACGCATCAATCCTGTAACAAGGCTCCTAGTTTTGACATGAGAGAAGAGTAACAAAATGAACTAAAGCAAGTCAGGAGAATGAGGGGCAAAACCAGACCAAAGTGTTTGGCGCCACTTTCCGGAGCCGCAGTGTAGCCCTTGCCTGTATCTGAAGGACTATGGCAGCCTACGTTCACAAGGTCAGCACTGAAGTGCAGCACCTGAGTTACAGCAGCTTATCCTTTAATGCTATCGGGCAGYCAGAGCACTGCCGTGAGGGACAATTCAGCCAGAGAAACTACAAGCACTCCTAGGGCGCTTGGTAAACATTACTGGTGCTCATGTGATCACTTCACCTCAGCACTTACAGGCCACATAACCAGCAACACAAGGCACCATCAGCAYTAAGGCTATGTTTTAACTGCCACTGAATGCAATACCCRGGATCCTTCAAYACACCCCATGTCACCAGAAAGGGGRCTATTTTTAGTAAATTCATTGACTTATGGCAGGCATTTGGCTCAGCAGCTGCAGGACAATCCCTTGATTTGARGAATACTTCAAACTCCCTCACCAGGCAGCTTTGCTAGCTCTAAAGATTTTCAGCAGGAGAGAAAGCAAGGAAGAGARGCAACTTGCTTCCTATCAGCAACTGGTGACAAAGATGAGCGCAGTTACCTGAACACACCTGCTTCCCAGCGCACTGTACAGCATCAGGCTAAYACTGAGAGTTTGGGGGGTTTTCCTTAAGCCTGCCTTTCTAATGTCACTCCAAGAGCTGCTCTTAGAGCTAGGCACAAGGCAACCCTAAGCAGGAGCAACTTTGCTTCAGCTTTCTTCCCACAGCTGTCAAAGACTGAAGTTTTCTCAACACTGAGGACATAAGACATAGGAAAAAAACAAGCCTCAGTGAGGGTAATTGCTCAGGATGAAGGAATCCTCTCTTAAGCCAACACAATGCCATCTACATACATTCCTACATCCATAAGCAAACAGATAGCGTGCCCTAGCAGTGCAATGTTGGGAGTACTATAGGTGTGCAGGTATCCACACCCCGAAGTGCCGCGCCACTATCAGAAGGGAAGCACATCGACCTTGCTACGGTACAGGTATTAGACACAGCACCACAAAGAGCGGGTCTCATTTGCCTAAAGGCAGGCACAGAGGRCGGCGAGTGACGCAGACAGTGCGACTTCAGGAATGGTGCAGGCAACAACCGGCCGCTGGGAGGGTCTCCCTGGCCTGATCCTAGGGTCTCCCTAGCTGAGCCCAGAGCAGCACCGCTCACAGGACCGGATGCCTCAGCCAGGTGCTTCACGGGGTGAGGAACCTGCTCAGCCATCTTTTCTGCTGCTCACAGAGGGAGGTCGCAGCAAGGCAGGGGTCGGTCTCTTCTGCAGAGTAGGCACCGACAGCACCGGAGGAAACAGTCCCCGCCGCGGCAGGCGAGGTTCAGGTTGGACACGGGGCAGGAAGGAGAAGCGCTGGGAGGGCCGGCAGCGCCGGGGCCGG
>PTEX01000155.1:1674838-1691489 GCA_003342815.1 Eudromia elegans | reverse complement strand
CCCCCGCCCGGCGGCGCGTACGAGCCCAGCGCCGCCCCGGCCCCCGCGCGGGCTGCGGGACCGCGCAGCCCTCCAGGGCAGCCTCGTCCTCCCCGCCTGCATCGGCACCGTCTCGGCCGCCCCAGCTAGGGAACGCCGGCTGACGGCAACGTCCCGCGGCCCCAGGGCAACGCGGCCCSCACGGAAGACAGCAGCCGTGCGCTCAACCTCCTCCGTCTCCCACTCAGAGCCTCCTTGCGGAGGCGGCGGCGCACAGAGCGAGGAGGGCTACAACACTGCCCTTGAAAGACAACGAGTGGGGCAAGACGCCCGGGGCAGCGGGAGCTTCACCACAGTGCAAMGGCACCGCACGGAACCGCACATTAACTTGGGTATCACAGAGAGATAAAAAAATAATAATGAGAATATAGAGAAACAGAACAATCCCCGAACAGGAAGTTATTCATTGGACTTCTTCCAGGTAGACCTACACACTCATTGCATGCTGAACCGCCTAACTAGAAGTCTTTTATATAGACACATATATAGGATRTAGGAAAGCCATGAGTCCAAAGTATATTTTTGACACACTTGAAGGCACCAACAGCCTGTCACTCACTAATTTCAGGACAATATAAAGAAAGTCCATTTTCAGCTGCCACAGACCYTGTGCATTTTGTTAAGGAAGTTAAGGAAGTTGGACAAGGGAAACACCTGAGTAAATTATGTCCACAGGACCAAAATATCTCTGAAGTCACATGGGAAAAAAAAGGTCCGTCCCTCCCTCTCAATAAGGAACACAGAAACTTTGTTCACATTAAAGAAAACAAATTTCACTTTTTTTCTGTGCAATTAAAACAGCAGTTAAAACTCATACCAATTATTCCAAGAAGTGGAAGACCACCCAAGAGAGGAAGCAGGATGTGATTAACTGCACACAAGAAATTCAGAATACCAAAGGGGGGAACATTTCTGCAGACTTGACAGGTGGGAGTAGAATCATCAAGTATCTTAGGCGCTTTCTTGAAAAGTAAATTACAAAAAAAAAAGCCTAAGAGTTTTGATTGAGGCTCTTAAAATTATTTATTCAAAGAGCAACACCTACCAAGAAGTATTGAGAGAAGATCTTTAGAAGCATGCACAAGACTGCTGGGAAATCAGTATAGTTTTGTGTTCAAATAAAGAGATTTGAAAATTCTTCACTGCACTCAAGACCAGCATGGCACTTGGAGGCAACGCAGGAAAGGCAGCTTCCTCTCCTATAGTTTCCTAAGCAAAGTTTCCTCTCTCAGAATTATTTTAACAAGTGCCTTAAAAACTAACTCTCTGGTAACAGATTTTAGTTCTCTTTGAAGAGCTATTTCATAAACCTCACAACTCCAGAAACTAAAAGTTTCTGATGCATTTCTTCCTTTGCTGTGTACCTTCAACAGAAATCTCTGAACCAGAAAAGAAAATCTGTATTTCATTATTTTTAGTTAAAAAGGTTTCTGGTTGTTCTTGGGTATGACAAAATGACCCTCAGAAAAGGCAAGTATCATCATGCAGTTACTGTTTCAGAGGCAACATATTTGACTTCATCTAAGTGAGTCAAGYGCAGGTAGCTGTGCAAGGGCAGCATTTATAAGTATTCATAAGCATGAAAGCCTGCAAAGCTGGAATGCCAGAGGGGCTATGCTGGAACACCAAATTAGTTTCAAGTAACTTCAGAATTCCAGGGATGTCCTGTCTGGAGCACAGAAATCATTTACGAACTTCCAGTAGTTAGAGAACGCTCAGTTTTCCCCAGGATCCTGAGTACACTTGTATCCAAACAGAAACAGGTGCTGTCCTCAACTACTGCTACATTGCCAGAGTAAAGATACAAAGACATTTTTTTAACTGCTCTGTTCCAAAAATGCCCAGCAGCAGTTTCTTGTGTCAAATYATCATCATAAACATTAACATCTGCTACAGATTCTACAGTTAAAAAAAACCAAAATCAAAACTGAAAAACTGCAAGAACTGGGGAAACAGCAGCCACAGCCATAATATTATCATCTTGAACACACCATATAAAATCTAATAATACCAAAGCCACAAGTCTGTCACAATCCACACCTTGAGGCAGACTCAAGCACCCTACTGTGGCTATTGCTAAGGCCGTGCACAATTCCATATAGAAAAGCAAATGTGCCCTGTGGAAAGGCACTATTCAAAATCAAATTAAGGGTCTAAATTTTAGCATTATCGCTTGTGAATGCAGAATAAGAAGGAACTGKCTGTTTCCAAAAAATATATCTCTGTGTATTCGCCTGCCTCAGAATTAAGTTCTTCAACTTCGAAACAGTCACCTTATCCAGCCTTAAAGCATGTGCAGTATTTGAGAGTGGCAGGAGCCTGACCCGTCACTAAAGCCCAGCTGAGTGTTTCTGCCGTCCGAGACCCTGTGTTTACAGCTCTGTGAGACAACTGCTGTGCTGACAGGGCACAGCCATCAGCGAGCAGGAAGCTACACAAAGCTACACAAAGCTTTGCTGCGATCCTGGAATTCATCAACTGCGGCTTCAGTCTTAACACGCAGATCGCCCTTAAAAGTTGATTTATTACTRATAAGCTTGTCAAAAGTTTCTGACCACTAAAGTGGCTTCAGGAAGACTGCAAGTCTGTCCAGTTAGAGTCTAGGCCATAATGCCCCATACTACCAAGGCATTCAGTCTTGCAACAGCAAGTTGTACAGAAACATCTGTTAAATGAGCTTTTATTACCAAGTACTTAGTCTTGCAATGTTCTTTCGGCACAAATGTAGCACTGAAAGCACCAAAGCAGAAACCTGAAATCTAGAAAGAACCAGACACCGCAACCAGGCTGGTTCTGTCATGTAAGAACATCATTAACAGACCTCCTGCACAGACTCTTTTCTCTAACTCCTCAGAAAAGGAAATACCTGGGTTTACAAGCCAGTAAAGATGACACAAAATTTAAGTTGCAGTTGAATTCTCTTTCTAATGCAAGAATGTTACTGAGAATGGCTGTACATACCCACATATGCATGACTGCTCCCAGTGGTATAGCCGTAGCAAATGCAACTGGAGGGGGATCATTTTATTCCCCTGTCATCGATATATAGCTTGTAAAAACACAATGGCAGAGCAACAACTCACATCAGCATAGCTGCAGCATGGTGTCAAGGTTAATTCACATTCAGAGGACAAATTCTTAAGCCATGGCACGTGTTAGTGCCACCTAATTCTTATAAAAAGGCAGGTAGCAGGTACTCCATGCTTCTGCCACAGCTTTATCTCTCTTTTTTCCATCTAGCAAACTGGCAACATAACCTGAAAGTTTTGGCAAGTTTATGGAATGCGCAAGTTCTTGCATTTAGTCAGCACTGTGTCCCACAGCAACTTGCTCTCCACTTTGAAAATTGCTATCAAGCTGTCAGTGTCAGGAAATGAAGTTCAATCCATGGGGTATATCAGCACCACCATTACCACACCAGATGCGCACTCGTTTTGTTGCAAGAGGCAGTTTCATCAAATAGTGTCTGAGAGAATAAAGGATAACACTGTTTTGTTTATTCCCTACAGGTACATGCCATAAGCGAATGCAAGGTTTTAGCCAGAGCCAATACTGAATTTTAAACATATAATACTTAACAGATGCAAACTTATCTTAGATAAACAAAGGAGTTCCCAAGTCCAAGTTCAGATAATGGAAGTCAAAAGGAAGCAGTTTTAATTATAATGAATGAAGGTATAAAAAGCAAACAAGAACAGGTAATAACTAAAAATTTTATGCAGATGTACAAGACTGGTTCCAACAGTGGTAGCAGTGTAATTAGTAAAATTTTGCCTTTTAAAAAAATTTGCCTTATACATTTTTTTTCATGCATTCATTTAAATTGGGGGAGGAGTTAAGTCTCAACTCTCCATTTATTCACCTCCTCCCTTCTTAAGGATGACTATCAGTTTACATGATAGTTTCAACTGGTGGAAAAACAAATTTAAGAGATTATAGACAAACATACCAGCATTGTTGTCTTTGTAGCTCAATATTTTTCCATCAGTTCGTAATCCTGGAGGGGCTCATTTTCAGATCCCCATTTTTTCATGCAGGTCTTCTACCTCCCTGCGGCAATAACATTTTCAGAATTAAAACAGACTTTCAGCTTGCACCACAGGGAGGAGTTCTGATGGGACATAAAATTCAAATATGTGGTGACAGTTCATAAGTTGGATGGTATCTCAACCTCTCTAAAGCAGTATTTTTGTTTTATCTTCTTTGATATTAATGTTGTGATAAAAAAAAGCCCCAAAACACCAAACCTGTACTTGCTGTTCTGATGATTAATAAACAAGAGGGGGAAAATCATTGTAATGATGTAGCTCCAGATAATTTGTGGCACTTCAAAAATACCATATTCTACTCCTTAAATATTACTCTTTTGCCTTGTTTGACTAAAATACTAGGCATCACCTATATGGAAGTCTAGCAGATTGGGYACCGCATGAATGATAAATCCAAAGCCAACATATTGCACCAATATTAAGGACCATGTGCCATGGCAGGCAAACAGAACTACACAAACAGTTGCTTCTATAAAGGCAGCAGATTCTGCTGATGTATGAACTGCAAAGGTTTTGCTGAATAAAGCCTAAACTTCGGGGGGCAAACTAGTTGGAGAATAGACATCTAATCTGGAAATAGAAACGAACAAAATTTGAATATCACAAATCAATTACAGGGATGGATTAAGTACAATATAAATGTAATCACAGTTGCAGTAAACCGCAGAGTTGCTGAGGAGTAGCTCAGCCCTCAGAAGTCTGATAGCATAATCCGTACAAATGATATCACACATAGGAAAAGTAGTGCAAACACTACTTCAGTCTAATGCTTATACTTTGACTTTAAAACACTGTAAGAGGTGCTGTTTGTTTCCACTGAGAACRTCATATAGACACCTGAAAATACCAAACTGTTTCCATTTTCCCTAGGCAACTCCTTTGTGAATACTTTTTTCCCCACTCCACGCACACAGGCAGGTTTTTTGTTTCTTTTTCTTAAGACTGAATGGAAAACTAACTCCATATTTTACGACTTTCTTGTTTCTTGGCAAAAATCACCTCTGGTTTTACTTTTATGGTTAATAAATAAACTATAATCAATAATCTCCAATTAATGAATTGGGACAGATTAGTGAGAGATAGGCTGGAAGAATTCTAGCAAGTGAAAAACATACTCCAACTAATTGACAGATACGGTTATTTCTAATGATTACACAGCATATTTGATTTGAATCATGATTTCAAAACACGGTAAGTTTTTAAATTCAAATGTTGTTTTAGTAAAGAAACTACACCATAGGCCCTGATTTTGCCCTCGGATCTGCACTGCCAGAGTCCCAGCAATGTACACAAGACTCAAATCCAATAACAGAATCGCAAACTACAAAGAGAACCCTCCAGCACACCGTACAGAGCAGCTCTTCAATGTCACAGGTAAATTTTTACCAGATCAGCTGGCCCATTACATGTATTGCAAAGGGTACTGACCTGCATTTCTGAAGGCTAGAAACACTGAATTTTACTACACAACATAAACTCAGATTAGTTGTAAGCTAGCTCAAGGCTCTTGAAAGAGATATTTTGTAAAAAGTGATAAACCATGTAAACAAGTAATCAGTGGAATCGTAAATAGACTGTCACAAGAAAAGAAAAGCATAAAAGAAAAAAATCCAGTTCGTAGCCTGGTACATGGTGGAGACACTGACAACTATACCAACATCATGATATGAGAACCCATATCATTTCAAGTACTGACAATAATTCTTTCTGATGTATACTATCTATGAAGCCTGCATCTAAAAAAGGTATTATCACTCCTTGATCTAAGYGCTGTATCTTTTTCAAGCATGAGGGAGATTTCATTCTGACCCTTGTGAAGTACAAGTCAAATGAGATCAATATAACTTTCTTTTCTAGCATACTCAGAAATCAGTTTGTAGTATGCATCTAAGATAGGACTCCACTAGTGTAATTAAGGCAGGTACTTTTTAAAGTGAGCATCTTGACTGAGCATCTTAAAAAGTTCTTTAAATAAGCATTACTATACAGCATTTCCTTCAAAAATAACTTAACGCACTTAGAAACCTCTTTCACTCTACTTTCGGATTAGCATTCGCTATGGTTTCCTTCACCACCTCTCCAACACCAAATTGCTTCTGACCCAGGGCACAGTACCTTTTAATGAAAGGAATAAAAAACAAAAGATACACTTCGATTCACACTCCTACATCTCACTGCTAACACCGCCCAAGTTAACGCTTCCTGGGCCTCTGTAGTCCCTCTCCATCAACTTTACCTCTCTGCGGGAGCCAGTAATTCAGAAAGATTCTTGGTAGTATGAGAACTTCTTGGTCAATACACGTGCTCCCACAAAGCTGCCTCCACTGGAGCAGTCTAACCCATGCACATCTTTTAGCAATAGTAGTTAAGATTCTGTGCAGGACAATCTTTCACTGCAGGGTAAAATTAGAGCATCAAAACTGCCCTGGATGAATAGCACACGTAACATACCCTCAGGTTTTAATTGTTATTTGCAGAGGAAAAGATGTGCAATGGGAGGTTGCATCTCTCCCCATAAACTTTTTGGAATCACAAGTCCTAATGCTAATTACTGGCTTATAAAAATCGTCATTAGATTAGATTCCTCATCTACATTCCTGCAATTTGGCTTTTGAGTACAGATCATCTTTCACTGAAAAAAAAAAAAAAAAAAAAAAAAAAAAGAACAAACTATCCACAGTAGAGACATCTCTTAAAATGCCCTGTCCCAAACTCACAATATTAAGTATATTGGTTTATTTTAAGAGTGCATTTTCAAATACAAGGACTTGTAAGCAGCCATGTTTCTCTGAGCAATAGCTTAAAAAAGGGATCCTATAAAAGAACTAGAGGTTTGTAATTTTTCCTTCCACCAAGTTATTGTTGTCAAAAGCAGCACCTTAAAAAATACAGAGTTAATTTGCATAACTTTATCCTAAGATAGTTGTTCTGTTAGTCATTAAGCTATCAAAATTTTACTCATAAGAAACACTATATTTGACRTTTAAAAACTGACAGCTTTCAGCGCAACAGTCTTCAAAGCATAAGCACTATACTTTTTCAAAGTCAAATTCATAAAACTCAGCTTGTCTTTAGGAAGAAAACTCACTTCTCACCTTGAAAGTTTTACTAAAATAACTATAAAAAAGGCAAAACCCATATTTCATGTTTTTTCTTTACATTACTCAAATTTGTAGTTAGCTTCCTTGATTCAAAATACATTTGAGTAAACTGGAATTTCAAGCAGTCTCCAAAAACGTAAACTATTTTGTGTACACCTTACAAAATTGATGCATATATTTTTCATGAAGTAACCAAGGAGATTAAAATCCAGAAACACTACAATATATGAACAATATCACACTCTATTTAGGGAGAAGCTTGAACTTAAACCCACCTAATCATCATATGGGAACAGAGACCAAGTATTTACTGTGCTACAAAATTAAATAATTATAATAATTATAACAGTTGTTGTTGTTATTATTATTATTATTATTATTATTATTATTATTATTATTATTATTATTACAAACTCTCTAAGGCTTTCTGCCTGCTGGACATCATGATTTTGAATTCCTAAACTGGATTAGGCAGCCCTGGGATACAATTGTAAGCGATCCTTGTTCTAGTAAAGTGGACTCATCACGTGACTACCAAGTTCTCAAGTTATTAGCATAATAACACAGCAAAAAATTAATTCAACAAATATTTCCTTGGCTTCCCATCTTCAAAATTATCACAATGAAAGGCTTAACAGAAGCAAAACAAGCATGAGAAGATGCACAAGAGAGTAGGGAGGAGGGACAATAAGACTAGCAGCATGGCTGCATAGCAGTAACCTGACAGTCAGATGTTATTTGGGCCCCATTGGAGCAAAGTTTTTGTTTCTTATGACAGCTTAAGCAGGCTTTGGTCTTCATGAGAAGGTTTAAAACTCAAAATCATAATAATTTGGAGAGAGATTAACAGAAAGATACCTGCTACCTACAATTTCTAATTGGGTCAGCAGTTTCTATGCCTTTTTTGTCACATTTCTAGGCCCTTCTACCATGTTTCATTTGTAAACTGTGATTTTATCATACAGTTGAGTTGATTTTATCCCTTTGTGCTTTATGCCCATAAAAGGAAAGTCCAAATCCATTCTGTCAGCCACAGAGACATGCCACTTATCCAGCCATAAAACTCCACTTAGACCAAAAAKGCAGGAGCACACAGCAAGGGACAGTATGGGGAGAGGAGAAGGAAAGAGCTGAAAGATAGGGCAAGTACAACAGCACAGGCCATACTGCCGGCTGCCCCATGRTTATGTGGCTCAGACACATCATAAAACTAAATTCTAACCAGCACCCTGGCTCATCTCATTTTTTAAAACTCCATGTTTAGGTAGCTAGTTAACACCTWGCATATACTGGGACAAGCATGAAGATCTCCCTACTAATGAGGGTGCATACGTGTTGCAACACAGCACCCTAAGCCTAAGGTGACACCTTCCCTTGCAAGAGCGCCAAACCTGTTGCCACCCAAGCTAAGAAAAAGTAACTGTAGTGGGAACAGATGTGATCCCAGGTCATGATCTCTACCTTCATGGCCAAAATTATATTTAGCAGGGAGTTCTAAGAGTAAGCTGTATAGAAGCCCTAGTGGAAAAGAGCATTGAAGTCTACCTGTTTCCACAGTTTCAGTCTCTATTTCTTGCTCCTCTGCTACATCTTGCATCAGGTAAGTCTCGTCATCATAAACCAGGACCTGAGCAGCATAACCCTGCTCTAGTCTGGCACTAGGAACTGGCTCCACAATCACTGCTGGGAATTCAGAGACTGGCTCATTTTCCTATGGAAAGGAAATAAATAAATAAATAAATAAATAAATAAATAAATAAATAAATAAATAAATAAATCTCTCAATATTGCACTGTTGAAATCTAAATCTTTTCTTCTTTTTCTTTTACTTCCTAAGACACTTTTCTGGCTTTAAACAAACAGTTTAAAGCACTGGACAGTTTTAAGGTATCAGACAGAAGAAACATTCTAGTTAAGGCATTCAGCTACGCATTTTTCTCCCTCTACTATATGAAATGTAATCAAGGTAATGAAGCAATGTACCTACATCTGGCTATATCTTATGAACACTCATGTTTCAGATTAAGTGCATAAGTCAGCACAAAAAAAATAGCTACTTCAAAGCCCATATGTCTACCTCTACTTATTTACAGACCAAAAATTTTGCAATAGCATATTTAATCTGTTAAAGTATTGCAGAGGTAGAACTATGACAGATTCAATTTACTACAGACTGAAGAAAGTAGTGTTTTTCTGTTAACAATGTAAAATACAAACATTTAAACAGCACTTTGAAACAGTCCTTCTGTTAGTGTGCTCAGATTCTCTTACCTCAAGACACATTCAAGAGCTTTACTTTACAGACATATTTGATAGAGAATTTAATTTTGTAAGCCCATCTTACAGCTGCAGACTGCAAATTTCAGAACCTATTTCCTCCACTCCCCTGTAATAATAAAGACTGTAATAAAATAAAATGGGCTATCTTCTTCCCCACACAATAATCTCTAGCCCAATTCACACAGTTTAAAGTGACTTTTTCTTTCAAATCAGGACAAAAGCTATTAAATTTATTGATAAATACATTCTTTTTATTTTTCTAACCTCCTGATTTTTTATTCCATTGTTGTCAAACTCCAAGCCAGGGCCGCCAGTGTCAACCATCGCTGATGTCACAGTGCATTCCCTGAAGAAGGCAAGAGCCACTCTGTCCCAAAGATGGGATGTTGTAATGGGGACGGCCTGAAGTTAAAGACTCAAATTCACAATCCACTTCTCTTAAGCAGCTAGGCAGAGGTGGCTGAAATACAAAATAATTTGAAACAAGTTATTTAAATAGTTTACACCCAAAAGTCTTTCAGCTTCCGAGAAAGCTATTTGGTGCTTCTGTATCATAAGAGGCCACCAGTGAGCACAACAGATATGACAAAATGCGATGACCTTCCTAAGCTAACAACAATTACTGCCAAAAACCACAAATATCACACCAGCCTCTAACACTAAGATGATAAAGTTTCTTTTTGGTTCTTCACAATTTTTTAAATTTCATACATTATTTCTAAAAATGGGTAATACATTAGATAGTTTCCACTGCCCAGGATCATGAATTTCTTACCAAAGCCAAATAACAATGCACTTCTTGGACATAGATATACTGGGGTTTTTTGAGTCAACTCTTTTCCCTATTAACTTAGGAGGATTTTTTTAATTGCTCTTTTTTTTAATTCCAATAGTTTCAAAACATAAATAAAGCTTTCACATATACTACCCAAGCAATGCATACACAATAACACACCTCACAAACACATACTTTCTTCTCTACAGGTTTCTTGGAAATAAATAGCATCATAGCACTCTCAGCCTCTTCTTCTACAGGGAAAAGGTTAGATTTCAAAAACAAGTAGTTCCAGATCATGCTGATTTAAGCCGGGTATACAATGGATTCATTGAGTTCATAAGGATATGCAACCTCAATTTCTGTGATTTTTAAATAGATTAACAGCAGAGCTTTGTTTCTAAACAACTGCTATTTTATTTATGCCATAAAAATATTATTGTTCATATCCCGTCATTCCAAAGGACAAATAATCTGTGCTCATAAACCCAGGATTGTCAAGAGTGGTTTACTACTTCAAGATGCAAAGTCTGGCTTCTTAGTAGCACAACCGAAAGCACATATTCTACATGAGACACAAGAACCCAATCTGATACCAATTATCCTCTCAAGTGGCTTCACTGAGATCAATGCATTATAACAGAAATCAGA
Source organism: Eudromia elegans (assembly GCA_003342815.1). Lineage (NCBI taxonomy): Eukaryota > Metazoa > Chordata > Aves > Tinamiformes > Tinamidae > Eudromia > Eudromia elegans. The sequence goes on along the minus strand of PTEX01000155.1, from coordinate 1,680,594 downwards.
ATTTAACCCATTTTGTTTTTAATAAAGTCCACCCATGAGAAAGCTAGCACAACCAAAAATCTGCAGAAAAATGAAGTGGAACAGCATGTTCTAGATTTTGCTGTGTACCCAGGGGTCTTCCAACATACATACTAAAGAAGAAAAAAATATTAATTAACACACAACTGGTAAACTAAATAAATCAAATAAATAGTGGGCAAACAAAATAAACCCATCTCACATAGGGATATACTAGCTCAGATTTACGCAGAGTCCTACTAACAGTTACAGGGTTTACCCTGGACATGGAAGTACTTACAGGCACAGCAGCACAGAGGCACTAATATATCTTGCTAACACTGTTTTCAAAATCAGGTATTAACTCCAAAGTGATACAGTCAGTAAAGTCACATTGTGTGAGAACTGTTTACTGCCTTTTGTGCATGGAGGCACTGAGGACCCCCAGCACAGCATGAGTAGGTACGTTTACACACACAGACGATGTGTTCAGGAAAGCCTCATTTGTGCTGCCACCTCAATTTAGTGCAAAACGCTGGTAGCATGGCAGGTGAAAACACCAAAGCAGAAGAGGTTTGTATTTTTCAGCTTGCACACAGAAGGCAAAATACACTGATAGCAGCTTTCTATGTAGACAGTCCTAATGTCTTTGAAATAAAAGGAGATCACCTTTCAGACACTGTGAGCTAAGTACAAAACACATGCTTTCTTCTCTAACAGATATAAGGTAGAAAAATATCAAGTTTTCACTTCGGCAGGCAGTCAATCTGCGATGAAAAAGGCAACCTGATTCATGCCTCAAAATGCCTTATTTGCAGCACTATTTCACTACACAGCAGTAAATTTTGATAATCTGTCTCTCCCTTGATAAAAAAAAAAAAAAAAAAAGCACAGTCCTCCTCCCCTCCCCAAAGAAGATTCAAACTAGCAAGTCTCCAACAAGCATCTTTGGAGCCATATACACCTTTTTCCCTGCAGGGCTCTAGAAGATGCCCCTCTCCAAAAAAAAAAAAAAAAAAAGCACAGTCCTCCTCCCCTCCCCAAAGAAGATTCAAACTAGCAAGTCTCCAACAAGCATCTTTGGAGCCATATACACCTTTTTCCCTGCAGGGCTCTAGAAGATGCCCCTCTCCACCTGGTAAGTGATTCCTACRTTATTTCAAAAGTCAATCAGTCAGGAGAAAAAGAAAAATAACATTTACTAGAAGCAGACCTTTCTCCTCTTCCAGGTTGAGGCACACTAAAAATGCCTCTGTGCAGTCACCAGCTAAAAGTGAGTCTAGAGGATGGAAATTGTATTTTGATTTGGAAGGACAATTTCAATCAATTTAAAATAATTTTCTTCCTGTGACTCAGACGTGCATCACACAGGGCTCTACATAGTACCTCAGCATAGCTTAAGAATATCACAAATCTAATGTGATTATTAAGCAGGACATTAATACAATCAAACAAGGGATCATGTATACTATACATTCATACTAAACATACTGCAATTCCATACAAATAGCTAAACGGCTGCCAAGTTATTGCAACTGAAAACACTTAACTCATTTAACTTGAGGCAATAAATTAGATTATGTTAAAAATGCCTACYCTGTAAGAAGTTTAGATTAGTTCTATAACAAATTATCTCTACATAAATTACCAAGTCCCTATAGAAGCAAATGCAGACAGGACAGGACAACACAGAAATATAAATGTTGTTAGATAGTCCCAATATTCCAGATCCATCAGAAATTTTTAACAAATATGACATTCACGGGGAGGGAAAAAAAAAAAAAAAAAAAAAAAAAGGAAGGAGAGGAAAAAGCAAGACACTAAATTTTGAGATTCATTAAAGGAATTATATTTTTTGTATCTTTAGATATGTTGGTTCAGAACTGTCCAGGCGAGAAACAAGCAAAAGATCTTTTGCACAGCAGAATATGAACCTCATACTACAGTCTTAGTCTTCAGAAACCTTTTCCAAGACATCACAATGTAAAAATAACTATTTATTTATTTATTTTTAAAGGGAAAAAAAGAAAAAACAACAGACAGGCCCRCATGCCCCCAAGTGGGAAGTTAACAGTTTCAGTCAAGCTGACCTATAGTTTGTTCTGATGCAGTAGTTCTAAAGTTAAAACAAAAGTAATACACAAACACATACGCACACCAGAAAGCAGATTATATTCTCATAGATGTAGCTCTTTGTGAATGAACCACCTGAGTTTCGCCTTCTTCACTGCCACTGAGCAGTATGTCCTTGCACTTGTAGAAGGCTTTTCATTTTCCCTGTAGAGGCATTTTAATTCTCCCTGAGTGTCAGTACAATATGAAATCCATTATCCACTAATACATTTATACATAAATATCTGTTGGAAAAACAATGTCATCAAATATGTCTAGATGTTCTCACCCTCAAAAAAAGTGGACAAAACAAAACCAGAAATCACTTCTGAAGCCATGTATTTTGACTATGCAGCAAGAAGTTTCTGACTGTTTACTGGTCCAAAGACATAAAAGAAAAATTCAAACCTCTGACACTGTTTTCACTTCCCAATAAAAACAGTTGGGCATGTAAGTCTTTCAGCTCTACAGGTGAATAAACTGAACAGTTTATTCACATGCATAGTACTATAGTTATATGACATACATCACGTATCAAATTATCTGCCTCTAAGGAAGCCAAAAAGCCCTGTTGTATTTTCAACAATTACCATCAAAGGTTAAAAACACTGCAATTCACAGCAGTGACCAATACACAGTGGCATCACTCGCACAAAAACAGAGCCTTAAATAAGTCCCTCTGTGCATACTCACCTATCAAGTTAATGGAGCACCTAATAGGGAGCTCAATGGAATAGATAAATAAATAAAATCAAGGAACAGTGTGAAGAGGATGGAAGTGGAATGCTCAGTAGGCCTGACTGAAAATCATTTAAGATTGGTGTCAAAACAAAACTTGACATAAATAACTGCAAGTAGCTTTAGTAGAGTTTTACATAAACAAAAATCAAAGCTTGGAAAGGCTAAAGAAAGGAAACAGGAAAAGACAGAGGCATATATCCACACACGAAGAGGAGGAGAGCAGCGTCAGAGCACTGGGCAGCAGCGCTCAGAGGCAGCTGCTCCCACAGCAGCCACAAGAACTTCGGAGCACTTGGAACAATGTCCCCTTTTATACAGTTGGCATCTAAAATCCTGAGGATGGATTTATGTGGATACCTACAGAAATGCAGCCGGCAGCAGCATCCCATGCAACTTTTTTCAACACACGAGTTAAGAACACCAGCTATAAACAAAGTTGGTCACACATACAGAAATACATTGGCCAAGATCAGGATCCCATTAACCAGAACAAAATTTCCTATAGGTGCAAAGCCCTCTCTCATAGGCTGCACCCTAAGTATACCAGTACATATGTCACTATTGCTCTGATGCTATCTACTACAGCACGCTCTGTAAGATCAACTTTACACCACAGAAAATTCTTTCRTAAGACATTGTCCTCTCACCCACCAGATATTCCAGCCCCAACTAACTGATTCACATGGGCATTTTGCTGAAGCAAATGTCAATTATGTTTTTACAAGGACCAAATTACTTTTGTGAGACTCATTTTTTTAGTTTGTAGACTTGTTCTGAGTTACTGCAAGAACTGACTACTACTAGCTACTTGCTAGTTTAAATCTTTTGGTCCAAGAATCACTGAGTCTTTTTGGAAAGGTGGCATAAAGAAAATCTTTTCATATCCAACTTCAGAAAAGTAAGACAGATAATCCATGCCATTTATAGCCATCCAAATTATACCAATCACTAAATGTTACAGGAAAAGAAATCAAAAATCAGGAAGCAGGCAAGCAGTCCCAGTCAAAATGTACTTTGGACACCAGAAGCTTCCATACAACAAGACAAAACTTCTAACATTGAAAGCACAGGAATTACTACAATGCTCAGATGAATGATGTATCCAATCCAGCAACTAGATACTAACAGAAATCTCAGGGGAAAAAAAGCAGGGACTCCTTCCACACACACTCCTTCCACTAGACAACCTAAGCATCTCAAGTCAGCTAAAGCTAACAAGCAAAATTACACAAGTTTAAGAACACTTACAAACTATTAACTTTTGCAAGAAGCTTCACTGACATTTTTCTGGATCTCCCCGTATTTCACCCCACCAGCAGCACTCCTTCCCACTGCTCTTGATGTAAAGGGTGCCTGAAACGCTGTCTTCCCCGTGACAGGCACCCTCCTACTTCTTAACAGCACAGCTCTTCCCACATCAATTGTTGGTCCTTAACATCCATTTCCACTCCTCCACAAGGCAGAGCACTGAGCAATTATGCAAACGTTTTGCMTAATAAAAGAGCCAGACACAGATGAAATGGTGAGGATGCACGTTTCAAAAAAAAAAGGAAAAAAAAAAAGTGGGGGGGGGGGCAAGATTAGCATACAGTTCAGCTATATAACTAATTTTCATAGAATGCTTTTGAGGTTGAAAACATCTAACAGAAGATTTAAACTAGATAACTTAATGAAGACAGAGCCACTCAATGGCTTCAATGACTATTAAACACAAAGATGCACAAACCACTGAAGTTTAAGAACTTTCAAAACCAGGTATTAGTGAAATCAGAAATGGAAGCATATGCTAACGGAGATATCGTGCCACACACATGTCCTGTCCTCCAAATCTCTCTCAAAGCTACTGGCACTGTCCACTAGCAGAGCAGACCAGGGGAAGAGGGTGGAAGAGGATCTGGAATCAGACTCGTTACATCCTCTTTTACATTTTCACATTTAATTTAGGATCCTTGAGGCGAGRCTAATTTCTGTGGTACCAATCACAGAAATAGGTAATACTCAATAGAACAAATCATTTTAGTGCATCCTATTTCAAGCAATGGTATGGCAGTTTCCAACTCGTTTTTGTAATGGATATTTATATCAAGCGGTCCAAGCCTGTTGTGAAATTTTACTGTTAGTGTTTGYTTGTTTCTTCTTTTTTTTTTAAATGAGCCTTGAGAATTCTCTAACACTCATGCTCCTATACCGCCGCACTTACCTTCRCTCCGTGCTATTTGTCCTGCCTACCTGGGAAGCTCCCCAAGTCTGGTGCTCGCACATGTGAGAACCAGGCAGCTTCCCAGGCGAACCGCAGCACCGGAGAGCGACTCTCCACGCGCCCGGCGCGACCATCCACGCGCCCGGCGCAAAGACAACTCCAGCAGCGTGCGGTGGGGTGAGAGGGGAGCGCAGCACCCACGACAGCACCTCACACACTGCTCTGCCCGAACACACAGCGAGTCTTTGCCGAAGCGATGAAAAGGTTAAAAAAAAAAAAAATACACCACGGAAAAAAAGGAAAGAAAGGAAAACGCTGACAGCGAGTAGCCTCGAAGAAGGGAACACGCAGAATGAATTACTCAGCCGGGCAAGGCGCCGGGGAGGCGGCAGGCGCTCGCGGCCCCGCTCCCCGGCCCCGCGCACACGCGTGACAGCGCGGGCCAGCGCGCCGCGCTGCCATCTTCGCCGCGCGTAAACAAGGCGCTGCCCCGCGGCACCCCGGCCGGGCCCGGCGCGGTTCGGCCCGGCCCGGCAGGCCGCGGCCGTGTTTACATGACAGCGACGGGAGCCGCCCGCCGCCGGAGGGGGGAGGGGGAGCCCAACGGCCGCCGCCCGGCGCCGCGCACGAAACCGAAAGTGCGGCGGCGCCCGCCTGTCAGCGCCCTTACCGTGTGCAGGCCGCGAGCGCGCGGCGCGGCGCGGCC
>PTEX01000155.1:1643064-1674608 GCA_003342815.1 Eudromia elegans | reverse complement strand
CGGCGCCCGCAGGGGCAGCGCCTGCTCGGGGCTCCGCAGCCCACGCTATGGTAAGGTGTGTGTTACCGACGGAGGCCCCTCGCCAGGATTAACAGCCTGCCTTCGCTCCCGCTCATCTTCAGCAAGGCCAGTTTCCAGCCCGCACTGTTTGCCCTGTGCATGTTGCCACGGCTCAACCTTCTGCTCCTGAAGCTTTGGAAGAGGGCATTTCTTCCCCCAGCATCTTGGGGGCATCAGCCTCCTTTCCTAAGGAAACAAGATCTTTCAGGTGGCCTCAGGCCTTAGAGCACAAYCTCCATTCACAGCCTACATACAAATAACCCATCTTCCAAGGGACATGGTTTGGCAGTTGTTTTCCTTGGGGATGGCACAAACATTTCCCTGACAATGAAGACAGGCCTACAAATACCAGCTGAGCGCCTGCGGCATGGAAGCATCGGAGATGCTTCCAGACCACAATGAGCAATGTTAATAATAGATGGGGCTGGCAGCACTGTCTATAACGCCGCCTCTCACACAAGTGGCCAAGTGGTCGAGGCCTAAAAGCAGYCACTTCATAGCATCTTCTCGTAGCAAAACAGAGCTCTTGCCACACATGGAGCCTACCAGGCATGCGCTTGGGCATTGGTGATGACAGAAATTCCCAAGAATACATTAAGCAATATCAAAGTTCAAGTCTCTCTGCTCCTGAAAAGATGACACAYCTCTGACAGATGAGTTTGCCTGCCTTTAACAGGAAGCATCAAAMCTCACGTGGGAAAAGCTTAGCTTTCATTAACTAGAGTCTGGACTGCTGCTAGGAATTACAATTGTCAATGCTTGTACTTTAAAGTGCATAAGTGTTGCTTGTACGTAACACTTTCAGTGTTTTTCAGTACTTTAAGAGGTAAGCATGCAACTGTCATTAATTCTACATCCTGTCAACCAGACTGTAGAATTAAAATCCCCTAGAAATTTCCACCATCAATGGTAGAAGTTCACATATCACAGGACTTGGAGTTAGGTCAAAAATAGTCTTGAAAATATAAYAAATAAACAAACAAATGAAGCCTTCCTCTTGGCAAAGAAAAGAATGATTTGAGAAAATGGCAGTATATAGGAGGGAAAAGATGAGAGGGTGTCTGACAAATTGCCTTACAGACAGTAACGAAGGGTATCTGGTTGGGAGCCTGAGTCCTTGTCACAGCTCTCGTGCAGCGTGGCGGAATTACCTTCATCTTAACTAGCTGTGACTTAACTTTTCATTCTTTTCACTTCAGGTACCTGTGCTTATCTGCACAGATCAGAGACAATCACAATGGCGTTTGTTTCAAGAGAGAGAGAAAAAAAAAAGGGCAGAACCAGGCTAACCATTAGTACGGAAAAGTGTATTTATCTTAAGAGCACCTCTTTTTAGTTTATCCCGAGTTACTTGGAAAGCTAAGCCAGGAAATACTAAACCTCAAGGAGAGAAAAAGAATAACAATTAATGTGTTTGCCTCAGTTCTGCTGAAATATTTTTGAAGTTACATGTATGATGCAGCTATCCCAACWTAAGAATGATCACCCTTTTAACCCTCTCCTGAGGTAGATCTGTAGTCAATTCCTGACTGCTTCTGCGGGGATATTACTGTGCAAGCACACAGGGTCAGCAGTTCAACAGATGCCGCTCCGCGCCTTTTGCATATAGAAAGCTGTGGCCCACATTGCTTTCTAAAYGTTGGCCCTCAAAAGATTGTGGGCTATCTAATTCTATATGCTGAGCTTACTGCCCTTGATCATTCACATGAAAGGAGAAGACTATCCCGATTCAGACSCAGAAGTATGACCCAGAAGAAATGACCCAGAAGTGACCTAGAAAAAATGAGGGAGTTAAGGTCCCACGACCCTTCTGTCAGTCAGACCATTCTGTAAATCATTATTAATGAAGTAGCAGTAATTCTACAGGTGCAATTAGTTTTTTTCTCTTCTTAGAATAGACTTACAGGACATACAGATTGTTTCATGAAAACTCCAAATAGAGCAATCATGATACAATAGAGCAACATAAAAAAGTATCAGTCATTTCTAAAGAGAAAGCAAAATGGTTCTTTGTTTTCACTGATTGGGGTTTTCACTTGAACTTTCAATAGACTCCATAATGTGCTTACAGAGTTAGAGAAAAGCAGTCTAAAATTCCAGTAGCTCTAAAATAAGCTAAATTTTAGCCAAAGAAAACAAGCTTAATGGARCCTAGCGCTCTGTGCATCTGTCCATCTCTGCCATTCCTTTCCTTTTGAAATTATTTTCCAATTTCAGCTGTATTTCATACAAGAATAGAGAAGCCAGAGATACAGAGTGGCTCCAGGAGGCCACGTATGAGAGCAGAGCAGAGCACCCTACACAAGGGCCCACACCAGAGAAAGCAGCTGCTTCAACCAGCACCCACAGCAGCCACCTGACGCGTCACCGYGCATGGAGCCCTGTGCCCAGCAGCACTGCCTCTTAGATGACTGACTCCTCTTCTCCCCCACGGAAAGGGAGGTAGGTGCTTGGGGACAAGGTAGGAGTGCAGTTGAAAACTGGTGTCGCTACAGGACTGGAGGGCACAAGTGCCCTCTCAGGGGCCACGGCTGGGGTTATGGAGAAGAAGATATATRTAGGTATGAATCCATGGGAAAACAAGCACAAGGATTCCCTCAGGATAGGGAATCTAATCTAAARTCTACACATTTGATGTATTTCACATGTTTCCAGTTGCAAGGCATAAATAGAAATATAAGAAGAGTTACATATGTGAAGAATCCCACATCTTACTCATTTATGACCATTTTTTTCAAATTTGTTCTTTCCTYGAAGTGCAAGGTGTATCACCCTTAAAAGTCTGTGTTGGCAAGACCTATGGCTAGTGTCAGCCTAACCCAAGTGTAGTTTGGGTTATCTCTTCTCCCCCATGATTTTGTTCATGCTGTAGGCTTCTTAAATAGCCTCYTTAAATAGCCCTCTTACTTATAAGGATAATTGTTATCTTGCTGAGCTCATTCTGTTTCCTATATAATCCCCCCTTAGTGACATAGGGCTCAGTAGGAGGGGGCAACAGATGCACACACCTCTTTCCCTGAAAATGGCAGTGCTGCTTTCTCAAGTAGTATAACCCTGGAAAGCCTAATGCAGAGCCTCACTGTTGTAGGAGTGTGACACCATTGATTTCATGGGAGCTACACAATTACRTGGAGCACAGAAGCAATGCAACCCTGAAAGAAACCTTTCAGGAGTACAGTTTTGATCTTGCTGGAAGCGGTTCTTCTTTTGAAAGAGAAGGAATTGTATGGATGCAAGGAAGGGGAGGATGTAGCAGTGTGCGTCTGGCACTGTTGCTGTACTTTAAAGACAATCCAAGTCAGAATGAGAAGCCTTGATTCTACCACATTTTCACTCCAAAATGCCTGCAACGCACATGGTGCATTTTCTTAATTTAGGCATTGTAGAAGACAACGCTCAGAAAGGGAACCTTTTGGTAAAGGGAAACCCTTTGGAATGAGTGCAGTATTTTGCTAGAAGAGAGTTCTAATGCATAAAAAAAGTCCTTATGTTGGCCTATTTCATTTGTTTTCAACTATATTCTCGGAAAGGAAAAAAGTAGTAAGATTTGCCCTTAAAAACAAAAAAAGCTTATCTTTAACAGCACGTTATTTCAGCTTTGGAGATAATTTTCATTCATGACTGTCCACACTCTACAAAAAGTTTCTCTATACAGCTAGGGCTGTAAAATTATTATAATAGTAGACAAGATTCTGAGAATATATATGCTGGAAAGCAGGTGACAAAGAAAAAAAAARGGGGGGGGAGGGTTCTTATAAAGGGATTTAAGCAACAACCTCAAGSACTTCAGAGCATTTGTCTCTTTGTTTATGGCCAGGGCTAAATAATTTGAGAACCTCCCTCTACTCCTGATACTATTAAATCAGTGAAAAGGGGTAAGACTGCAGTGATTTTGATTTTTTAGGACTTCATTAATCATTTAAACTGAAACAAAGACATTAAAATCCTGCCCCATTGTAGTCTCATTGTCAAGAACTGTCAAGCCTCAGACAGTTACTCCAGCTTTGGCTCCTCTCGTCATAAGAGTAGTTTGCATTGGAAATTAGTCACTTGCTGTAACAGCAGACTGAAAAGGATCTCTATTATTTGGATTTTCTACAAATTACAGTTAGACTTAAAAAAAAAAAAAGACAATCAGTGGCAGGGCAGAAAATACATTATTCATTCCTTCCTGCGTTATTCAGCTGCAAGTTTTGGGGATGTGGATGAGCTTTCGCTGTTCTAGGCTTTGGCAACGATACTACCTTTGATTTAGTGCCCTCTTCTGTTGGAGAGGGTGAGTGCATGTCGGCCAGAGGTCAGTGGCTCTTGCTTAGTCCTCACTGGAGGGAAACATTGCCCTGAAACTACCGCKGCCTCTTCCCTGCAGCTACACCCACACATATAGCCTGGTGCAGAAAGAAAAATACCAGAGAATAAATAMATAATCCTGTTATGGGAGGGGCATCCATAAGCTCCCATACAGAGAGGGATAGTTTAGTTGCTAAGAAGAAGAAGAGAGAGGAGGAGTTTTGATCTCAGTACGTAGTAGCCTTGTCTTTCACTTCTCCATATTTTTTCCTTTATATTTCATTGGCTTGCACGTGGCAGGCACTGCCAATTTGAGAGGACTTAGTGCAGGTGGCCACACTTCCCAAGACAAGGCACAGAGCTGCAGCAGCCAGCAACACTTTCTTGGCACAAGGGCAGAGCACTAACACATRTATCTCAGCTTTTGAGAGAGAGGTTAGAGGTTAGAAAAAAAATCACTATCCAAACTAGAGTTGTACATAATTAAGTGACTGTATCTGCACATGAAGCTGACACAAGCAGCTAACAGCCCCCAGGAAGAGCCCTACCCTCCACAGGAGTCCACACTTCTTTCTTTGCCATGAACAGGATGTCAAGCACCAGCTGCTTTCACAGCATTCTACAGGCTTCAYATGCACTGGGGCAAGAGTCAGTGAGGAGAGAACCTAGAGCCTAGGCTCATGGCTTGCTAAACCATTAATCAAGCCATACAGCATCAGCAAGCTGTTCACTTACTCATAGTTCAAAGAAGCATGAGTGGTTCCAGGGCAGAAGCCTCTAATTTCCATCCATCTCTCCATCTCGGTAGGAGTGGGGGAGCTGACTGCTCACTCAGCACCCTAAGCAGAGAAGGAAGCACCAGAGGGGAAGTTACTAGTCATTCAAGATGAGATCAAAGACCAGAAAGGAAGAATTAGCAACCACCCAGGATAACATCCAAGAGCTCTAACTTTGGGGTGACCTTCTCTTCCATAATCCTGCAAACCTCCCACCTTCTGCAGCATGCAGCAAGCAACACAAAGTAGGGCAACTTCCCCTGCAAAGGCCTGAGAGGCCAGGAAGGCAGCTGCTCAGAAAAAGAAGAAAAAAAAAACCTCTCACAGCAGGAATGCCATCAAGTGACACCCAGCGCCTCATCCTCACACAGGCAACACCTCTCTGTGCCTCCTCCACTCCATATATACTTGGCCCCCCCTCAGCCCTGGGTGGGAGTTTCAGCCCACACCATGAGCAGAGGGCAAGTGGCATCTGTAGCACCTAGGCCTGGCAGTGCTCAGCTGCACTGTGTCCTCATACTGGGCCACTGCCAAGCTAGCCTAAAATAAACTGCCCATCTCCTTGATTGGCAGCTAGCTGCTAGGAGTTTGGTGTCCCTGAGCCTTCCCTCTCGCTGTAAGACAAATTGGTCTGGCCAGTTAGGACAGAGGGGAAAAGAAAAGAGCACAACCTTACAGCTTGTTTTTTGGGGGAGGTAGGGATTAGGAAATATTGCAGCTCAGGCACAAGAAATCTAAGTCAATATATTTCAATCTCAGATTTTCCAGGCCTTGAATACTGATTTGCAGGTCAAACGTTTGGATTGTGTCCTATGAAAACAAAMCCGAAATTCTATATTGATATCAGCAGGCCAACTGCAACTGCTAGGTTGCCTTGGTTTGCCTGTGGCGTTCCAGCCCCGCGGGTCTTGGCTAACTGTAGCAGGCTGTCCTCCTCCATGCGAAACGGCRCTAGAGGGAGCTGAAGGCTTTCCCAGCGAGTTTCACAGGGAGTTGCACTAACAGAAGTGCAGTGAAACTCATGAAAGCAGGTTTTACGCTGAGCTCTAAGTATATTCTCCAGTATGAACTTTTTTTCTTATCTCCTTTATTCTTGCCATCTCCCCTGAGGGTCTGTGCTCTGTTGTGATTTCCTATTCTCCTTAATGACCCAGTGCTCAGTTCATGTTTTGCATAGCAGGTGAAAAGTTTACCTTTTTTAGGGTGCAAGACACTCAAAAAAGAAAAAAACTTCATGTGGTAGTTAGACTTCACACTAACGTCACTGATAGAAGTCACCAATGAAGACTGGGGACCATATAAAGTAGACAAGGAATTTCTGATGGAGTGACGAGGCATTTTGCAGGTAGGAGGGGGCTCCTTTGTTTGCTCTGCACCCTCCAAAATAGATGTGTGGCTCAGCCAGGGACAGCCTGGCGCTGCGGTGAACAACACTGCACGACTTCATAACACATTCCTTGCTCCTCTGGCTTTCAGAAGTCTTTCCTTTTAAGAGGTCTCTAACATGAAGAGTCTCTACAGGTTACACTATTGATTTTTCCGAAATCAGAGAAATAAAAAAGCTTGGAAACCATACTGGAGGTTAAGCTTCAATTCTCAGGCACTAGTTCTTGAGGACTAATCTATGTTGTCCATATTATACCAAGACAGCTCTGGAGAGAAAGGGTCATTCAGCAAGGCCTACAATTTCAGAAACCCGCCTGCCAGCTGTACAAATTAAAAGCAGAAAGACTTATCATTGGAAATAACTGGGAGGAAAAAAGTGCATTAAGAGTATGCACAGCCTAGGACACTTAGTCTATCAGATAAACAGCCTCTCATCCAAAATATCAGTTTAAGATTTTTATTGCAGCAGCTTTGTCTACAACAATTGCTCTTAATCGTGGCGGCTGGATCCGCTGAGTGGAAGGCTGTGGTTTTGCTTCCCGAGGCTCGGCAGCCTGGTGTTGCCTCCATGCTATTCTGGCTGTTCACAAGCAGGTGCAGACACAATAGGCTGTATTTCCGTCAGAATAACTTGCTTTATGATGGAGGGGGCCCAATATGTGTCTTTGTGCAATGGGTAGGAATGTTCTAGCATGGCATTTTTTTTTTTCCCTTTTTGCTTTTCCAAGGTTCAGTTTGAAGAAAAAGCAGTCAGTTATACCTTATAATTCACAGTTTCTGTATAGATTGCATGTGATATGCCATGTCTCATATCTGAATTAGAATCATCRCTGTTTCAGGGTGCCTGTGATGCTTTTCTCCAGGAAGATCTCAATAGAAAATTTTGTAGTAGATGCACATATGTGTGCACATACATACACATAGATGTGAATACCCATAGTACAGGAGGGGCTCAAGAGAACACTGTCATATAAAGCAGTTATTCATTGTAGATTATTTATTATTAAGATAATACTAACAAGTATATTTTTCGGTTACACCTTTTGAAAAACAGAGCAAAAGGCCACACTTCTCAGGCTCTGCCTGAGCTGTTACATGCCTCTCTGTGACAGAAAATTCTGACAAGTAACAGCTTGTTGCAGCTTTCCATGGGTTTCTCACTAGCTTTTAAGAATTCTTGTGCATTTGCAAACCTACACTATCACCTGAAACAGGAGCTTTACCACAGTCTGCATCACTCTGGGTTTGTGCAGCAGTCTTCTCCAAAGTCTCTGAGCTCGCCATGCCAGCACCGCATGTCCCTGCCATGGCAGGACAGCACAGAGGGACTCCCACAGGGCAATAAGGTTGGGTGGGCACAGAGCCTTCTCTCCCAGCCCCTCCTGATCACTTCAACCTGCATTACTTTGATTTCACAGATCCTCTAATTTGCTGTAAGGTATCTATTTTTACTACTTGCAAAAGGTTAATGTTCTCCAAGCAGGTGACTAAACTTTTAGAAAATTTTCTCCTGGATATGGTTGGGCAAGGGAGGATAGTACCTGTAATGTTTAGGAAGGAGGAAAACTGGATTTTGTACTTTTGTACTGGATTATAGTTACTATTGCAGATTCAAAATTCAGGAGAAAATAAGGTGGTTATTTTCACCAGTGACTGAATTTAAAAATACTCACAAGACATTTCAGTAAGATTTTAGCATAGCAAAACTTTCTTCTTAAAATTTAACATGGAATGGTACAATGTTATAAATCTGCAGCACAGTCTGGAAAAAGGTAAGACGTCAGTGTGAGTAACTAGACAAAGAAGAACTAAAATGAGTTTGTGTGACAGATTCTGTTAAGTCTACTGCTTCTCTTAGCATATGTATTTATTTCACTCTGGTTGGTGCTTTGACATTTATTACTGGGTGCTCCTTTCTAAAACAGAGAGGTTAATTACAGAAGCATCTCTCTAAACAGCCTAGATTGTGTTAGGTTCTCTAGTTCAGTAATGAATTGTCATCCTAATAGGAAATGTGGGCTATGACAAATTATGCAACTTGTTTTATGTCTCCAAGGCAGAGGATGAGGTTTCACACAGGAATCAGCTGGTTTATTGCCCAAATATTTCCATTAAACTTTTCAAAGGCTTCAATGATGCTCACTGGGAAAAAAAGAAAAGAAAAAAAAGAATGTGTTTTAGAGAGAGAAGGAATAAATCATGTTTAGCAACACCCTCGATACATCATGACTTTCTCCTCCGCAGACATCCAAAGTACATCGTACTTTTGACTGCAGGTTATGCGTTAAGTAGCACAGAAGCATTGCATCTGGGTAAATCACACTCGTCTGAAGGCTTTTAAAACTTGTTGGTGGGCTGTGCTCCCACCAACAAGGCAGAATTTCATGGAGTTCCTCATCGTCATCCCTGTCGCTAAGATATTAATGAATGCCTCTGTACGCTGGACAAATTCCACTAAGCCTTATTTCTACAAATAGTTACTTGATGAATGCTAAGCATGAGCTAAACCAATTGTGTTTGTTGGGATTACTGCGGTAAGGAGCTCATGGCAGTGCGAATGCCAGAGCAGCAGGAGGGAAGGCGGGACAAGAGCAGGTGCTCACTCAGAGATGCTACCAGCATCAGGTCAAGACTTCATCAAATTTCATCCTTTACTACTGCTAGCTCTTCACCAACTAATTAGGTTACCTTTTATAAAGAATAAGTAAACTGGATTCTGTTTTCTCCTGCCATCAAAATTATTTTGATATTTTGCTTTAAATTCAAGTTGTAGAGAAACTTAGCTTATAGAATACTTGTGTAAGATATTTTACAATTTTGGAGTTGTTTAGATTTGGAATTATTATTATTATTATTATTATTATTATTATTATTATTATTATTATTATTATTATTATTATTATTATTATTTCTGAGTGCTACAACAACTGGACAGACCCAAGACACTGGGTTGATTTATTAATGAAGTTAATGTTTTTTGCCTTTTAGCACAGGGATTTGAAAAGACTGTTATTTGATGTTGTCCTGGATGATGGAACAAGCAAATGTGAACCTGTGAAGAACACATAGAACTTTATTGTTGTGCTTTAACTGTATTTAGTGCATACATTGCCAGGGTGCAATAAGAAACAACGCTTCCTTTGCTCCTTCTCCTGCCACGCTTGTGTTGGTGTTCCCAAAGGTAATACACAATCGTTGACTGGGAGCAAAAGCAATCTGGGGAATCGTGACCTGGGAGGTTCATTTGCGTAACTTTCTATTGTTTGTTTTAGTTAATATCTTCTCCACCAAGGTCCACATCCATATTTCAGCCAAAGTTTTATTTCCTTTAGCTTTCTATCACTGTCATACAGCCCATTCAGGAAAGCAGAGTCATGTGGAAGGCAAAAATTGGACAAAATATTTAATTCTGGAAAGCAATGAGGGCACCTGAGCTGCTTGAGCATCCCTGAATCCCCATGACCGCAGGCAGTAACCAGGCACGCACTCGAGGAGGCCAATGCTGCGTGAGAGCCCTCTGCTCCCTATGTATGGGGAGCATCAACTACACGTGCAGAGAGACTCTTCTCGCAAAATGCCTCTCAGTCGAGTCAGAAGGTCACAACTGCACAGTGTTGAAGTGCAGGATGGCCAGAGAGGAGTTCACTTTGATAAGGCAACAGTCCCAAAGCCCAGTATTTATATCATTCAAGTGGATGCCCAAAGAAGCTTGGTTGCACACAAGAAAACTGTATTTCTCACAACTCTTGGGGCTCAGTCCAATTTTCATGACATTAAATTAATGCCAGAAGCAAATACCCAGTGCAACGATCAATACTGCAAGGAAGGGCAAACAGTGACACCTCAATGATAGGAAATACCCGCATTCAGCTCTCTTCAGAGAGCACTTGCTGGGTGGCAGTGGAGATTGACCACCCAAAGGTGCACGCAGACTTTCCTCGCCCTGCAGCCACCGCTTGCTAGCTTAGGAGGAGTGAGAGGCGGCGCAGGCAGTGCGCGCAGGAACCGYGCTGGTACCTTAGGATTCCTCTGCAATGTCTTCAGCCGCTGTCCCTTCCATGGAACCTGAAACCGGAGACAAAAATACCCGTGAGAAACATTTCTCTCATGTGGTATAGCACAAGTACAGAGCAAAAGAGATGACTTACTCAGCTGTGAGTGAGACAGGCCCTTTGGGCTAAAGGGGAGAGATTTTTTGAAGTAATACGAGACACACATTTTTCTTGTAACCTTATTTCTAATTTTAACCAAGTTTAGTGCAACTTCTAAACTGCTTTGAAAATCTCCCCTGTGGTGACTTTTAACACATATTTTACTGTACAGTCTTCAATAGCAATATAAGAAATGGTAATTTATAGCTGCATTGAAGCAATCTAAGGTTTATAAATACCATAGGTTCTATATTTGTCTTTATAGGAATGTAATTAGGAAAAAATACATCCTTCAAATTAAGTAAGCTTGAAGAAAAAAAAAGTGTCACAWCACACTCACCATAAGGGAGAATTTCTTTCCCCCTCAACCCTCAACCTCCCCCAGTAAAATTTTGCATCTAGCTACTCAGCCACACAGCAGAGCACTGAGCCCAAGGTACCCCAGCAATCTAGCTTAGTAATACCTGTCTCTAAAGCATGTCAAATAATTTCAAAGTTAAATTCTCTGCTCATGAAGATCCTATGATGCCAAACACAGCCACCCCTAGCAGGCACGTTGTGTCACTTGACATGTGACACTAACGATGCTCTTGCAGCTAGTGCCGCGCAAACAGCCATGAGCTTTGTGTGTCAGAAGCCAAGCGTTTGAGCCCCAGCCGTGCCRTGCACCTTCTGAAGCTTGCCCAGCCTCCTCCGCAGCAGCGTCCTCGTCCCTTGCGGCTGCGTCGGGCACCTCTTGAGCCGCTGAGGCTGCTCCTTCTTGGACACTGTCTAAGTTTTCCTCATGGTCAGGAGAAACTGCAGCGTCCAAGCTGGCACCCTCAGTTTCTATAATCAAATTAGAGAGGTAATAGTCGTGCCTTCGCTCCCCACTCGTCATCGCAAACACAGGAGAGCACTCAAGGTTCTCTGTGGACAATGCACCCACATCACAGACGCACAGGACTCAAGACACTGAGAGCAGCAAGACCTATGGGCAATCATATTTTAGCATGGAAATRAAAGCTCACAAGCAGAATGCCATGAAAAATAGTGCCTGCTATCTGGCTCTTCTGTCCTTGGGTGGAAAACGCTGAAGAGCAGCCCCTCRGGTGTCTTTAGCCAGAGGTCTCTATGCTCTAAGGTTTATATACTCTTACAGATACTCTCATTCTATTTTCTGTTTTCTGTCAAAATGATGATGTGCAAAGTGTCAATGTTAATATTTTAATGTAGGAAAGTGCTAACATCAGCCAGGGGGATTAGGCTGTGGTCCAGCAGAGCAAGATTGCCAGCCAGCCTTCTTTCAGCACCCATGAAGGATGAGGCAATGTATTTGTGCAAGAGGTCTGGACCCTGTCTGTTTGTCCAACCTTTGGCATACATCCGCCGCAGGGGGACCGAGCACAGCAGCCATCGCTTCAATGTAAATTGCTCTTATATTATTCAAACCTTACTGTTAGGAGTCTCAGTGTTACCACACACTTTAACTGCTCTGCGTGTTAAGTTCCACAGGGTCTCTGTTGTTACAGACTGCGTCCCATACCACAACACTGGCATATTAACTATAGTTAACCAAACAGTTTCATTGGAAGTACAAAAAATGCATTAAACAGGAGAGCTGCAGAGCTGCTATCCTATGGGGTTTTTTTCAACTATCATCAGCAGATAATTAACTGTGGATAATTCTGAAAGTCAACTATTTAACTTTATTTAGCAGGMTACTGAACRAGTTTTGAAGAAACAAAGAAACAAAAAAATCATGAATTGYCACACATGGCAGTTTTTAAAAACCTTGGTCTGTGTGCATTATATATATTTGTCTCTGACTACCATAGAAAACTCTAGCTTGTACTTTCATTCTGAAAGAATTCTCAGGTGTCTTTCACGTCTGTTCTTGGAGCACCCCCAGGACAATTTCACATGAACAACCTTTCTGCTGCCACAGCTTATATGCTCTTTTCAAGGGGAGAAAGCTGGAAAGCGCTTGAGAGGAGAACACACTTGTTCACCAAAGTGTCACATTTGGTGGCTTGCACTGGGTCAATATCCATTTGATAATGTCGTATATGTAAGAAAAATACAGATAGTCCAATACAGGTCATCTTGTGGCTCTTTTTTTTTTGGCCTATTGCAATTTCAATAAGCTTCCTAAGTGTCCCCTGGCATTTCAAGCAGAGCACAGTAGCAATTAAATAAATGTTCTTTTTGTAATTATACTGCTCTTAAAAGCTACAGTTTTCTTGATGATACATGAAATTAGAGGTTGCRTATCGACTTATTACAGTTTTACCAGTACATGTATGGAAAACTATTAAGCATTAACACAGCATGAGCTTCTCAGGATTACTAGGAAACAAAAAGCAATGTGTCTCTGTATTGCATGGTCCTTCTATTACCTTCCCATTCCTGTCCCTGTCCCCCGCGTTTCTCGCTGTCCTGGCGCYGCTTTGATGCCAGGTTAATGGTTACCTGCAGCAAGGCGGCCGCCCCGTTCAGAATCGTGACTGTGGCGCCGTCGGGCTCCAGCGAACCTGCCTCCCTGCTAACCCATGGCAGGACAAGCACTCCAAAGTTCAGGAATTTCTCCTTCTTGCTTCCCTACCTGTTAAACTTAATTTCATTCTGAAAGTCAGGTGAACCTCCAAACAACTCGTTTTTTCTTAATCTGCATCTATTTCATTTTCTTTTTTTTTTCCAGTCCTATTAATCTCTCTTACATGCTCCATGTAAAATACAGCATTTACATCCCGCTTCATTAAGAGGTACGTAAGAACACTAATATTCTTTCTGAAGTTACTAATAAGCCTGTCATGATACTCTATAGGAATTTGATAATTTTGTTAACTCAAATTCCAGCTTTTTTTTTTCAAAATAAATCATAGAGAAGTTAAAAGCTAAGAGGGTAAGCGCCTTAGCTGATTCCCTGCGGAAATCCCTCCCTGATTCCAACCACTCTGAAATTCCAAACTCCTTGTATCCCTTGAGCAGCGAGCGATGGCTGTGACCCATTTTCTGTCTTTATTCCAGCATCTGACAATTTCCGCAGGCTCAGAAGCAGAATATGATTGAGCAGCAGCACACTATACCCACTACCAAAGTATTTATGTTATGAAAACACATCTGTTTTGAGCTATTACTGAGTAAATAGGGGAAAGAAAAAAAAAAAAAAAGGAAATGAATTCTACAGACAAAAGGAAATCAAAGGCTTTTTGGTTGTTTTGATTTTTTTCCTATAAAGCAGYAGCATTAGGACACTCCAATAGCTTATTGTACTGACCTCCAGTTCCACCTAGAAACCTCGTGTTTCACAAAGTGAAAGTTCACTTCAGTGAACAACAGCTCCTCGCTAGACAGAATAATAATTTCTGCAGACCCCAAGACAACAGGTTCTCCTCTCACAAAGGCTACAGCCACGGCACAGGCAGAGCAGGACCACACAACGGCAACCGTTCCAGGTGAACGGCCTCTTTTCATCGGAGCGGTCTGAGCGCAGCATCCTCCCAGTGGAACATGGAAGCACGACAGGCAGTGACGTGCACGACCTAGGCAGTTCTCAAGGGTCTTCATTTCAGGTAACAATAAAGAGGAGAAAGAAGAAAAACGGGGAAGAAAAACTAATAAAATATCTACTTCCAGAATCCAGACTCTACTATGTGGAGAGGACTGGAAGAAGAGTCTCTTAAGTCTACAAATTTCTACAAATACATCAGCAGCAAGAGGAAGACTAGAGAAAATGTCGGTCCGTTGCTGAATGGGRAGGGTGYRTTGGTAACGGAGGATGTGGAGAAGGCAGAGTTACTAAATGCCTTCTTTGCCTCAGTCTTCWSTGCTAGGGCTGGTCCCYAGGAACTACAGAGCCTAGATAGGGCTGACAACYCTCAAGGGCAGCCCCTTAGCGTCCCAGACCCTAGGGAAATGAGAAGGGACTGGAGAGAGGGAGACTTGCCCCGAGTAGAGGAAGACTTGGTTAGAGAGCACCTGAGGAAACTCAACACCCACAGATCCATGGGCCCTGATGGGATGCACCCCAGAGTGCTGCGTGAGCTGGCGGATGTCGTAGCCGAGCCGCTCTCCATCATCTTTGAAAGGTCCTGGAGAACGGGGGAGGTGCCAGAGGACTGGAGGAAAGCCAATGTCACCCCGGTCTTCAAAAAAGGCAAGAAGGAGGAGCCGGGCAACTACAGGCCGGTGAGCCTGACCTCTGTCCCTGGGAAGGTGATGGAGCAGGTCATCCTGACTGCTGTTTCCAGGCACATGAAGGAGAAGAAGGTGCTCAGGAGTAGCCAGCATGGGTTCACCAAGGGGAGATGAGATCATGCTTGACTAACCTGATAGCCTTCTACGATGGGGTGACTAGATGGATAGATGAGGGCAGAGCAGGGGACATCATCTATCTGGACTTCAGTAAGGCTTTTGACACCGTCCCTCACAGCATCCTCCTGAGCAAGCTCCAGAAGAGTGGCATAGATGAGTGGACAGTGAGGTGGATTAGGAACTGGCTGAATGA
Source organism: Eudromia elegans (assembly GCA_003342815.1). Classification (NCBI taxonomy): domain Eukaryota; kingdom Metazoa; phylum Chordata; class Aves; order Tinamiformes; family Tinamidae; genus Eudromia; species Eudromia elegans. The sequence goes on along the minus strand of PTEX01000155.1, from coordinate 1,659,456 downwards.
CAGGGCCCAGAGAGTCGTAATCAGTGATGCCGAGTCCAGCTGGAGGCCTGTGGWTAGTGGTGTCTCCCAGGGGTCAGTCCTTAGTCCGGTCCCGTTCATTTTATTCATTAACGACCTGGACGAAGGGATGGAGTGCTCCCTCAGCARGTTTGCTGATGATAGGAAACTGGGAGGAATAGCTGAYAGCCCTGAGGGCTGTGCTGCCATCCAGAGGGACCTGGACAGACTGGACAGCTGGGCGGCGAGTAACCTCATGAAGTTCAACAAGGGCAAGTGYAGGGTCCTGCACCTGGGGAGGAATAACCTTAGACATGCCTACAGACTGGGGACCGACCTCCTGGAGAGCAGCCCCGCAGAGAGGGACCTGGGCGTCATGGTGGACGACAAGTTGACCATGAGGCAGCAGTGTGCCCTCGTGGCCAAGAAGGCCAATGGGATCCTGGGGTGCATTAAGAAGAGCGTCTGCAGCAGGTCAAGGGAGGTGATTCTGCCCCTCTACTCAGCCCTGGTGAGGCCGCACCTCGAGTACTGTGTGCAGTTCTGGGCTCCCCAGTGCAGGAGGGACGTGGAGCTGCTAGAGAGAGTCCAGCACAGGGCCATGAAGAGGATTAAGGGCCTGGAACATCTGCCCTATGAGCAAAGGCTGAGAGAGCTGGGCCTCTTCAGCCTGCAGAAGAGAAGACTGAGAGGGGACCTGATTAATGTAAATAAATATCTCAAGACAGGGAGTGAGGAGGGGGGGCTGGCCTCTTCTCAGTGGTGGCCAGTGATAGAACTAGAGGAAATGGCCGCAAATTGAGGCACCAAAAGTTCCACAGGAACTTGAGAAAGAATTTCTTAACAGTGAGGGTGACAGAGCACTGGAACAGGCTGCCCAGAGAGGTGGTGGAGTCTCCTTCTCTGGAGATCTTCCAAACCCGCCTGGACATCACCCTGTGCCACATGCTCTAGGGGACCCTGCGTGTGCAGGGCGGTGGGACTAGATGACCTCTAGAGGTCCCTTCCAACCCTAGCCATTCTATGATTCTATGATTCTAAGTCATCTTTCAAACTCTCTGGGAAGAGTAGGCTATAGAGAGGTCACAAAGCAGGCAGATGGAAGASGTATGGAACAAGTGTGGGTCTTCATCATAATACATAGTTCTGAAATCTCTTAGAAAACTTGATTTTTACAATAGTTTCTCTACAAGGTAGCGTTTCTGATAGCTTCTACATAGGAGCTGGKGCCAGCTCGGTGATCATAAAGCTGAGTTTATCAAGCTGTGTTTCACACCCAACACCACACGTGAAAGGAGCTACCGGAGCACTCTGGCAGCCAGTAATCCGCGTAACCTGAGCTTACTCAGAGCCCCTAAAGAAAACCGCAATACATGCAAGATTGGGGAGATCCAAGTAAGGCCATGATGAAACAAGCTGCATTCATGCAGTAACCTGCCAACACTGCCAAGGGACAGGAGCAAACATGTCACAAGCGGGAAGGTTGAGTCTTCAGCGCAGCCAAGTCTGGACAGAGACATTTCCTCAGTGCTAATTTAAATGTACTTCTCCATCATATTCACAGGAGGTTCAGATCTTCAAGTGTCCACTAAGATGGCAGAAAGTCAGCAATTAATCAGTAAGAAAGCAAGTCCTTAGCAGATAGAGAGGGAAGGAAGATGAAAAGAAAAGAGCCACCTCTCTCTTCTCACACAGAAAAAACACTTTAGTTTATGAAAGAAACAYATCTGTTTCTTAATTCCTAAAACTAAAGGAAACTGCAGGACATACAGCAGCATTAAAATAAGCAGATGCRATCAATTAATAATTCTTAAAGCTCTTGCAACTCAGTATTTTAATCTTGGGGTTTTTTTTTTCTTTTTTTGGCCACTTTGGCCAATCAGCTCAGTACTGCATCAGAAATGCTTGCTTTGGAGAGGATGTGTGGAAGCGGGTTGGTTTTTTTTCCTGTTTTCTTCCCAAAACACCTAATGATGCAATTCATTTACAGACCAGTACAAGTGGCCAGCAGACACAATTATTTAACGTGTCTTGCTTATAATGAACTTGCACATTGTATTTTTATAGCTTAGAAAAAAATATAGTTTTCCTCTTTCTATTTTTAAAGTGATCTTACAAGTATAATAAATACAACACATGAAAAAGACTGGTGTTCCTGCTTTTAAGAGAAATATGTGCAGTTTACTTCCCTGCTCTCAGAGAGATTGTTTTTTTTAAAAAACAGATGAAAGTTTCACAGTAAGATCAAAACCTTTAAATTCTTTACCTTACTTGTGCACTTCCCTTCTAATATACTTAAAATACCATATTTTGATTATAATCCTTTGATTCATTTCAACAAAAACTGTTGTTTAAGTTAAAAGCAAACAAAAAATCCAAATAGGTAAGGATTWATCCCTACAACACCTTAAGATGTAAAAATATACTTTCCTGAGGTAAGTCATTTCACTGACAGCACTATCTTCTGAGTCACTKTTTTTGCCTCTTAAGCCATCAACATGAGTCTGGTACCTCTAATGCAGAATGTCGTGTTCAATTACTTTTCAAACAATTCTTTGCAGAAGAATTTGGCTAAAGCTAAAATAATAAAGTCTGCCCAGCATAACACAAAAGGCATCTGCCTGGAGCTACTCCATGCACATGAACAGAGGCTGGGATACACGAAAAGCCTTGATATTTTAAGCTATGTATAGCACAACCAGTAACACACAGTAACTCCAACGGAAAAAAAAAATCAAATAATTTTGAAAGAAAAACTAGTATTTATGCTAGAAAGTGCTACTTTTGCTTATATAATCCTGAAAGGTTCTCCTGAAAAAGTTCTCGCCAGAAAGCCTCAGAGTGTCAGAGGAGGAGTTGGGAGGGTGCTTTTCAGAATTAAAAATCTGCTAATAAACAAATGGCAGTGGAGTGGAGTCCACTTACAGAAAGTGAAATTCTGTCATGCTTTAAAATTAATTCAAGATGGTCCTTTTGAGAGATTGCACATTGAGGGCACGCAAGGCTGGAGCGCCTGGTTCCCTCAGACCGAGCTCAGCAGAGGGCACGCAGGGACACGAAGAAATCTGACTCCCATTCAGGCCCATTTAGCTCCCTGTGCTTCCATCATACCATCTTTCCAGGAAAAGGAAGAGCAAAAAGTCCCTCAGGGAATGGTTCTTTCAAAAGTTGCGTGTCCCGGAGGAACCTCAATGAACACCAACCACACCTATGCTCACTTGTGGCACTGGTCACTAGGTTTCCCAAATCCTCCCGCTCTCCCCAGCTCTCTGCATTTTGTACAGGCCATAGCTCAAGCACCAGCACCAGCTCTGGCTTACAGGGCTGCCGCGGCCCTGTTGCTCTCTCCATGCAATATGGCAGCACAAAGAGCTCTGCAGCTATGCGCTCAACTGAATGAGGGAACCGACAATAATCTGGAAAAAATCACACCAATTATTTTCAGTCACATCAGTTCCTTGGCCTGTTTTGCCCAGGAGCTGCACAGACTTCTGCTGGAGCCAGCCCTGCCCAGGGAGCTGCCTGAGGAAGGGCACCCTGAGGAGGCTGCCTCAGTGCCCAGGGCCAACCGTCCGTGGAGGGGCAGAAACCCACCCCGCCTCAGCSCACTCTGCCCAGCAACAGCTCCCCACAGCCTGCGAAGCGCAGGGGGCAGTTTTGCCTCGTTCCCATTTCAGCTGTGCCTTAAGTTAACCTGAACTTGCAGGTTAAGAAACTTGCCGCCCACGACCTTTGGGATCTGAGGAACGGAGAAAGTTTCCTAAGGGCTTCTGGCACTATAAACAGATGCTTTTTCTTTTTGCAAGCCACCCCTAAGTAACACAGATAAAAATAAACATGAAATCCAGCTGAACGCCTAAACCACAGGCTCATGAGAGACTATCTTGAAATGTTTTTTCTAAACTGGAGGAAAGAAACACCTCCATTCAAGCAAACATTTCACAGGTTATTCATGCCTAATGTAGGTCGGTCCCTAGTTCCTAAAAGCCTCATTAGTTCACTGAAGACTATGAATGAGCTTAGTCTGCAACGGATGATTAAAAGCTTCAGAGAGCGGTCTGTAATAATGACAATACAACCTATGTGCATAGAACATATGCATATAATGTCCACGGTATGTTCAYGCAGAAGGAAACCACATGAAACACTGCAAAATATCAAGTACGTGATCTTGCTAGAAAGCTGTTACTGCGTTAAAGCAGCCAGGCTGCAGGCCTCCTGAGTTCACAGAGATGAGAACCCACAAGGCGTCTTCCCAACCTACCCACYGACTAGGACAGATCACCAGGAAAATGCTCTAATAACCTGATTTATTAAATTCTTCCAAAGTTCTACGGAAATTTTACATTTACGAAGGGCATTTTCTGTCACCCTTGATATGAGGCAGTGTGCCAAGTTTTAATAGCTTGAACATTTTTGAAAGGAGYAAAAATCACTATGTTTTGGGGAAAAAAGGACATTTCTCTCTGCAGTGAGAAACCGGCCAAAAAATACACACCAAAAMCCCCTCATAATTCTTATTGCATACACAGCCGCCATAGGCAAAGAAGTCACTGTTGCCATTCTCACCAAACACTGCAGTATTATCTCTGTAAATATTGCAGTACATCTGCAATGTTGTAACAGTATCTCTAATATACACAGTATTTCTGCGTGTTGCATTTTTTAAACTTTTCCAAAAAAACACTGGTRCTAACTTTTAATGTGAAGTAAATAGCTACGGTTTAGGTTGACTCAAAGAAAGTTGTTGCTCATCAATTAACATTTTTACTTTTAATGCAGTTATCTGTACCTTAGTCTACAACAGAAAAATAAAAAGAAAGTTGATTTTAATGAAATTATTCTGTACGCCACCTTCCCACACTTACTTGACGGCACTCTTAGCTGGGAAGTGCTGGCCTTTTTCCATTTTACTGATATTCCCCCTCATATAGTAATAGCATTAGCACATGCAAGAGGATCAGTGTATGCTGTAAAAATCTCTTTTCAAATAAGGTGTTTAAAACTGGATATTTTTTCCTATATAATACCAACTTGTGACCTCAGACACTTTAATGTTTTAAAAAGGCTTTTTCTAAATTTTGTTCACATGCTTTCTAAAAAAAAAAAAAAAAAAAAAAAAAAAAGTTTCTAATGACTCATCTACAAGCCTGGTTCTATGAAGGAAAAGCCAGCAGAAAGTGGAGGGCAATGGCCAAGATACGTCAATCGAGGGTAGAAGATAAACATAGCAGCCAGAAAGAACACTGCAGAAAGGGACAGACGTGAAAGAGAAACACCCAACAACTTCCACAGATCTGACTACAGATCTGAATCAGTGGGTGGAAAATCCTTTAGAAGGAAACTGAGAACAGAAGACCTTTATTACAGTCAGTAATTAGACACGAATACCTTCCTTCAGCCTACGTTTACCTGGCGTTGCACCATGCTGCATCTAGAGATGCATTTAGCACAATGGCTCTGAATGCCTGAAAACGGCCGGCAGACCTGTTAGGAGAAGCTTCCGATCCACGAGTGCAAGGGCAAAGGGGTTTAGAGGGAAAAGCACAGCCACTTGCCCCATGCCAAGCTGTAAACAAGCGGTATAACCATGAATAAGGTGTGACCAGCCCCAGGTATTCTGCACCTCCCTCCAGTACCTCAGATTGTAGAGCATTCCAGGTCAAACATGTTTTCCCCCTTCCTATAGCTCCTCAAAACACACATTATTAGAAAGACACATTTATTCTGCCATGCAACTCAACTCCAAAAGACTGAGTAAGTGTCAGCAGGTACATGTAACTTCARGGGGTCTGCAGCAGTGTTGGAAACACTCCCATCACCAGCATAACTTGGGAAGCATTTGAATGGGGTTTAGCAGCACATCAAGCACAAATAATACACACTGATCACACGGGGCATTTCTGTCTGTGCCAGGGTCAGCAAAAGCTCTCTGGAGAGCAGCAGCTCCCGCCCGCGCAGCCCACGTTCCTTTCTCTGGGGTGCAGACCATGGGCATTTCAGYGCCATGCCGAGCGCAGCATGGAAAGCGCTGGCACATTCACTCTCTAATCCTCCCCCAGCCTCGTTGCTCGGCCCTCCCCAGTGCAGACACAGAACAACAGCGCTCAAAACACGGCACTGACAAGAACCCACACAGTTCACTGTGTGCAAAACTGGGGAAGGATCCCCAGTGACCCTCAGCGAGCTGCTCCAGAGGCCTGCGAAAGCGTGGCCCTGGCATGGCTGCTTTTGCCACTCCAGCCGGCAGTGCCAAAGCCCTACGTCTCCAGACCAGAATTGGAGAAAAGGTTATAGCATCCGGCCAGAAACTGAAGCAGTCATTAATGTAACAACAAAGACACAGCAGCAAAAGGCAGGTTGCCGATCTGTGCATTTCAGGGCATCTATTCTGTCTCAGGAATAATTAATATATAGTCTGCAAATGCAGTGCACACTAAAAACCAAACAGCATGAAACTTATCAACACCAGACAGCGACTGCAACAGCTGAACTGATTGAGTAGAGAAACGGCACTTAGGGAAGCTAAATCCAGGAGAGCAAAGCCTTCTTGGCAGTAGCATTTCCCAGAATTTCAAATACCAGTAAAGGATAAAATTCCAGACAGCTAAAATGTAATTACTTCCTAAAAATCAGGAACTTCATACATCCAGGGATGTCCTTACACTTCCTAATGTACTCAGAAAGCCTCACAGATAAAAAGAAATCTTATTATTTGCATAATTAAAAGTTTAATGGCAACATTATGAATACTTGCACCTTCACCTGCAGAAGCAGTATCAAGCTGCAACAATACTAGTAAGTTACTTAAATAAGYATCCTCATCTGAGTAAGTGGGCATTTCCCTTGTCAGCTTGGATGTCTTCCCCATCTCAGTAGGTGTATGGRCAATTTTTCTCTCTGAATGGAGAGAACACGATAAACAATTACATTGACTGAATGCAGAATAGCAGGGTATTTCCATAATGATTTTAAATACTACAAATATATTTATAAAAAATACARAAAGTTGCTTACTGCAGGTAGACTGATTAACATTGATGCACAGAGGGTCAAAATACCACCTTTTAAGCATTAAGCCAGTGTAAACGCTGCCTTTTACCTAGCTTTARAACCCGAGATGCTAGTTTAAGTAGGGAGTGTGTCCCTACGTGCTGCTCGAGAGAGACACATGGCCAAAGGCCGAGGCACAGTTGAGTCCCTCAGAGGCGTCAGGGACAGACGCCTCCAGACTCTGGCCACTCCACCGCAGTGTGCACCCAAATTAGACAGGCACGTTAATTTTAAGGTGACCTGGTGCGCAGAGCGGCACCCTCCCACGGCAGGATTCGGGTTACCCGGCAGCTTTAGCTCGACAGCCCCAGCTGGGGAACCTCACGTGAACTCCCACGAGATTCKTGCGGCTCGCGCCTGATTTAAGCACAACAATTCAGAGCAATTTTTAAAATAGTCCTTATTAGTGACCTGGGCCAGGAATGACTGGGTGCAGCTAGCACAAAAAACGTGACCTCAGAATCCAGTTACAACATACCAGCTATCCCAAAGGGAATAGGCAACGCTAGCTGGTCRGCACATTCCCTTCCGTTAGGGAATTACTGAGATAAAGTGCAGCTTCTGCTCTTTGATAGGAACATTCTGCCTAATGCACAACACCCTGACTAGAGGTTGGAAGAAAGAGGGCTGGAACCATAGGCAAAGGTTTCTTAACAATTTCTTCCCCCACAGGTTCAGCTCTGGCAATTTAAAAGAACAGCCTTGGTAGGAAGGCTAGATAGAGGGCATCTGAAAATGCCCTCAGAACCCCTGTTAAATATCCAAGTAACAGAAAACATTTTCCTTAACTACGGTGCCAGGAAAAAAAAAAAAAAAAAAAAAAAAAAAAGAGCCAGAAAATCACTAATTTCTATTCACCACATCCATTTCCAATCAATGCCAGTAGCAACTTAAGAGTTGAAAGGAACACGTTTGCTCCTATAAAATACCACACAAGTCCACCACATCTAGAATTAGATCCTGAGACGCAGTCCATTTAAGCACAATGCTTCTCAGGAAAGACTGAGGAGCCTTAGCTTCCTCATCTTCAGCACAGTGACAGGAACACTAATCATACGCAAAATACTAGAGTATCAAGCACGTAAATAAATATCCTTAGATAAGCATTATGAAATGAATATTTAATCACTTCTTGGTACAAGCAAAATAACCTCTTTAAGGTGAAATTTTACAATTGCTCTGCAGTGACAGAGGTAAATACTCTACAACATTTAAAAACACAACCTACATGTCTTCACATCTCCTATTTGTTAACTCTAACATATAGAGAACTAATTTTTTAAGATAATTTGAATATTCTATAGAAAATGAGATTATAACTAGTGTTTAAAAATCTCATTTTCTATAGAGATTATAACTAGTGTTTAAAAAACTATTCTCTTGTAAATGTCTTTTTATGTAAACAGTATAGTCACTACAAATTTTCTATTACTGTATTACTTTTCTACTAGCTGTATTACATTTACAAGGTTGGGCCAAATACTGTTTTACAATACATCACTTATAATTAGTTCCGGTACTTGTCTGAAAATGAATCATTCACACATGTGTTGAAATCCCATTTGTATCTAGAACCTTCACAGAGGTCTGCCATTTGAAACACAGAACTATTCCCCAAGTCCATTTGCTAAGAAGCAATTGAGATGCATCAGTTGCTCAATTAAAAAGTCACCAAGGAAAAAGAGAAGGAAACAATTCTGGACAAATGGAACTGCATCTGCTAATACCTTTCAAGGCAATATAACCACCTTCAGCCTAGCAGGCAAAACATTTTTCATCTCAGCATTAAGACAGTGTGACTTGCACTTTGGAGGTATCCTCTCACGTATACGCATATTTATGTTCTCTAATGAGATCAAAATAGGTGTGTAGCAAAGGTTCCACGTTTAACATAAGCTAGAAATCACACAGGCTTCCTCTCCAAAGCAAGAATCACAGAGAAGTTTCTCTTTCATCAAGGGCTTGCATCTCTCCTACCTGCTGAAAAATTATAACTGCTTTGTGTGCATCCCTTTCGGCTTTGGACTCATTTAGCTAAAGGCAAAAGGAAAAGCAATTTGTCTGTACTTGCAGTTTAGCAATAAGTAAATTTGATTCCTAAAAATCAAGTTAAATTATAACCCTCTTAGTTATGCAAATTATGGATAATTTTAGCATTAATATTACTGTGATTTTAAAAAGCTTGGGGAAGTGAAAATATTTCAAATGAGGTGAATGCTCATAATTTATTTAATACTGACTTGCTATTCTATTGAATATAGAATACTGGATTCACTGAATATTGAATACTGAATATTTTAACCCGATATTTCCTTATCACTGGGATCATAGTGACGTTTTGGTAGATAAGCAAGTTTCTACTGATGTTACATGAACAGAATRGCTATACAAACTAGCGTGAAATATCTTAGGAATAGCAAAAGATAGCATTTAAGTTCCTTAACARACCCTTAGGAACCGGATCACTGGAACAACTGTTTTATATGCTCACATGGACATAAAAATCTTGAAAAAGAAACACAGAATGTGGTAGCAAAATTAACTTTTCATTCTTCTAGTCTTAGGCAATAATGCTGGTGCCCCAGGCATCACACTTACAGGCACAGATTTAATGCACTTTCAAGAACGTTATTGTTACCCCAGGCCCACGATACATCAAGGCAGCAGCTAAGTTAGTTTTCATGGCAGGACAGATGCCCTCGAGAATGCTGAGGTTTGTCCTCAGCACTCTGTAGCAAAAGGCAGTAGCTTAAGAACTCACAACACGCGCACACGAACTGCATTCATAAGATAACCTTGTAGTGTAGCAGCTTCTGCATTAGCAGCTTCTGAACTAGCAGCAGCTTCCAGGTTAGCAGCAGCTTCCTGCTGTGCTCCCTCCACAGCAGCGGGTGCATCTGCAGCTGGCAAGTCACTCTCCCCTCCAGTTTCTGAGGACACCCCAGAACTCTCATCCTGTGCTGCAGGTCCCACAGCAGCTACTGTACCAGTCTCTTCCGTGGCTGCCTCTGCTTCGATGACTTCAGCTGTTTCCTCTTCATCACCTTTTAAGGATTTATTTAATACAATAAAGAAAGCATAAAGTGCRTGCATGCAACATAAATCCACCAACCTCTTTTTACCAGCATCATTTCAATTAAAAATGAAGAGCTAAGTTTGGGGGTCATGAACAAAGGCAAGAAATCAAGAGTTAACCCACCCATGTCACCTAATGCAATGCCAATAGAGTTGTTTACAAGTGCAGGAAACCATATTCTTAATTACTGAGTTCCATAACCACTTTAACAACAGAAATATGTGTTGCATAAAGCAAGTGACTGCAAGGTGGGGCTGGGGAAGCAATAGGGACCTTGTCAGGTGTGTCTCCAAATCCATGTCACTGAAAGGGTCAGCAACAACACGCACAGATCTGACAGGAATGGAATTCCTGTCCCCTTTGCACTCAGCAGTGAGGTCATCACATGTGGAATAAGACATTCACTGTCATACTTGAGAGCTTTTTACGTAGCTTATCATGAGTGACGTTCCCAGCTGAAGTGCACTGCAGTGCATGGTGTGACTTCAGTCCATGCAGGTTGTACATATGCTAACCTGGCTGCCCATAACTAGCCCAGTGCAGAGCCCAGCACACAGTTACTTTTGCAGATGGGGCTGGTGCCTGCTCATAGCTCTGCGCTGCCTTATTCCCCTTGCTTGCTCTAGGGCTAGATAGAGCGCACTGTGATCACACTTCTGACTGCAGTGCTGACTCCCAGTAAGTACTACAACACTCAGGTAGGAAATAAAATATCTGTGGAGCAGAATAAACAAATAGGAGAATCATATTGAAATCAGAGGCATAATCAGAAAAATAAATGCTAAGTCTTAAAGAGACACAGTTAGCTTTACTGGAAGTATAAATCACTTTCTTTTTGAAAATCCCAGCTTTCTCTTGAACAACTGCCTACCCTGCTGTGGGTAAGACTGTAGAATCTGGAAAACTCGGTGTTTTACAAGCATGCATTATTTCAAACTTGGCCGAGATAAATCATTAAAAACTAACATCTCAAGGCAAGAGAGAAGACATGCACAAACACCATGCAAACATGCACTAAGACCAAGTGGAGTCCAAGCRGTGGTAATACAGCAAGTGTTCATTGTGAATACATCACTAGACCMAATTCACCAGGTGAAAAACAGAACAGGAAATAAAGTTTGAAATACAGTTGCAAACTAAGCAAGAGAAAGGGAGGGCAATAGCTTAAAGAGACACAGTCAGAATTTATTTTATTCTTCTAGATCTGTTTAGGAACTGATAATTTTACTTGTTTTCTTATGCCAGGTCATGGCTATCTTTTTATATGTTCAAATTTAAACACAAGTCAACTCACTGAGCAGAAAAAAACCTGTATATATATTTATATAYGTATCATTATAGTAAACAACCTGACCATGTCCCTTTAAGGTAAAGCTATCTTCCAAAGAACTAAATTGATTATRGAAAGAACAGACTAATAGCCAAGCTCAACATTCAGTACATTTTATTGGACAGTCAGATAAAGAGTGCATTCATTCACAACAGCCAGCTTCTCAATCTCAGCATTGCCTTCCACAGAGCAGATTCAGTAGTAGCTCAATATGGTTTGGCCTTGCAAACATAGGTATTTCTTTTAAAGTCTCACAAGTATGGAGTTTTACAATAGAAGGCATAAAGTCATCCCAAGGTAGGCTGCAAGGTACACGTGAACGACTGTCCTTTGTATTTAACTTCCTCAGGTTTGGAAAGAGATTTCCCTTGTATTTTAGTCTGGAAAGTGTAAAAGCAAAGTAATGATTAGAAAGATTGAATCAGCTTCACAGTGTTAAAAAGAAAAATCATTGCTAAAAAAGGAGGAGATCAGGAACAAGTTTAAAGGAGATGCATAAGAATGAAAGACACCTAATTCAGTATCTGCACTGTTTGCCAAATAAGCAAGTAAAAATATTCTGCAAGATAAACATCACTTTACAGTTCAGAAGATGTCCCAGCTTCCTACTGCTACTTCTAGTCAGGCTTCTTCCAGGGTCTTTTTAAAATCCAYTCCTACATTTGAGAGAAGCTTTCCATTATGAAAAACTACAGAAAATTTGTTCTTATGTATTTTTCTAATCCATATCACCTTTTTAAATACTATTGCAACCCACTAACAAACAAGAAAATTCAGAAAAGCAGTTGATTGTTTCTGTTTTGACAGTCTTGTTTGCAACAGGCAKTTTTTTTAACAAACATTTTCATTTTAGACTCAAAGGGAGAATTTTCTCAAAATGAGCAACTGGTGGGAGAGAAAGGACAAACACTATYGGGAGACTCATCTGAATGAATCTCAACATTTATTAAATGCTCCCCAAGTACAGACTCTTGCTGCTAGAAAGTTTGTTCTACTTTACCTTTATACACGCAGCAAATATGCCACAGATGTGCTGTTTAATATGTTGCTTTTCTATCCATCATTTCATAGTTACCAACCCTATGTTTAATAGCTGATTTTGAAATTTGATTTTATGTGATGTTAAAATGTTACATTTTTAATCACTTCTAGGCAGTGCTTGCTGTGAAATAAAAAGTATAAGAACTAACTGGTGCTAAATAACATGAGAAGAAGGAAGCGGTAGCACTTCTGGGAATAGCAATACCACAGTAACAGTGTGCTACAAGTTACACACAAAAATATGATTATGCGAGGAGGAGCAGCGGGGAGAAAGGAGAGGAAGACAGAGGCTAAGGCTTTTCAGAACACATATAGAAGATTCCATAGGAAAAACAGGAGCAGAAACMTCCTTTGGAAGCACAGAGTTGGGACTGATGAAGGACAAAAAGGGAAGGCCCACAGAAAAAGGTATGTTAAAGCTGATTCAACAATAGATTTGTATTGTTTCCTGAGATTAGCTCAAATATCCAATTAAAAATTTTGGTTCGAGGCAGGARTCTAGAATATTTCTAGTACTAGAAGCATCATTCAGTATTAGACTTCATACTATCTGTAATAAGGGAGGCAGCACTCACTGGCCATTGACTGGGACATTTCTGTGGGCAAGTTACTAGCCATACAAGGCATCAAATTATGGGATGTGTGGAGAGCACATGAAGTCATAGTGAAACAGTTCAGAGAGCACTGGGTAATGCTCTGTTCTCATCCCAGTCACATATGAGTATAGATTCTGGGTGCAAATAGTGCTGTTAACTTYGCTGATATCCCACTGAAACATTTTGGTACACTACAGTTAAAATTCTCAGTACTTTGCGAACCCTAAGAAAAATAGAGAGAATATAAAAATATGACTTTGCGTGCCCYGTAAGGTCTGTCTGCTCCTTTTACAGCTACTGTATTCTTCTGAAAGGGCTTTAGCAGCCTTAATCTCTTTTCTGAACAGGTGAACACTAGTGAGTAGGACGATCAATCTGCTTTGGTTCCAATAAAGTTCAGCTTTGAGGGGATGACAGGTTGTGTTTTCATCATATATGGAAGAGATGATGCAGGGAAACAGCCTATTGTATCAAAGGATGCCCAACTTCTCCTAAGTCCTACACATTTTTTTTTTAATTCAAGGACTGGGAAAGATGGCAGTTAAAACTTGGACATTCTTGGCATCCAGGAAAGCAATTTAAAATTTGCATTGCTTTCAGCTACTAAGAAGAAGAGAAATAAAGGTATTTTGACATTTTAAACTTTAATATATTTTAATTTCAAAGCTTTAAAACTACAGCATATATTGTGGAACTTCATCAACAAAACTAATAACTTTAAAATAACTTTAGAAGCAAAAAACAAAGCATATTCTCACATTGAAAAGGATTTTTAAAACACAGCACTTTAGTCAATTCTACTCTTTACATGCATGCAAATACATTAAATCAAATACATAAATATGGAACATCTTTAAGTGCTATGGCTTCATTTCTAAACAAAGTTGGTTTTTATAAGAACTAAACATATACATATAYAGAGATCCTTGCCACACCATTTTTAATTTCTCTTCATAGCAAGACTATGCTTGCTAAACTTCTATCTTTTAGATTAACCTCACTCTAACACTAATTGAGGGAGACAGGAGCAACATTCCATCACAAGTATTTGATCTAACTTGGTCCAATTATATAAGCAAGAAGTGCTAAGGAAGGAGTTGTCATACATTTAGATGGTGTCTGCTTAATAGACAACAACACTGCAATATAAAAATGACAAAGCCCAAGCTGTGGATCTTGAAGATCTTGTGCTTTATTTTACAATATTTTAGATTTTTTTTTTTCCTTAGCTCAATGTACTGTGATTGAACAAATGCATTCCCTGATGACACGTGGCCTGGAGCCAAATCGCTGGCTGAGAGAAAGATATAATCTGCTCCCACAAACAAACAAAAGACAAAACTGATTTTGACAGCATTATGCATTTAGTCAAGTTTCATTAAGCTTTCGGTCATCAAACGTGAATGTCCAATATACAATTAATGGCTCRCATATTAACTCTTTTCATCCAAAGAGACTCTGGGAGGTTGATCACAGGCCAGATTCACTGCCTCAACATTAAGTTCTTCCCCAAAATCTGCTCCAATAGAACACTGTACATTCTTTACTCACAGTCAAGGACAAGGAATGACACAGGTAAGGCCTGATTAGCTAAGCTAGAAGCCCACTCCAGATCCATATGTACATACCTGCCCTCCCCCCCCCCCCAAAAAAAGTTCAACTTACCCCTGTGATGTTTGGTTTTTCGCTCCTCAGCTCTCTCATGAAGAATATTCATATGATCAATGTACTTGCTGCGGGAGGAACTGACAGTTCTGTAGGCCTGAAAAGAAATGACATATCTAAACCTAATGCTACATGCTTACAGCTAGGATGTTACACGAAAGGGAAAAAAAATACACACTTTAAAATGAGCCTTTGCCAGTCTTGAAAGATACATCAAATCAATATGAATTAGGCAAAAATATATATATATAATTATGTATTTATATATTTTGTATTTGTCTACTGTTAGAAAGTGAAATACAAGATAATGTGCAGCTTTCAGAAAACACTGCAGTATTTTAGGGATGGAACACAACATTTTAAAAAATAAGTAAGATCAACAGCAGTATAATTTATTTTTCTTTTGTGCACGTCATCACACAATTCTACCTCAAAACCATTTTGAACAAATAGCATCTACTTAGCACTTAAGAGGATTATTTTGTGGGAGAGGAAAGCACATATCTCTTTGGGATGTGCTAGTCACTATCTCAAATCATGGAGGGAAAGGAAGTTACAAAATGGAGGCTTTAGGGACATGAAAAGCAAATAAGATATATTCAGAGGCAYGGGAAAAAAAGAGTAAAGAAAGAACATGGGAAAAGAGAGGCTTGCAGAATTTAAACATGCCTTTCTAATAACTAATATTCTTATTTTTTTCTTCGTGCCCCAGTCAKGCTCATACCCTTGCACTTCAGTTTTCAACTAAAAATTACAACGTCAGCATAACAGCAAAATACATGAGCAATAGGCATTTGACTTCACTAGTTCCTTAAGCTGATTTTTGACTTCTTTAGCTTTGTAGTTCAGACTGTGTTTAATTAAACACTACATGATCTACATTTTCATTGGTGCATTTTATATCTCAGCCACATTCTTTAACRCAGAACGCCCTTCAGACCAGGCAAGCCCAGAAAGCACAAACAGACCCACTTCCACTTACATAATACAAGCCCCCAAAAGCAGCAACGCCAGCAAGGAGATAGTAAATCATGTTCTCTCCAGAAGAGCCAGGAACGCTGCCGGATGACATCTGCCGAAGAGGCGCTACAAAAACCAGCGATATTAAGGACAAGCGCTGCTAAAACACGGTCACAGCATTGAATTGCGGGATCTAAGCTGCATTTTTTTCCCCTTTAATGGGAGAGATGATTAAAACRTAAAGCTGAAGTAAAACTGGAAGGTACCGTTTTATCACGGCATTTAGCACAACCGGGTGTGACACGACGTGGTGACAATTAAAGGAGACGAAAGGCTGAGGCTGCCCAGAGAATMGGAGCTGGTTTAGGGGCTGCAGGAGCTTCGGAGCGCTGGGGCCAGCCCGCCGGGCCCCGCCCTGCCCAGGGGCACCTACTGTTACTCGTCCTTGGGCGATCCTGCCGCAGTCGGCATCCTCGCGGCCAGCACATCCCGCCCCGTTCAACGGCGGAGCGCTCCGAGAGGGAGCCCCTGCCTTTCAGCGCACATTCCTCCGCTCCCGAATAGACCGCTGACCTTTAGATACGTGCTAAATCCCACAGCCTCGAGCAGAGGCAGCGGCACGGGCAGCACTGACCAGTTATTTCACCGCGATGGCAGCGGGGAAAAAAAAAAAA
>PTEX01000155.1:1547096-1638251 GCA_003342815.1 Eudromia elegans | reverse complement strand
CCTGGTGAGTGGCGGCGCGCGCGAGGAGGGGAGCGCCGCGCCCGGCCTCGCCGCTGCGGCGCCGCCCGGGCCTGGGCCGCGGGGTCCCTGTCATCCGCCGCGGCGGGGCCTCGCGGCCTTTCCCCCGCCTGCCGCCTCCAGCCGAGACCCCGTGCGGGGCTCCCCGGAGCTCCCGGCGCAGCGGGGACCCCCAGCACCCCCGTCACCCGCTTCTCCCCGCGATGCCTYCTCTGAGCATCGGGCTCTCTCTCATGTTCTGCTTTCTCCTCTAACTCTTCTTTTTTTGCCCCAGGCAGTTGCAGGTCTCATGGTCAGTGGGAAAGGATTTTGGAGGAGGAAGTGAGGAAGTGGAGGAGAGTGAAGGCTTTCGAGACTTCTCAAAGTTAAACTTTGGTCACTAACTCCTCTTAGAAGTCCCATGGTCCTTTTTTATCTATTTTTTTTTTTTTCTTCCTCCCCCGGCAGCAACCAGCTTACGTGACTGAAACTATGCAGGAAATTAGGCCCTAAGTCCACTTTTAGTAGCTAAAACTAGGATATTGCACTGTCAAAATACAGCAAAAAAAGTACAGAGCTCAGCTTATCTTAAGAAGCCTGTCTGAGTGTTGATCTAGTGTCATGGGACTTTTGCATTTCTAAAGTGCTGGGGTGAATGGAAAATGGTAACTTATGCTGGTGGCTGCTTTCTGTGGCTTTTTGTGGAAACTTCTGCTGTCTCGGTCAAGCCTATACCGTTCTCTCTTGGAAGTCCATTTTGTCTGAAAAAACAAATCTTTGTTTCTAAGCAGAGTTGGTGTACTTAGTTGCATCTTTTTGGAGATCTGGAATAAGACAAGTACTGTGAGCCTTGGTAAAAAGMATCAAGTACTTCTGTGTAAACTTCTACTCTTTACATGTTGTGTGCACAACCTGGCTTTCAATTCTTCAGCCYAGTCCATGAAAGTGCAGTAAATCTGTGCAAGTAGAAATGCCTACAAACACGTACGGACGTCTCATCACAAAACACGTGCCTTCAGTTAAGGTTGAAGAATAGACAGAGTGAGCTCTGCAGCTTGCTACTGCTTTGGGAGATTCAGCCCTGCCTGGCAGGGAGCCCTATTCTGAGCAGGTAATCTTTGGTGTAGTATGAACTAGGAAGGTAATAATCTTGTTGCCTGTTTACTCATCTTCTGTTGCATTGAGAATGACTTGTGAAGTTACAAGATGAACTGAATCACAGGAGCCCATTTGTGTTTAAAACTAACTCCTTTTGGCACTCAGTGAGTGGTTGCCTGGTTATTTGTGTGGTGGGCAGGAGCTAGGGAAGAGCTTGGGCAATGATAGTGCTCATAAGTTGGACAAAACTTCACAAATTAGTCCAAGTGAGAAAAGATTAATGTCTGCATCAGTCCAAGCTGATTTCTGGAGAGTAAAGGCATTTTTGCATTTTCCTCTTTTTAAGTGAAAAATCTTTAGTAAAAATGTAAAAATTTTGCATACTGGATCAACCAAAAAGTGATTTGGGTGTGGTGATGTTTTCTTGTGTCTTGCAGGGATCATATGGTCTAATGCCATCTTCTGGTTAGGTGCCTTTGTAATGTGTGGCAAGTAGTCAGTTTTCATCATGTTGACAATTTGGCTAATGACCTAGTGTCTGCCTTATTGTAGATAATGACCTTACTTTGAAAAGTTTCGATTATGTGCCTGCTGTGAATTAATAAGCTGCCTTTTAGAGAGTCCCATGTATCAGAGCAAACCCAAAGAAACRTTGCTTCCCTATTTCTTTAGCACCTTCGCTTCATCTTGTTCCTCCTCTCTCTTCTGCAGCCTTTCCTCCTCCTAGGGAGATTTAATCCTTCATTTATTCACTGGCCCTTCTTCTCCAGGCCTGCAGGTGGCTGGACACAGCCCGTGGCAGGGGATCCTGAGCCTCCCGGGGCAGCTGGTGCTCTGGGGACAGTGCCCAGCCTGTGCTGGCCAAGCCAGGATGGCTTGGCTGGCTGGCCYGGGGCAGGCTCGTGCTGTCTTCAGACCTGGGAAGACCAAGGAGTTGACCACTCCAGTGTGCGTGGCTGAGACCAGGAGGAGCTGGGGAGAAGGGTCGTTTGTTTTGTAGTAAAAATCTTAAGTGGCGGGTAAATTTATTTTGTGTGTGATTTTGGTTGCAAATCAGCATTTCCACTTAGCTGACAAATTCTGTGTTCACCAATGTGTGCACTTTGTCTCTGCTTGTTGCAACACACTAGACTAACCTCTCCTAGTCACTTTAAAGGTATGTGGAGGTTCTTGCACAAAAAACTCCTCCATTTGAATGACATTTCACAATTTGGTGTTCCTGTAGTGCAAAGATAAAAGAATCTGCATGATTAGGCTGTGTAAGGAGCATATAGAACGGCATTAGCTATCACTTTATTGTTTGTTTACTTAAACTTGGACTTTCATTGAGAAATGTTGTTTATATAGTTTCTGAGGAAACTATATAAGGTTTGGAACTTTTTTTTTTTTTTTTTACATTAAAGATGAACTGAGTCCTCCATGTTATTCTTTGGACACAGAAGATCTTTAAGCAGCACAGAGATTACTCCCAAAAAAATCAGGTGAGGTGGAGAAGAGGACGGAACAACAGATGCAGGAGTTAAGGAAGGAATAAAAGAGAAAACCTTTCATTCCACCTAGAAGGCTGGAAGCACTATAAAGTAATGGAAAAAAAATGGAATTTGCTGCTCCCCTCCCCCCAGCCCCCCTTTAAAGTTTCTTTAAGCACAGAGGATGTGCTCCCTGGGCTTGTGTCATTCTGCCAGAGCAAGATGGTACAAATACTTCTTGTGGTTGCTGGTAGGCTTAGCCACTGGTTAGCTGCAGTTTGGGAGCAAGGGGAGAGAGAAATTCCAAGGACTTAACAAGTGAAACATTGTTGCATGTTATAATGTGAACATAGGCTTCAGGTGAGGCATGAGGTATTCAGGCCTGATTAAACAATTTCTTACTGATCCTTAACCCTGCTACGTACAGTAGAAGTAGCCTTCTCAAGATGTAAGATGCCATGCTGGTCTAGCGTTGTATATGCAAATGCTACATGTTGTATACAGGTTACAACATATACACGTATACAGGTTAAGAGTTTCTTAGTCTATTTAGCATCCCTGTTGCATGTTGTATTCATGATGCCTGGAGAACCAGACATGCTTCATCCTGGTATCCATTGCCTTCAGTGCTTGGAAGGTTTGATGAGACATGACCAGAACCTGTGGTCTCCAGTGGGRCATTACAAATAATCAAGATGTCTCTTGCAAATTAGGTAGGATTTGGGTTTCATTTCTAGTTGGTCATCTCTCRTGCTAATGCTGCCTGAGACTGCTTCTTTGAACTGCTTTTCCTCCCTCTTATTTTGACTTTGACAAGTGTATGTGGATGAACTTCCTAAAGACATTTGAAAAAGCCTGTTGAACAGCATCTCTTTAGTGGCTCTGTTGTAAATATGCCAAGTCCCTCCTGTTGGCCATCTTCCTGTTCCTTCATTCCAGAATCTGTTCCCTTGTCCCTCCACTTTCAAACTAGACAGACCTGTGTATCTCCTCCACAAAATTTCATCAGCGTCATCCGTACTTTAAAAGTGATAGGTGCTTTATCTCATAAAAGTTTAGATGCTGACTTTAAGGATTGCTAAAGTAATAGAGCTGGCATTTCCTTTTTTGAGTGATTATGATGCYAGGTTAAAATTCTGATTTCCAGAATTTCTCTTTTATCAGCAACCTAACACTTAGTGCATTTCTTCTGCAATCATCATTACTGCACAATAATACAATGAAGTATGTTCGCCTCTGTAGTTTCACCACATATCGTCTGAAAAAAGGAATTGCCAGCAAGATTTCTCCAGTATCTTGGCTGCTGAGATGTCTATCACTTTTCCTTAGCAGGAAGGAATGTCCCATTTAGCTTTCCAGGCAACAGGAAAATAATTGTCTAGATTGAAACTTTGAGATGGCCCTGAAGTACAGGCTTTGAGCGTTAGGCAGAGTCACTGTGTCCTGCCTGTGCCTGTTTTTTCAAACTTGCTGAAGGAATGAATTGCTGCTTGAGACTCTAGGATGTTATTAAGGTATTACTTGAGTAATACTACTATTACTAATGCTTCTTAGCCAGTTTAGTTGGGGTTTTTTTTGGTCATTAAAGTTGTCATAAATTGTGCAAACAAGATTTCCTGCTTTAAATTTCTTCTGAAAAGCATAATTTCATTCCTTAAATAGTGTTGATTCTGAGGGGAGGGGGAAAAAAACCCTTAGTAGAAACACATTTAACCTGATTTCCTAATGGCTGTGAGATCATGGCCAGTCTTATGTTGTTATGGTTATAGATGCTGAGCCTTAAGATTTCTTTGTGATAATCTGAAGCTAATCTTATTTGGGGAAATGGACTTGATCCTTTTTATATAGTATACACTGTCAAGAGGTACTGCCCTTTATTTTGGTTAGAATTTGATCAAGTCACATTAGGTTCTTTSTTTGTTTGTTTGTTTTAAGGGTTTTTTTTAAGGATTTTTTCTGATTGCATTTTTGGAGCATCCCAGGTTTACATTAAACCTGTAGCAGCCCTGCATCACTGCAACTTTTAGTAAGAATAGTAGTAAAAGTAAGTGTTTTCTGATTTTGCTGATAGAGGATTTAGAGAAAACGAATAATTATTCATTGACTATAACATTTCTCACTGTCTCAGTTTTAAGGATCTTCTGTCTGTTTCTGTGAGATCACAGAGTCAAGCCAGCCAACCTTGTAATGTTGAAGAAGAACTTTTTTTCATAAGTGCATTTGAATATTTCACAATGGCTAAATGCTACCAAGCAATGTGTCTCATACTCGGAGTTAAGGGTAAAGAATACTTTGGACATAGGTAGAAAAAAAMCAGTAACCTCACCATGTGTTGCTGCGCTATATAAATGGATTGAAATGTCCAAGTGAGCTCAGAACAAGCTGTAATAAGGGCATCTTCAGCTTTTTGGTTTTGCTTATTACTGTACCTTGGAATATGAGTTGGCTTTTATTGTTAAACACAGTATTTATCCTGTCCATATTGGATTTTTGTGAGGTGCTGTTGCAGTTTCATGCTGAACTCAGACCTGAAACTTGAACATACAGGTGGTCTAGAGTATTGGACAGAAGTCAGCTGRTGTTAGATGGCATGCAGCCACATTCATCATAGTGCCCCCTAAGGAAAGGAGGCTGAAATAAATGAGTAGTGGCCAGCTGAACTGATATTGAATGATGGATTTTTCAGCAAGTGTTTTGAGTAAGGATTTCTAGTTTTTCTTCCAGGAGCACTGTTGTGAACAGCTTTTCCTAGGTGATTTTGTCAGTTATGGAAATAAAAGACCAAATCAGAAACATAGAATTTTACTGCCCCCTTATTTAATAGAAGATCCACCTTGATTCTAATCTTTTCCCTTATTTCACCTCAGACCAGTTCACTTCCCCTAATATTTTCTAACTAATTTTGAAGCATTGGTTGGTATGACAAAGGAGGGMAGACTCTACAGACGGAGAATTTCATAGTCTGTTAAGTTGGACATTGCAATTGCTGGAGCTGTRTGCCGTATAAAAATTCAGTTTGTTAAAACTGTACAGCAAACACAGATTTTCATTTGATATTAAAAATATAGAACTTTGCCTCTCTTTTCAGTATAAATGCATCTCTGGTAGCTTTGTGTAGTTTTTCAGTCTTCTGCTTTGTACATCCTGCCCTTTTCTTGAAGCTAGTGTTGGTGTGATGGAAGCCTTTGCCTAGGGGTGTTGGGCTGTTCAGTATGGGCAGGGCCCAGAAGACCTGCTTACTCATGGCAAGTAGTTGCTCCTAATGCCTCTAGCTTACGGAATCTGCTTTACTCCATTTAGCTTGAATTAGAGCAGGGTAGTGACTTGGCTTGACCTGATCCTGATCGCGTCTGGCTGGAGCAAGAGTAACAGACTCGCARAACCCCCTTTAGCAGTGCACTGACTGGAGTTGTTAGTCTCTAAGGTGCTGCTTCTGATCTGTGCTAGCGGAAATAGCGTCTGAGTGTTGAACGTGCATATGAGGCATCTTAATGCACACCTTGCCGCTAAGGCAAAATATGTCACAGCCAGGCTGCTGTAGCAGCTGTTATTGGATTGGAGCTGCAAGTGTGTCTGTTCATGGCCACTACTGGGAGAAATTGCAGAGTCCCCTAAGGGGACCTGCTTGCCACAATTTCAAGGTTTTGCCTGTCCKCATTGCGCTCAAGCCTAAGAAGTCCTCAGGAAAGAGGGTAGCAGAGTGAAATCCCCGAGCCATTCTAGCAGAGTTGCCCATTCCTCATCATACTTTGTCCTGGGGATCTTTTAGATGTAGGTAGAAACCTGCCTTTGGATATCTGCATATTAGTTCTACTGCTTAATAATTCCGTTATGTGATGAGGAATAGACTGCAATGCATTGCCTCCTAGTAGGATGCTTATAGCAACCAAGAGCTGCTGAAGTGGAGAGTTGAGTACCAGTGGACTAGCGGTAAGAATAACAGATTGCTTGTTGAGACTGAATCCAGTTTTGGTTCTAATTTGATTCAAGAAAACTTTTAAAATACATACTTATTTTTTGTCTCCTCTGTTATAGCATTGACTAAACTAGGGTGCTTGCTTTGCCGGATCTTCTTACCCTGCTGCTACCCCCATCCAAAGATAATATGTTGAACTTGTCTTACAGCTGGGCATGCTGGGACCAAGTGAGGATGCAGAGCAAGCAGTGCAGGGTGCTCTGATGCACCATTCAGCAAATTTAAGCCACTCTTGAACCAGCTGGACAGGACATAGGGATCTTCCCAAGCACTCCTCTTCGAAAGGAGCTCTCTGCCTCCTGGGTTTTGATCTAGACAATCCTCTGCTCATGCTGGGTTAAATTCAGGTTGGAAGTCCAAAGTTACATATGGCAAGATCTTTTGAGATCTTGCTGAGAAAAGTGTGCTGACAGAACGCAGATGAAGCCAGGCCACACTGTGGATCACAGTGCTCTGAAGCTTCTTTTAACACTAATAGTATTTTCTGCCATTACATTTTAGTTATTAAACCTTGGCAAAACATGAAGACTTAGTTGCGATAAAAAGGATTTGTGCTCCTGGAAGTGAACGTGTCCAAAACGTTTCATGTGTAATGGCAGTCAGGACTGTCATACATATGCTCTGCATTTGGTGCTATGATGCTTGTTAAAATGCAGTATTTGACTCTTACAGTGAACTAGGTATACATAAAAACCTCTGTTTTGAGAGGAAACATGTGAGGGACAGGTAAAATGTGCTGCATGCTTATCTGTAGCAAATAGTTAGAGAGCTTGGTTTCATGAATTCTAGGGCTTTCTAATATTGCTGGAATATTTCTAAAATGCATTAGTAAAAGTTTTTTTTATATAATACATGGAGTGAAATGCTGCATAAAGGCTGGATAAAAGTCATCTCAGTGCTTTCATCAGCAGTCCTTGCTGTAATCAGCAGTGTGGACTGTCAGTTTTTCTTGTGTGTAACGTGGGCAACCAGTGGAGTTGCAAAGAATCTAAGTGACTCTTACTGCTGGCACTAAGTTTGATAACAAAGTTTAGAAAGTAGATGTCTTGGAGAGGGAAGATTTGCAGCTGGAGGGAGCAAGGGAAATCCACCTCGATCCAGCAGCTAGCTATCTAGATACCCTGTGAATAGTGAACTCTTTCCACCTTTCTTGGTGGAAATGCAGGACTGACATTCCACTCTCTTGGGATCTTATGGTAAGCAAGGACATGTGCAAGAAACCTGCTGGCCACAGACTAACTCTGCCAAAATCCTTAGTTTATTTTACTTCATAGGACTGCATTAAAGCTGGTACTGTTTTGTTACTATGCATACAGAAAATGAGTTAAAGGACATGAAAAAGGCTTGGTGTGCTTAGGGCATGCTGCAGTTCAGGCCAGAAGATACACAGAGACTCTGAAGAGTCTCTGATAGCTTTTCTGAAACATCTGGCAGCCTATTAAAATAATAGCTCTAAAGGGCAGCAAATCTCTTAATAGAGATGCTGTGCTGATGGAGAGTCAGTTCCTCTTCTGGAGTTTTAGGGTTAATCTTTCTCTCTGGGAAGCTGAGTTTTTGCAGCTCTGGAGCTGGCAGGGGAGGGAGCAGGCCCAGTCCTGTGTGCTGCACTGTGCTTCGCTGCCGTGCGTGTTGTCACAGGCCGTGCTGGGTGCCTGCCTGCCGAGCGTGGCAGTGGGCCTGCAGTGGCTGTCTGCAAAACTATGTGAGAAAGGCCTTGGCTGAGGAGAGGCACTTCTCTTCTAGTCATCTCTGGAACTATGAAATATGTTGCTTCACTACAGCAGCTTTCCCCATTTAAGGACTGGACGTGACTACCTCAAGCTATTCATCTGGGAGGAGAAAAGCTACCCAGATGGAGATTGTTGTGGCTTCTAGCAGGCCTAGGGGTRCTTGAGGTGACACTATTCCTAATTCTGTGACCTTTTACTAGTTCTTTTCCCTCCTCTGTCCAGAAGAAGTTGCTGACTTGTTAAGAGCTTCCTCACACAGGCTGTGTTATTACCTGACATTAATCTTTCTTTGTGTTACACTTTTCCTTCTGTCTTTGCAGTGTTTAATGTCTTCTGTTTCCTAAAAGACTTAGCTTTTATGTCTCTATTCTGTTACTTCTTTCTTCAAGTCACAGATTCATGAAGATTTGTACCAGCCATGATGACATGTGCTATATTCCTTCCTTCTTGTCTGGTCTGTAATCTCTTTTGGAGAGGGAGGTATGTCTATGCATAGAATTCGAGCGGTGCTGTTGGACCCACTCTGAACTGATTCCTCTCCTCTTCTGAGTGAAAACGTCTCATTCTTCCCATCCCCTTCTCTAAGTGTAGAATGTGTCTGTATGTGGGATGAGCAATTGTAAATTTAACAATTTATTTAACAATTGTAAATGTTTCCATTAATAGAATGAAACAGACTCAAGGTATTAACCTGAAAGACTGGAGAAATTGTATATAGGAAATGTACATATATGMCTACCAAACACCTGAAAATAGACCCCAGATTCTTTTCTTGAAGGTATATGTAGGTATGACTGCATCTTCCTGCATGCTTCAGATGGTAAAAGTGCATCCTCAGTTACAGATAATTTTGTTTAGTCTATCTGTTGTTCTCTGGGTTGATATAAACCTTAGACTTAAGTGTCCTTAAGTGTTTTCTTTTTCACTGTTTGTTTGGTTTTCTTCCCCATAGTCTAAAAGAAGAACTTGTTACCACTTTCACTGGAAGAGAACTCTGTTAGGAAACTTACAACACAAGGTATATTGTGTTGCTTGGAGAATAAATCTGGGTGTTAACTATTTCTTGTTATTAGCATATATGTTTCATCTTGGCTGACTTTCCTTAAGCTTCAAGGTGAAGGACAATTCGTTAGAGTATGTAAAATAGAACTGTTTAGGGGTAAGATTTCATGTTTGTAGCTAGTAAACCATCTGAATAGTTGTACTTAAAGGCAAGATGTAAAATCCCCCAAATGCCCTGTTTGCTTATGACAATGCCCAGTTTTCCTAGAGACACCTTCTCAAGGCCCTGTGACAGCACCACTTYAGTAAGAGGTTCTGCAGCCTGCTCACAGGT
The DNA here is from genome assembly GCA_003342815.1 of Eudromia elegans. Taxonomy (NCBI): domain Eukaryota; kingdom Metazoa; phylum Chordata; class Aves; order Tinamiformes; family Tinamidae; genus Eudromia; species Eudromia elegans. The sequence goes on along the minus strand of PTEX01000155.1, from coordinate 1,628,645 downwards.
TGCCTAGGTAGGAGCAAACACTATGTGTTCAGGGAGGCTGCCTGGCTAGTGAGCTGTATGACTCATCTGCAAACGAAACACAAAACCCTGTACTGGATCCTGTTGTGTTGTCACCTACATATCTCTGTGTGCTGTGACCAGGGGTTTATTAAGAGGAGACAGCTGCTTCAAAGCAGGTTGTAGCTAAAAGGTGCAAGTCAAGTTAGCAAAGCAAACAGATGCTTCCTTTTATGTAAGCCTTAATCTTCTCTTGCTAGGTGGTTGCCCTGTTGTCCTCTGTCTGAAGGGAGAGCTTCCTTATCGTGATTGCTTCTGCTTTGTGTGCCTCCTCTGAGGATCTTTTCCCATTCCCCTTTGCGTTCTGCAGCTTGCTTTTGACAGAGAGGAGGAGACAGGAAACAGGTGTGGGGGTGGAGTTGCTCCTTGTGATGCTGTGGTTTTTCAACCTTCATGTTGGGCTCCATTGAGTACCTAGGAAGTAGTGCAGCTTAGTTGCATAGCTGCCCCCCTCATCGTTTCTTGCTGATGTGTCTGTGCTTTGGAAGAACTCAACTGAAGATGAACTAGTGGCCTTCATGATGCAACAGTAACCTCAGGCAAATAAGTTGAGGTAGATAGACCATTCCAAGCACTCCCATTACACTCATGTATTATTTTTAATTCAGAACTACAACTCTTAGGAGGAAATGAAAATTGTCTACTCTTAGGCAATTTTACACTCCTGTAAGTCCACCAGAACCAGTAAACTAGATCAGTAAGATTGTTTTGAATGTCCTTCTAACTGCATTAGGTTTTGGGTCTTTCAGGAGCAAGTGTGTATTTATTGATAATTCAAGTTGTAACATTGGTATCATACAAGTTGTATGAGTAACTGTTTATAACATGRCTTTTTCCTCCTTTTTTTGGCTTCTGCTTAAAGATTAGCATGGACAATGGACCAACAGAAGCAAAAGAATAAAATTATTTTTAAAAGTTCACATTATAGGCCACTCACATCTTGAATAAGGAAAGGCTAATCTATAAATAAATTGCTAAATGTTTCTCTGCAGTTTTATTAAATCCAAATCTAACATTTTTCAGTCTGTCTGTATTTTTAGAGGAACAAAGTCTCGATTTTAGAATGTATTACAGTTTACTTCAGGCCTTATTAACTGTGAAAATAAACATATTAATCTAACTCTTGTATGACAAAAGGATGCAGTCTCATTCTGGTAAGCAYCATCAGATGAGAAAGGAGAAAAGGAGACAAATACTTTTTTTTTTTTCCTTATCTCCTAATATGTTTTAAATTGGCACACTGTTTAAGGAAGGGTGTGATATATGAAACAAATTGTGCTTAAGTGGTAAAATACAGCAGGCAAACAGAAAGCAACTTGCACCAGAAATTAGTATTATCGTTATAATATTTTTTATTAATAGTTTTCCCTAAATACTGCAAGTACTTTTCCCTGCAGGCTGATTCTATTCCTGTTGTGTGAGCAGAGAACTGGGAGCGCTCGCTTGTTATACTGGACAGTGTGGTGTGTGGGATCTTGCTCAACTGTATACAGTCATCTTGGATATGTCCAACAGGTTACATTTCTGGAAGCTACTGTCACGGATTAATCTTGTCCTGCAGGGTTAACCTCAAAACTGAATTGCACGTCTCCAAAGTTGTGTACAGTTCTGGGTGTGAAGACTCTATGTGCATAACTAATTTCTGTGGGATTTGCATCTTTCTTAAAAGCCTCAAAGATTAAATTAGAAGATATGAAGGTGGATTTTTTTCGATTTTAAAGAGGCGGTGTAACATAAGGCCTGAAGTTGCAAGGGYCTGAATGTGTGTGCCTTGCACATGAGTGTTCCCGGGAGCTTTCTGCCCACAAATGATGTCCTGAGGCTGTTGGACATTCCCTTTGCTCTCTTGGCAGTGCTCTGCACAGGAAATTGTTTTGTCTGTATTTCTGCTTATGCCTTTGTGGTTCTGTGTTGTAAAGGATTCAACTCTAGCAACTTCCCCTCCTCCTCCAAGTACCCCAAATTCCAAAAAGATGAAAGAATTTTGTGATGTTAATAATAATACCCTGTTCTGGGCAGCCACTTTCATCTTGGTAATGAGTATCTTATTAAGATAGTCCAAGAAGTTACATGATATACAAAGAACACAATTATCAAGTGCATTCAAAGGTGTCTAATTATGAGGAAAATTTAAAACAGGAGGGGCTGGTGAAGAAGAGACTGGATTAACAGGATGGGGTACCACGTGGTTTCTTTCATCATGATGAGTGCGTGAACTGTAAAAGCCCATGCTGCTGATATGTAAAACAATAATGTATGCTAGAAATGCCCCTTTTAAATAGGCTTTTTCATAGGGAAAATAATAACTATTACGATCTTGTGTATGGAAATATGTGGGAGCTGTTGRAAGAAGAAAATAGTTCAGATATATGCAAAGTTGATATTAAACTTAAAAATGCTTCACACAGCTAAAAATAACAGACCTGATACCAATTCCTAATTTTGGAAAAGAGATTCTTGTTCTTAATTAATGAAAGGATCTTTATACGTAGAAATTTGTAGGGTTTTTTCCCCCGCCATGTTTTCAGGGTCTGTTTGGAAGTATTGAATTTATAAATTGGTGATTGGAATTGGTCAAAGGTATGTGATATCAGAGTTTTGACTCTTGGAACAGTTCAGAATGTATGTACTTAACAAGCAAACATACCCCCTATATAAAGCTTCTTATTTTTTTTCATATGGAAGTAGCAGAGTTCAGGAAACTTACTCTGTTCATGTTAGAAATATTCCTAAGAATATCTACTCTTACCCATAGAAAATGTCATATCTTGTTAAGAGAAAGAATTGGAAGATATAAAAATTTCTTTTATTTTACTCAGTGGTGTAATGTTTTGATGAGGAGTGTTTGCCTCTGATCCTAATGCCTGCGGAGTTCTGTTTCAGAGCCTCTCTGTGTCCATAAAGAGCTCAAGTCTCTGGCAAACGTAGTGAGTGTGTGTTGGGTCGATGCAGATTTCGGATTTAGCCAGACATGCTGTGGACGAGTATCTGTGACAATAAAACCGCTAGCAGTTCGGAATGATYTAACTCTTGGCAACCAGAATAGTCCCGAACCCTGGCAAACACATTATAAAACATGCACCGAACTTTTAGTGCCTATTCATTCCGTTATATAATACACATTTTTTCAGACTAGAAGTGTAGTAATGAGTGAGAATAAMGAAATGCAGAGAGACCATTCTGGAGAAAGGCATGGAGAGCAGGAGCAGCTCTGTCTGCAGCAATTTTTCAGCTGTCTGTTTGCCCGGACAGACCTGGGTGCCTCATTTCAGGAGACAGGGCCAGAGTGACTAATGCCACAGAATCAGTGCTGTGCTTCTCACTCGTTCAGTGATCACTCAGTCCTAGGAAACTTCAAAGACTGTAGGGTAGGAGTCATCAAATCCCTTCCAGAACAGCAGTGAGCACAACAAAATGTTATGGAAAATCAGGTGAGTAACATCAAAAAGTGTTCTTGGTCTGAACACAATTCTGGTACAAAAAAATTAAGATGCTCATTTGGTTCAGAAGACAGTGAAATACCAGTAGAACCTGCCAACCTTGTCAGCTTGCCAATTTCTTAGCTGCCTTTTGTTGGTACCTGTTGTCCTGAAAGCTTTCTGCAAAAGTAATTTATCGTAAGCTTTATAGACCTAATATAGACTTACTAACTTTGTCTTGTGAAGTAATTTTAAGTATTGCCACTGCAAGACTTGAGTTTCATCGTGCGGAGAGGAGGTTTACAGACTCCTGCTTACCAAACACTTCACCTGGAAAAAGGGAAAGTAACCAAGTATCTTTCTGTGTYTTGTTTTGAATGTAGACATCCTGATCTTGAAGCAGTGTCTGTAATTAAACTGAGAGTCAATGTGGTTCAGATGGTAAAGGTAGCAGTGCTTATGGGCAGAGCTGCTGCAGTGAATGCTTCTGGCCCATTAAAGAAGCGGATGATTCTGGCAGTTGAAATCTTTTGAACGTACCACTGGAGTCGAGCTTTGAAATGTCAGGACCTAGTGCATAGTAATTTCTGTGGGGATGTTGCATTGTAGAGCCCTCGTAGCAGTTGAGGTTTTTGGATCATAAATGTTTAGGTGTGGTAAGATCTGTTGGTGCATACGAATTTAGAAGGTGTGGATGCATACAGAGCATGGGTAGTGTTCAAGCTGATGTAAGAGGCTGCTTTGAGAGATGGTATAAACTCCATTTTGACCTTTTTGCCTATGTTTTTGGGACATTTGCATGGTCTTTCTGCAGAACTTAATTTATCCAAAGTGAGTTGAATGCTTTCCAAAACACATGGTTAAATGATTTTTTTTTGTTAAAGGAAACTTGAATTTATTTAGGCGCTTGCATTTCCCATGATGATTTTACGTGCAAAATTGCTGTTTTCTCATGTGTCTTCAGATATACATTTAAATTGGTGTTTGAGAACATATATYGTTTAATCTGATTATAGCATTTTAATTAGAAGACAGTGAAGAGACTTGTTCAAATGTTAATACTTTTTTGTCTAAACATTCACTGACACTTAATATGGTAATGTGGGAGAAAGCTTCTTTCAAATTTGACTGAACATATTTTGTTCTTCTCCAACAGAGGTGTTACGAACATAAGCAGTATAGAAATGGGCTGAAGTTCTGTAAACAGATCCTTTCTAACCCAAAGTTTGCAGAACATGGAGGTGAGTTTCAGCGAATATCTGCTCACTGTCTTTTCTTCCAGTATGCTTTAAGATAGATTTATTTTATAAATGCTTGTAGTAATTATTAACCATTTGTACTAACCATTTTACAGTTGCATTAACCATCTTAAAATATTATCTTAACCATCTTAAACCATCTTAAAATATAAAAATTCTTAAGTTAATAAGACCTCCTAGAAACCTACTCCCTGGTAAAAACTTTTTGCTGATAAAACTTGCAGTTTTTTTAGAAAGATCTTACTAGAATTTGATAGTCATAGGTTGCCATTTTTTATCATGATGTTGCATATTTAATATTCATTTTAGCATGTTGCAAGGTTAATACGTATATGGATTGCTCAGATTACTTTTAAGAGGGAATGGCTCTCAGTTCATGTGAAGGCAAAAGTGCAAGACAGAGATTGAATAGCACTGAGCAGTATATGTGTATCAACTTGCTACCTAGTAAAAGCAACCTGCTTTAACTATGAATTTGAGACTTTATTTCCACATTCCAGCAAAACTTTCTTCACCAAGTAGGTGGGTGTGAATAGATATGTGGAGGGCTTAACAGTGTTGTGAAAAAATGATGGATTGGTTATAATCCATCATTTTTATAGTAAACATTCTTTCCCTACAGAAGTTTTTAGAGGAGGTGAGAATTTTTACTATTTCAAAATTCTACTTTACTTTTGATATAAATACTGCATTGAGTTTATTTTGGAGTGTGTTATGTAAGTGAATAATCTTCAAACGTAGCTTTCCTTACAGGAGAAGAATGTCAGATCCTCATGCTGCTTACAGCTGAGTCTAAAATTTCAGTTCTGGATGTTTAAAGTTGCTGGAGTAAGCTTAAAAGCTGTTACGAAAATCAATAACTTATATTTGTTCAATCTTGATGTTTAGAAACTTTGGCAATGAAAGGACTAACGTTAAACTGCCTAGGGAAGAAAGAAGAAGCATATGAACTTGTGCGTAGAGGCTTAAGGAATGACTTAAAGAGTCATGTCTGTATCCTTGTTGCAATATGGCATTAATTTGTGAATGGGAAAGTTTTGGGGGTGGGGAGGTGCGCATGCAGGGATTAGTAGATTTTTTTTCTTTGTCTTTCTGTATTTGATTTATAAAACTTCACCAATAACCTGTAACAGTAGTCTTCAAATTGAGAGTTCAGATTTGTAAATTTTGTGTTTAGTACACAAGAATATTTTGTCTAAAATATCTAGAGGGCAACTGTTTTGCAGCTGTCCTGGCAGTCACTGTCAATTCAAATATTATTCTGGCTTACATTAGGTTGGTAAATACAATGACGTTTGTAAGACCAAACAGAAAATTTGAATTTATAGTTTATTATGTGCATCCTATTAGTCTAATTGGTGAATAAATCTCTGTCTTCAGTTAGCAATCTGTTTCTTTCTTTGGCTGAACAACAGAAATGAAATGATTGTAATAGCATTATTATTATTAGCTTGTAAGCTGCTTGGGAGCTTTTACCAACTGTTAGGTCACTGTCATGTTGAGTTTATTTTCTCTGCTTGAATTCTGTAGTATCCTTAACAGAGTTTTTCAGGCTGGCATGTGTATGGCCTTCTTCAGAGGTCAGACAAGAAGTATGATGAAGCTATCAAATGTTATAGAAATGCACTGAAATGGGATAAAGACAATCTTCAAATTTTGAGAGATCTTTCTCTGCTGCAGATTCAAATGAGGGATCTTGAAGGTTACAGGGTAAGTATGCAGACTACATTTATCAATTTATCACATCACAGAAAAGACTGTAAATAGCTACATGCTAATTTAAAAAAATATGCAGTGTTAGACTGGGAAGCTCGTAATACTAAAACTATGCACCTGAGTGTWCCTCCTCTTTCTGGATTTAGTACTCTCAAAATATTTAGATTGATACCTTGTTTTTTCTCTTTAAAATGGATCAGTTTGGTAATTTAGATATCAGAACTTTCTTCATGTTTCTGAAGTGCCCAGTGGTATTTGATTTCATTTGACCTTGTGTAATATTTACAATATCAGATGTTTGACATGGACTAGCCATTACAAAGCGACAGGGTCATGATTGTGCTTCCATATAGAACAGCACAACCTTTATACAGTCTTTTCTGCTACTTGAAATGTTTTTTTTTTTGTTTGTTTCGTTTTTTGTTTGTTTGTTTTTACTGTTCCTCGAGTTGCAAATTGATGCTTGCTGCTGTGTTTATTTCTTAAAAAGTAGCAAGTTCTGTACACTATGTGTATTGCTAAGTCTTAGTTGTTGCATGGATCTGTAATTTCTTAATAGTCTTTTATTTCTTCTGTTTTCATGCTCAAAACTGCTCTTGAACCTCAGTAATGGTCAGTGCTTGATCTAGTGAGCTGCGCACTTAGATTATCTGTTTGTGTTTCTTGCCCAACCATGCAGGGAAAGATGACAGTGGTCACCCTACACTGACTTATTTAAAGCAAATTTAATTTTACTTAAAATTTGTGTGCCTGAGAGCTTTTCTGTATATGTACATTGATGCAACAAGATATTCCCTTTCTCAGTATTTAAGGGGGGGAAAAAAAAAAAAAAAGGCTTGTTTGGGTAGTATGAGACATACTATCCAAGAGACTTTGGATAGTATTTTTTGTCAGATATTCCATCTTTTCAGTTTTTTTCTTGGTCTGTTAAAGTTACAATTATTAAAACACATTAGTTGATTTCTTCATCAATTATTTTCTCTTCAAACTGCAGTAATGTTAGTTAGTCAAGAACAAGTTTGGCTCTTGGAGCAATGTAGAATCAGCAGCTAAAATAGGTCCCCAGCGACTTTACTGCTGGTTTAGGGTACCTTATCACTCTTTTTCATATTGGTCACATTCATGTTTGATTTATCTTTTGCAAAGATGTTTTGGTATGCCAAAATTTAGCATAGATTCTAGAGTTCACTTGCAAACTCCATATTCTTTGTTGTAATGCCTTCTGGAAACATTTGAATGCTAATACATAGCTATTGAGCATACAACAACACAGCATTATAGCATAGGTTAAGTGCTCAGTGTTAACATGCTTAAAAGCCAGTAACTTTTGACTGCACAAATGCCAGTCTGAAGGGTGCAGACTTGAGCTCTGCAGGAAATGTTTTCTTAGCTTTACCTTCTATCCTCTTCCATTTTATAAGAATTTGGGAGATCTTCCTGCATTCTGACCAAGCTCTATGTTACTTWTAGTTGTTAATAGTTCTTTTGTTCAAGCTTTTTTAGTAGACTTTTTGTTTTTCCTTAGCTTTGAATTAGTTGGAGATGCTTTCCAAGAGACTGTAGCAAAACAAGTCAACTCTCCCTTTGGATTTAAACAGTGTGATTCCAAACAAATTTGTTGCATCTTAGCTGTAATTATTCTCTCCCCAGAGAATGGGGACACTTTCAAGATTAATTTGTCCCCAAACACTTGTAATGATTTAATACACTTCCAACGTAAGTTTGATGGATCAACATATAGTAAATGTTCCTGCGGATCAGGCCAAAAATCCTTAATTGCATTCTGTTCATGAACAGTAGGATGGGAAAAGCGCATATGTGGTACTTGAAATTAGTCTGATTCCTGAATCCTTTCAATTGGGAAATGGTGGGTGAGGACTATATTTATTCTTAATCGGAAAATACAAGAAAATTTGTTTTTCCTCTTGTTTATATGTAATRTTGCTGCACACATAAAACTGTTAGTGGCATTCCTTAAGTATTTGAATACAGAGAACAGAGTATTGCTTAGCGAGCAATAGAATTGCTTCGCAATTGAATCAGGAAAATTAGTAGCTACTGTTTTGCAGGAAACAAGATACCAATTGCTTCAGCTCCGACCTGCACAGCGAGCATCATGGATTGGTTATGCTATTGCTTACCATCTGCTGGAAGATTATGAAATGGCAGCAAAAATCTTAGAGGAATTTAGGAAAACGCAGCAGGTAAGAGGAAGACGTGGAATTCCTGTGTGGGTGGCTGCTTAAGCCAGAAAGAAAACACTCTATTTTCCCTTGTGCTGTGCAGTTTCTTTAGCCAAAAGGATTAAATTTCAAGTGCATTTGAGAAGGATGATCATTCTCATGTATTCTCATTTCCTATGCAGACATCACCTGATAAAGTGGACTATGAGTACAGTGAACTGCTTCTGTATCAAAATCAAGTTCTCCGGGAGGCAGGGCTGTATAAAGAAGCTTTGGAGCATCTTAGTACCTATGAAAAACAGATCTGTGATAAATTGGCTGTTGAAGAAACTAAAGGTAATTACTTCTGGAAGGTAGTATTGTTTTGTGTACTTGCACATTTCTGTATAGTGAACGTTTTAGAAATACATTTTTTTTCCCTGAATTACTTAATGTCAAACTTTTAAGAAGCTAGACTTTGTTTAAAAGGAGAAAAACAAAGTAGTCCTTTCCTGTCATCCAGATTCAGAAATAAAAAAATATGATGGAAATAACTGTTTCTCTTGCATAATGAAGACACTGCAGATAACAGTAATCTCTATTTTGCAAGAAAAACCCAAGAACAGAGCACCTGCTGTAGTGGAGCAGGAGTATGGAGGCAGGGGCCTCCTCAAGGAGAATTACTGCTCACCACTACCACTTGCTGTGACTTTATAGTCTGGTTTGCATATACAGAGTAATGGCTGTAGRAATGCTGGGTTTTGGACATAGTAGATTTTTTTTTTTTTTTGGGCTTAAGGTGGAGGGGGAAAAAAAGAATTCTTTTTACAGTCTGGTTACTCTCTACAGGGTACTACCAGTTAGGGTTTTTTTTGGCGCAGAGCTTTATGTTGTTAGTTCTTAAATACTGTGCKTCCTACAGAAAAGCCGTTGATAAGTGACTATTGTCTGTACATTTTCAATGCACTAGACAAAAGCCATTGGGAATGAAATACAATTTGAGTAGTGCTCGAAATAGTATTAGTATTTGTCACCGTTAGATTTAAATTAGCCAAGCTAACTTCCCCCTCAGGGGAAGAGTTTAGGATTATATTCCAGATTCTGTTGTTGTTAGAGAGGAAACTATTGATCTTTTCTCTGACATCTAATATTGCTTGTAGTGCCCAAGTTAGCCTATTTGTAGGTAGCAGTGCCTTTTTGCAAAATTGCATATGGCAATTATGCGGCATAGAGAGGAGACATAGCATGATCTTCTGCATTTTACTCTTGAAGCAAGATAAGAAAATTCTGTTTTAATATAGAATGGCACTGTATGACCTCTTGCTTACAGCCTTCTGTTGCTAACAGCAATAATGCTGCATGCAATTATTAGATCCAAATTTTACTTTTAACCATTGTATCTTATAACCCAGTATGATTAAAATCAAATATTTTGTACAATCCTGAGAGTTCATTAGTGGTATTGATAGCTTGATTTAAAACAGTAAGGTAGTTTTATGAAATACCAGACTAAAGAGCCATTCCTTTATTTGCAGCTCTGCAATTTCAGTTTGATTTTTCAAGATGCTATAAACATGAAATATAATTGCATTTGTAGTAAAAACTGTGCTTAAAGTAACCAAGCACTTCAGTAAGTGGGAATAAACACTTGCATCTTTGTTTTTAACATTAAATTTTCAACTGGGTTTTACAGAGTTACTGGCAGAGTTATGAAAACATATTATCAATGCACCTATTGTCAAAGTGTCAAAGTAAAAATGTATCTGTCAGCTAGTTTGTGATGCCACAGTGATGATTTCTTTCTAAGAAATTAGAATCTGGATGAAGTTAAGGATTTTTTTTTTTCTTATTGTAGAGTGGTGAATATTTCACAATTTTATGCTGCTAATTCTTTTATTTAAAGCTTCTTGCATTTTACACCTCTTGCAGGAGAACTTCTGCTCCAACTTGGCAGGCTTGAAGAAGCAGCTGAAGTCTACAAAGGTTTACAAGAAAGGAATCCTGAAAACTGGGCCTATTACAAAGGCCTAGAAAAGGCACTTAAACCAGGTAACAATTTGATATATTGTTATAAGCAAGCAGTTTCTAAACAAATGGTACTTGATATGTATAAGAATTTGATCAACTTATTGAAAGCTAATTAAAGAAGCTTCCACTTAAGTTCTGAGTTTTGTGTGTAAATTTTATTACAGAAGACTTSAATTATTTCCTGTATTGTTTTTACAATATCTGATTTAAAACCAGAACAACAAAAATGCATTGATCTCATTGTGCATGGTTTAAAGATGCAGAGTCTCATTGTGCATGGCTTTTGTTCTGTGTCATTTTAATCTTGTGTTGTAGGTTACGCTCTTTTTGGACAAGAGCTCTGTTCTTCTGAGTGGTTCTTTGTTCAAGAGTTTAGTACAGCATTGAGACAAAAGTCCATCCTTTTTTTATCTAACAATGCACGCATAACCACTGTTAGAAGAAGAACTCACAGGCATTGAATGCCTGAAATCATTTATTAGTGCAATTTCAAAAAATGGAATAGAAATGAATGTTCTTTAGGAAGCATATGCAACTCTAGCTGCTACTTATTCTGACTTCTTTTAACTAGACATGATTATTTTACCTATCTTTCCCACTCCCTCCACATTTTGCCTAAAGGAAGGGAAAAAAATTAAACTGTACATTTCAATTTCAGCCAGTATGTTGGAAAGACTAAAGATCTATGAAGAGGCCTGGACTAAATATCCAAGAGGACTAGTTCCAAGAAGATTGCCATTAAACTTTTTGTCAGGTAAGTGTATTTTTGACAAGCAGATAGTGAGCAACACTTGTGTTCTTAGATATTTGTTTTGACAGCATGAACAGTTTAGAATTGATAAGTAATGAGTGGTAAAACAAAATCAACAGGTCTTTTTCCTCTCAAGGTGAAAAGTTTAAGGAATGTCTGGACAAGTTTCTAAGGATGAATTTCAGCAAAGGTTGTCCACCGGTCTTCAATACGTTGAGGTCATTATATAAAGACAAGGAGAAGGTAGGAAAACTGTTCAGCAAGCTCAAGTTTTAATTGAATTCTCTCACATTAAAAAGTGAAAACAAAAGTTTTCTTCAGTGCTTATTCTTTGTCAGCAGTGTTGTATATTATGGCCTAGTATATCTAGGAAAGTCAAATATAAGCACATATACCCGTGTGCCAAGTTAGCATGTGTTTTTAAAAAAAAAAAAAAAACCTCCATATTTTGCTAATTATTAGCTACTTAAGTGTTAACACAGAGATATTTCAGAGATATTTTCTCTAAATTACTTAAGAGGAGAGTGCTTTTCCATATGTGTGGTGTAATTTAGAATACAGGAAAAATCTTTTACCAAGAGGAACTAGTTTGGGTTATGCTCAAATTAAAAGTTCAAATTCAAGTGAAATACTGTCTTTTTCAGAGATATTTTTTTTGTCTTGTCTTGCACATATAGGTGGCAATTATAGAAGAGCTTGTGGTAGGTTATGAAACCTCTCTAAGAAGCTGCAGGTTATTTAATGCAAATGGTGAGTGTTAATAAAACAATATTTTGTGGAAATGCTGCCTGGTATGAGCAATGTGTGAATGGAGATACTCTTGTATATCTTTTTCTGAAAACACAGAACCAAACCACAGTTGCTTAAAATTGGACAGCTGTAATCCATACGATACRTATGCTCAAAATCTATTTGCTTGCTCTAAATGCTCTACTGGATCCAGAAAGAGTAGTTATCTCTTTGCAGATTTGAGTCCAAAAKTTCTATTTCAAGGTTCATGTTTATCACTCTTCAGGAAAATCTAGAATTTAAGAATTAGATGATAATACTTATTTGCAGCAATATGAAGCAAAAAGGAATTAATATTRGCTTGGTGTGATAGCACAATTTCCAGATTTTCGTGGCTTGGATTGGGTGGGAGAGGTATTTTATTTATTTTCTGAGAATTAAAAAATACGTTTTTCCATGTTCCTGTCTTGTTCTGTGGTATGGTTTGTACTACTTTGTTCTGTGGTATGTGGACACCTGTTTTGTACTGGGATATGGTTTGCGATGTTTTGTTCTGCGGTAAGGCTTTACATGTGTTGAATCTAGTCTTCCTAGTTTCTTCTCTGGAGGGTTTATGGTGTTTCTTTTAGCCGTTTGCCCAACTGCTTTGTAACAGAAATTTTGTTTAAAAAAATGGCGGGGGGAAGGGGAGGAAAAAAMCACTATTATTGCATAAAATCTCAGTAGAAGATAGTCATAACATTTTGTAAGCCATTTATAATAGTGTAATAATAAAATAATTAGGATAGCATGAAGGACTTGGTATGTTAATTTTTTTCAGGTTGATTCTARTTATTAAGCATATTTTCACTGATACTGTGAAAGGCCTTTTCCATTTGCAGAAGCAATAATATGGTGTTTCCATATGAAACTGTCATCTAAGGTGCCTGTTATCTTTTCTCTCAATTTAATGCTGTAAACTACAATATGACTGTGTAGTATCTGTTTAAATATTTCCAAGCCATTCAAAAGCATTCATGCTTTTATGATCGAAGGAAATCAGATGTTTTGATTTCTGTTTAATTCACTATTTATTTGAACAGAATTTTCTGTCATCCAAGCAAACAATTTTCTACTATCTTAAAACAGCCAAATGAGTATAATTGCACAGTGAATTTATATTGTAAACTTAAAACAAAACAAAATCTTTGGGAAAGACTAACATCCTGCCACCATCGCTTCCCCCCACCCCCTTCAAGGTGTACTGCCTCATAGCTAAGCAGTGAACTTTTAAGACTTCAAGACTCTGGATTTCAAGGAAAGCTTCCTTTCAGCACTGACTTACATATAGGAGGGTTTCCTTTAGATCTAGCATAAAGATATGCTTAGGCGAATAGTGACAACTTGTCAAAGGTAGAGATGGAAAATCTCATAAAAGATTCGGAATAGAAAGGGACTGTTATGTTTGAAAAATATTTGTACCCCTTGTTTGAAAACAGAAGTGTTGAATGAATGTACTTTAAATGCTTGCCGTGTTACTGTGCATCGTTTGTGTTTAGCAGTGCTCCATGCTATACCCTTGACCAAAAAGAATAATGAATAAAATGCTGCATCTACGTTTTGTAGGTGTCAGATGTGTTGGGTTATGTCTGTACTATTGGGTGTGTGTGCTCTACGTCTTGCTCTATATTCCTGCATCTTGAACAGCCCAGATTAGGGGATTAGCTGGGGCACGTTGCAACTCCTTGCTGACCCATCCACCCATGTTTTCTTTCCCTTAAAATCAGGAAACGGGAGGAGTACAGTAAGTGCTCGGGTCTTGCAAAACTTGGGCTTGGTGCTTGCCTGGGCTTGAGCGTTTGTCAGCACTTGCAGATTTTGTGCTGCAGCCTGATGTAAAGACTGAGTTAACTTCACTGTCTGCATTTATAAGACTTCTGCCTGTGGCATGTTGCTTGAATAAACCATAAGGAGARGAAAAATGCCCCCTGTTTTTCTCTCTCCAGATGATGGTAAAGAAGAACCTCCAACCACTTTACTCTGGGTCCAGTACTACTTGGCTCAACATTATGATAAAATTGGACAGCCATCCCTGGCACTAGAATATATAAATGCTGCTATAGAAAGTACTCCCACTTTGATAGAGCTCTTTCTTGTGAAGGCAAAAATCTATAAGGTAAGTTTGTTTAACATAGTGATCAGAGGGGGTTATTTCTATATGCCAGAAGATCTTTATCACTGCTTATGCTCTCAGTAATGATTTTATCATAAACATTAAAATAAATTTTTCTTGAGGAAGACACATAMTAAAATTCATGAGACTTTGTGGATTATACGAGTTTCCAGATAAGCGATAGGTTTTGGAGTCTTGATTTTGTTTTTGAATGAATAAGCCTGCATGAAGATTTTTATATAAAGGAAAGTGAATAAGGGAAAAGTATACTTCACTAATTCATGATTTTTTTAAGCATTAATAATCACACTAATGAGTTGATGTATTTAAATGTCCCCTGTCCATTTTTTCTTACAATTTGAAAACAATTTCTCATATCCCTAATATATTTTATCGGTAAGGATTAACCAAAGTGYCTGTTAGGCGTTTTCAGGGGAATCTAGTGCTGCAGGGTCTGTAATTCCATAATGGAGGAAAGTCTAAAAATGTATGTGTTGTATTGAACAGGCAATGGATAAAATACATGAGTTTATTGAGCTTAAAATTAAATTTCTTTCTCTTTAAGCATGCTGGAAATATTAAAGAAGCTGCCAGGTGGATGGATGAGGCTCAGGCATTGGACACAGCAGACAGATTTATCAACTCCAAATGTGCAAAATATATGTTGAAAGCAAACTTCATTAAAGAAGCAGAAGAAATGTGCTCTAAGTTTACAAGGGTTGGTTATATTTAATTTATAGCTCTTGAATAAGATCTAAGCCTAATGTCCCATGGAATATTTTGTTCATATGTTATCATCTAAGTTTTCTGATTGCTAAGTTCTGTTTATGATGGCTATGGTTGTTTGCCTCACAGTAGAAAAAAAAAAGTGGGTTAGAATTACTTTGTTAAGCCTAATTACATAGTCCTAAGGTATAACTTAACTTTAAAACTTGGATTAAGATAGGATATTCACTTTTCTTCCATAGTGGAATTTCTGTGCAGCTGGGGGATGAAAGGTTTTGCAAAACATCATCCTTTCATGAATAAAACCTAAACTCTAAGGTCATATTTAATAGGAATGAAGGGAAACTTSACGTGTTTTCTTCTCTCTGTTGTTGATGCTTACCTGTGATTGCTTAACCAATCTTAAAAATAGGCACTCATTCGATGCATCAGTTTTTATCTCTGCAGTAACCTATTCTTACTGGTTTACTACTCAAAGCTTAGGTTTTTTTTATAAGGATTATTGATCTTACTTGCTCTTAATTTTCATAAGTGAAAGCAGGACAACTCAGTATGTAGTCTTTTGTGGCAAATGATGGTCTTTGAGGACTGGCAATATCGTTCATATACCCCAAGAGCAACAAACAGTTGGGGTCTATCATAATGTCAATGACATACTTTTTTAAAAAGGATCCCTTTAAAGAAGGATAWCCAGTGAATCTTTGACTTGTTTGCACCATTCTTTTGGTGAAGGAAGACTCAAAGAAGCTTCCAGTAGGTGAGAGGACAGCACAAACCCTCTGCAGCCAAGCAGTTTCCAGAACCTGAAATGGAAAGAGAAGTTCCCTGCTCTCACTCTTCCTTCATGGCCAGCAAACCACTTGCAGTGTCCTCTGCTCAGCAGTGCTGATCGTTTAGGAAATGACCTATTGCTGTTGTCAGTTGCTTTGGGGTTTAGCCCAGTGAGCAAGTTTCTGGAAAAAATAAGTGGTAGTTCCAGAAAAAATTCCTGTAGGTGTCAGTGTCAGGCCATCTCTTAGAACTTTTCTGCTTTTATCCTGATGCTGCAGAGCAGCATGGGCATAATTATGCTTGGGCATAATTAAAAAAGAAAAACACTGAGTGAATGCCTTTGGCATCTTAAAGAAGAGGAAATATCAGAGGTAAATGAAGGTARATGATTACAACCTGACTATTCTTTGATGTTTCTGACTCCCAAAAAATTGAACACAGAAGAAAGTTATGGGTTTTTTTTTATACTTTGGAGCACTGATTATTGAACCATCCATTTTGCCATTCCATCTTTTTTCTTTGCTTAGGCAGTGTTTTGGCTGGAGGAACTAAAAACACACAAAAAAGCCATATTAAGGAATAACCTGAAATACGGCAATCTCAAACATGCAGGAATCCGTTTTTGAAATTCAGCCTTTTAAATAGCCTTTTGATRCATTCTTTAACTAAAGTGAGATATACAAGAAATAGCAGTTAACAAGTTGAGTGAGATATAATTTTGATAATTCTGTTCTGTCCTTTCAGGAAGGAACTTCAGCCGTAGAGAACTTGAACGAAATGCAGTGCATGTGGTTTCAGACAGAGTGTGCACAAGCTTACAAGGCAATGAATAAATTTGGAGAAGCACTTAAGAAATGCCATGAAATTGAGAGAGTATGTATCTAATTAAGCTGCCTAGGCTGGAAGTGCTTACTTAAGCTTACTGCGCTAATATATTTGTTTTTTAACAGCATGCTTATAAGTATGCATCCTGTAGAGACCTTGCTTTCTGTTGAATACTGGGATATTAATTGAACTCTGCTTTTTCCTCATTAAAAATGACTTTGAACATGTATTGGAAAGAAAGATTGTATGAAGTATATGCATAAATAATAACGAGTTGTTATSACGCAGGAAAGAAGTCTTAGAATTATTATAGACAGTGCTGCAAAAG
Source organism: Eudromia elegans (assembly GCA_003342815.1). Classification (NCBI taxonomy): domain Eukaryota; kingdom Metazoa; phylum Chordata; class Aves; order Tinamiformes; family Tinamidae; genus Eudromia; species Eudromia elegans. The sequence goes on along the minus strand of PTEX01000155.1, from coordinate 1,611,722 downwards.
CAGTCATGTTATGTAGCAGTCATAAAGGCAAACCGTGTTGTTGGGAATTATTATGAAACTGGAGAATAATACGGTAGCAGGAAAGTATTTTCTGTTTAATTTCCTAGTACTATTGGCATTTGAATATCATACTTGGTTCCTGTCACCACCTTAAAAAATGAGCTGGTAAAAAATGAGCTATGGAATACTTTCCACAATATGAGGGTATGATTAGCTTATCAAACGATTATACTCAACTTTRACAGGCAGCAGCCAAGTTAGGTTAGGAAAAACACATGGAGAAGTTGAAGAGGAGAAAGACTTTTCAGTGCTTCACAAAGAACAAAGGGACATTAGGCGACAGTGAAGCAGCATATCTTAAATGAAAGGAAGTACTTTCTCATACCACATGTGATTAAAGAGTAAAATATGTTTTCACAGTATTTTATGGAAGTCAGAGTTATAAACTGAGAAGTTACAGAAGTTCATAGAAGAAAAAAATTCAATTGCTATTTAAGTGCAGCAACAATGACGGAACCTTTTTCTGTAAACTGCAAATTGTCAGAGGGTTATTACTGTTAAAGAGATTGTGAGTTCTGTGGATATCAGTTCAAACCTAAAATAATTCCCTTGCTTTTTACTTAGGTTTTTTTTTTGTTTCAGTTGTACACTTCTTTTTAATTACTTGTCAAACAGAAATCTCTTATTGAAACTATTCTATACTTTTTTTTTGAAAATACATATAAAATGTGATTTGTTTCCTGTTGTGAATGCTTACTGAATAATGTCCTRTTGTGTTAGCATTTTGTAGAAATTACAGATGACCAGTTTGACTTCCATACTTACTGTATGAGGAAGATTACACTTAGGTCTTATGTGGACTTGTTAAAATTAGAAGACGTACTTCGACAACACCCTTTTTACTTCAAGGCTGCACGAATTGCCATAGAGATATATTTGAAACTCCATGATAATCCCCTAACAGATGAAAATAAAGAACACGAGGCTGATACAGGTATTTCTCTGTCAGGATTTATTGTGTACATAGTTTGACTAATTGGTGAATATTTTAATTTTGTAGAGTTCTAGTGTTCTTACATTTGGCAGATCCMCAAAGTAAGGTGTGTGTTTAGTGTGTGGGGTTTTTTTATTGTTTTGTTTACTTTTTAATTGAACAAATTGTAACTAGACTTGCATGATTAGTGTATTGAAAGTTAAACTAATACATATTTTTGTCTAAGTATTAAAAAGCAGCTATATATTTTGTGTTGGTGGTTATAAACACATTTCTAGCAGGCACAGAATGTCTTGAGCAAAATTGTTTTTGTTATGAAAATATCTCAGAAAATAGGGAATTCTCATGGTTGATCCATGAAGAAATCACCCAAAGCACACCCAAGGTGTGCTTGGAGTGATTTTCCCCCCCCCCCCCCCCCCTTCCCCTTTCTTTTCTCTTGTCATTTTATCAGTATGCAAAGATCCAACTGGTAGCCACATGAGTCATGTCATCTTTTGCTATTGATGTAAAAATAACATTTAAATCCTTTTTTTCTTTCCACGTCTTCTGATTGAAGAACAACTTAAGTGATTGTGGCTGGGGGCACCTCACATGGTATGAATTAGTGACAGCTGAATCCTCCAAGAGGAATTTGTCAAGTTTTAAGATTTACCATCTCAGCTCATTTAGGTAGCTTCAGGTTCATATTAAGAAAAGYGGAAATGTAATACAGTTTCATGTAGCTGATTTATCATGCTTTCCAAATTAATTCTCTGTGCTTTAAYTGAAGAGAGGGAGGATCTGAATGTGAATTAAAAATGTAAAATGTCCACAGGGTATTAAAAGCAAAATGAGACTGCCTGTGCCAAAATATGACTTTTGCACCTTATTTCTATTAAACCATTTAATCACTACATTAAACTTAACTTTCCTGTTGTGTAATTTCTAAAGAGTAAATCAGAGGGTAGTAGTGTGTATTTTTACTCTTGGCACTACTTCTGTGAAGTTGTGTGGTGATTATTTGGTTCTGTCTTCAGCATGTAATACTGCAATCCTAATTTCTCTTGCCCTCATTTCACAATGGAATGTGTGAATTACAAAGCAGTTTCATATACTGTCAAATTTTTATATTGMTAGCATACAATCTCTTACTAGTTAGTAAACATTTTTTAAAATAGAGTAACTGACACCTGATTGAGATGGGACAATGTTAGAAGTCAACATAGGCTGTGTTTTGCCCTTTGCTGGTTACAGCAAATATGTCTGACAAAGAGCTAAAGAAGCTACGGAATAAGCAGAGAAGAGCTCAGAAAAAAGCGCAGCTGGAGGAGGAGAAAAAGAATGCTGAGAAAGAGAAGCAACAGAGGAATCAGAAAAAGAAGAAAGATGATGATGATGAAGAAATTGGAGGACCGAAAGAAGAACTTATCCCTGAAAAACTGGCAAAGGTGCTTGCTAATGTAATATTAAGCTGTTGGTTTGAATAAGTCAAATGTATAGAAAAATTACAATGAACATGCACAGAATTTGAAAGCGAATCAGATAACATGTGAAGAGAAGCCATTCAAAAAAACAGACATGTGACATGACTTAAGCATCAAAAGATACTTTCTAGGATAGTTTGGGGTATATTGTCAAAAATATGTTGAAATTGCTGTTTCTACTTCTCATTCTCAAAGGCAGCAGTCCAGAAGCCGTAGACAGTTTGCTACAGATGGCATTCACTTTGTGTATGAATTGCACTAGCTTGCTGATTGTAGCCTATTTCTAGTTAAGCAGATGGAGGTCTTTCTCTTCTGTATGTAAAATAATTATCATTACACTCCTCTGGCCAAGAGGAATTTCTGGTTCAGATGAGCACAGGCAATCTGGAAAAGAGACAGGGTAAACAGGAGACACCAAGAAACTGAATGCTTTAACAGCACTTGTTTGCAAACAAATAAGATGATAAAGAGTCTATTTGGAAGTAGTAGTTGACTAGGCTGAGATGAATCTGAGGTTTGAATTAAGACTGTAGAAATATGTAGGAGGGAGATGATGCAGAAGACTGTTTTTGTGATAYAGATTGTGCCTGTAAGGAGCCAGAAGGCATTTGGGGAAAAAAGATATAGAATGGTGTTGAGAAACATAGACCAAAATGAATTTCTAGTAATAGCTGTAAGACAGTAGCTAAGTACTGATAGATTCAGTATTCATTATTGTCGTGTTACAAGGACAGCAGCTATTGTTGGCTCCTGGGAGACTATATTTAAAATCATAGAGAGTGAACTTCAGTATATAGCTGGGAAGTAAGTGGCTTTTTAAAAACTGGATCTAGTTGTTCAGATACTGTCTGAGGTATTGCCATTGTTTAGCTGGGTGCTTGCTAAGCAAAGGCAGTTTCATCACGGTGCAAATTAAGAATGAAACTGCCTCAACAGTGCATGTAGCAATTGAGTTCTGCAGTAGTGGCAGGTAATAACTTCAAGCTGCTGCCAAGGTTGTAGGGAAACGGTTAGGGCTGTATAATGCAGCCCTCTGGCAAGTCTTCCCTACTTAGCAGAAACACTTTACACAGAGTTCTCTATATTCAGTTGGTCAGGGTCCGAAGACTCTTTCAAATGCGATTGGTCACCTGCAAAGCTTTTCCTGGAAAAGTTACACCTGGACTTGATTGGTTGATATGTAGCCTTGGCATTAAAGCTATAGCTTTGATATCCTTAATAGTATTAAATACTACTAAATACATTTCATATACACACACATTCACAACAGCATGTATAATAATTGAAATAATTTATGAAAACTACTAAAATATATGATTAACTGGGAACTATACAAAATGTCCATCATTGTCTTCYACTCAGTTATTTACGCAGTACAAATAATATTGTTTTAACTAAATGGTTGTTGACATGTGTTGTCTACAAATAAGTTTTGTAAGCTATTCTTAGACAGTAGCTCTCATCATAAAGACATAAATAAAAAGGCAACAGATGGTTCTTGTTCTAATTATACTTGATTTCTAAATGCAGGAGAGCTTTCTGTAACGAGCCTTGTCACAGAAATATTTGTCTTAAAGCAGCTCTCTTACTGGAGCTGTGGTGACCATGGTCAATATCTGGTTGCCTCAAGCTTCTTAAAATTAGTTGYTTATTGTCTCTTTTTTTAGAAGAGGTGCAGTTGGTATCTTGGCYGAGAATGTTGCGATGACTTGGCAGCCTTCAGGAACCTTTTGGAGCTTACATAGGGAGACTCAATTATGAGGGCACAGTCGTCATGAACACCTCTGTTGTCTGTATTGTAGATATTTTATGTTGCCTCCTGAGAGTAACTCTTTCTGAACCAGTTCAGAATTGGAAGCAAGTAGGTTTAAGTTTTGTGTCTTAGCTGTGTGATGGTTCTTTGATTCTGTAGGTTGAAGCACCTTTGGAAGAAGCCATTAAGTTTTTAACGCCCCTGAAGAATTTGGTGAAGAACAAAATAGAGACACATCTTTTTGCCTTTGAGATTTATTTCCGAAAAGGTAGGTGAGAAGACTGATGAAAGAAAGTAAATTCTCTTTCTTAAAGTTTTCTATTAGAATTTCATCAAAAAATGTTGATGAATGTAAGCAGTCAGTGCCTGTGGATGCATATAACTTTTCCTTGGACAGGCACACTAGCTGTCAGCATTCTGTGAAGAATCAGAAGTTTGAAACGTTAGGTGATTATTCCATTTCTTTGCTGTGTTTAAATCTGTGAGTCAGGAGACTATAGAGTTAATTCCCCAACTTGCATTTCTCATGTTTTTATCTATAGTTGATTATCCAAAAAAAAAAAAAAGCTGTAAATTTAGAAATGGCATGCTTTTGCTATAAAAAGTGGAGTTTTAAGTTCTTTGACTTTTGAATTCTTCTAGTATCAGTTAAATACTATGCCTTAAGAGCTTATATGTTCAAATTAGTTACTGGTTACAGTAGTTACTGGTTTGAAAAGTTTAATTCACTGGTTAGAGGAGTATTAGAAAATGGCTTTTATAGTATGCTCCACTTTTAATTTGTTCTGATTAGTGTAATTTCAAACAGAAAATACTACTGAAATGGAATGCAGTTAGTTCTACCTTTTTGACTTTTTTTTTCTTCCAGAGAAGTTCCTTCTGATGCTTCAGTCTGTGAAGAGAGCATTTGCTATTGATTCTAGTCATCCGTGGCTTCATGAGTGTATGATTCATCTCTTCAGCAGCGGTACGTATCTGATATGATTTCATCCATGCATGCCTCCAGCTGATACCTAACTTAGTTATTGGATTTAGTTCAGAGTGTTAGCACAATTCTTTCAAAATATTTAACATGCATATTGGAAAGCTTTTTAAACAAAAAGAGTGTGTTTTAAAATTAGATATGTTATTACTACAGCTGGGTTTAGTAATTATTTCAACACATATTAGTAAGTTTTTTAAGACTATATGGAGTATGATGTGCCTCTGAAATCACTCTGAAAGAGTAAGCAAGCTCACTGGTGGTTGCAGACATGGCAACAGTAACATGAAAAAAATCAGGCTTCTGTGCTCCCAACCTCTGTCAATGGAGAAAGCAGAAAGTTAGAATCGTGTGCCGTTTTGTTAGGCTGTCAAATGGATTCTCTCTTTCCTTGTCCRGAAGACCACGTTTTCTGTGTGGAAGTACAGACAAGATATATATGAGGATATATTTTTGACCTCAGTCTAGACTAACAGACTAATCTGTAAGGTGGGAAGAGAGTTTGTTTTAACGAAAAGTCTTTGGATTTCTGTAAGCATCGGAAAACTGTCACAGTTTTTTTCAGATACTACCTTAATTAGTTTTATGCAACTGTCTTTGACATTTGATTACTGTTTTTTAATTATGCTAATAAGGTAAATGCAACAAATATTAAAATAAAGGACTTAAAATTAAGTATGTGATTGACAGTGTCACTTTTTATTATTTTTTTCCCCAATTTAATAGTATCTGAAAGTAAGGATCTGCCAGATGTAGTCAGAACAGTGTTAAACCAAGAAATGAATCGGCTTTTTGGAGCGACTAATCCAAAGAACTTCAATGAAGCTTTCCTTAAAAAGAACTATGATTCACTACCACATAGGTTATCAGGTACTTGGCCTGTGTCTTTGTTCTCTCCCATTATCTCTTCGGTGTTTATCTAGCAGTGGCTCCCAAGTACAGGCAGCAATGATGTTCAGGAATTTGGGGGACTTTCCCCTTCCCTGTTCTCATTTCTGGTACAGGCTGAATGTATCCTAGTACGTCTTATAGGTAACATTTTTAATGTTAGTGATATATTACATATGAGCCATGTTATGTGAAGTAATATTCAGAATTTATTAAATTTTCTGGTATTTGGAGAGGTTTTTTTCTGGTGTTTGAAGAGGCTGACTGCCAGTACGGATGTGCTGAGTGCCCAGCAAACCCGTTAACACACAGAACTATCCGTCTGTGAGCCAGACAGGAGGAGCTGAGGTAGGGCTGCTTACCGCAGCTGTCAGGAAAGACCAGCTGTCAATAGCAATCCCGTATTACAGTGGGGAGCCCACAAGGATATGTATCAGGGCAGCRCTGCTGCTGTGGCTCAGTCTGCCTGGATGAGGCCACTGAAAGCACTGAGTTCATTCCCTGCATCTTCAACTCACATCAAGCGCCTTCAGCTGCATCTGTGTGGTGGGATTTGGAGCTGTGCCATGTGTTTGCCCTGACACTGTGTTTACATTCCAAATGTCTCCATTTTGAACCAGTGCTGCAGTATTCAGTATCCCCTTGGTTAGTCTTAATATCTTTGTTTTTATGATTAAGTCTTATAATACGCACAGTCTTCTACTGAGTGATGAAACTTTTTCCCCTCTGTAGCTGCCAAAATGATGTACTATTTAGATCCTTCTAATCAGAAAAGAGCAGTAGAGCTGGCAATGACCCTGGATGAATCCCTTRCTAACAGAAATCTTCAGGTAAGAGACATTTATAAGTTGTCAACAGCTACTTTGGTTACATCTATGGAAGTTTTATTCAAGTTATATATAAGCTGAAACCCTTGCTGTGCATGTGTCATGTGAGACAAAGCTATGGCAGTTTCACAGGAGACAGAAGCATATAACATCCTTTTTGCCCATTTGAGTTAACGTAGCTTTATATGTGGTATGAAAATAGCTAGCTAGCAAAAAGAAAGCATGTTACTACCACAAGTAAACAGAAAGCTTAAGAGAACTCATAGCAAAAGATGCTAAAACAGGTTATCTGTCAGAGCTTTAGCTGTTAAGCAGCCAGGAACTCAAAAGGCAGAGTCTTTTTCTAAACTATTTCTGTATCCTGGTCAACCCATTTTATTTGGCATCAATATGAGAGGGTCTAACACAATTAAGTACCAAAGATTCTTTGGCAGGCATTGCAAATGTAGGTTGCTTCATTCCTCTCGGTTCTCCTGGCACTTCATCTATTATGCTCTTTATCTCTGGGGACTCCAGGATATTTGGACCTGTTGCAAGTTGGTTAGTTTTCCAGTAAAGTATACTCTTTTGTTGACAAAAATGAGCATTTTCTAAAAATCATATTGTTGGGAAGATACTGACTTCAAATGAAGTGTAACTGTGAAGGATTTTTCAAGGCCAAACAAGAATTTTTGGACTAAGCAGAGAAGGAGGGGGCAAATACACAGGAAAAGGCAGGAAAAAATTCAAAGAGCTTAAGGTGGATTAACTGTAGACTTAAAGAGAAAGTGAAAAATTAAATTTCTTTCAGTAGGACTCATTGTGTTGTAGCTGCATTTCTTTGCCAAGAATGGGATCCTTTGAATTGGACTTGGAATATTAGACTGTAACCAAAAATACTGGACGTTTTTGGAGATGTAACCTTTGTGTGCGTGTGTTTATACACACATGCTACACACACATACTGGCAAATTAGCCAAGTCCTTGGTTGCCAACCACTGAGAGTCAAATTTTTCAGGAAAGTAAGGAACAGATTTTTCTAAAGAGATTAGAAGAAAAATAGATATTTAAAACTAAATTATTTAAAGTCTTGGTATTTCATGTTGTGTCTAATTAGAAAAAAAGTAATTTAGAAACCTGAAAACAGTGCTTCCAATACATGTGTTTTCTCTGAAATATTGTGCTTCTTTCTTGTGAATGTTTAAAAAACTGTAACACTCCTTTATTTTTCTCTTTAATTAGACTTGTATGGAGGTATTAGAAGCTTTATGTGATGGTAGCCTTGGAGACTGTAAAGAAGCATCTGAAACTTACAGAGCAAATTGTCATAAGCTTTTCCCTTATGCTTTGGCTTTCATGCCCCCTGGATATGAAGAGGATATGAAGATCACAGTTAATGGAGATAGTTCTGCAGAACCTGAAGAACTGGCCAATGAAATATGAGCAACCTTATTGGGGAAAAAAAACCAACATTGGACCGTATCTRGTGTATAATATTTTTGTCACGCACCTGCTGAATTGTTCTAACTTACACAGAGAATGGAAGGAAAAAAAAAAGTTGCCTTCAAATAGTTTTACTTTTTTTTATCCTGCTGACAAAGTATATATATAAAATATCTAACGTATTACTGGATGTAGGTTGTTCGGTTTCTTAAAAATTAAAAGCTGCTAAAATTGAAGAAAAAAAACCCTTATCCTTTCCTACCTACCCATGTTTTTAAACTAATTTATATAAAATCTGGAGGCTCATAGCTGTCAGAGCAGGTGTGTGGCAGAAATATTACTTTAAAATTGTCTTGTGAGATTACTGTTATCTCAGACAGCAAAAATGCTGTTTTAGCACTGGATTCTTTCACTGAGCACAAAGAGTTGTTGGGGCTTTAGCATCTGACTGATTTTGATATGGGATGATTCTGTCCATAGGAAGTATGCAATGTGAATCAGAATATACAGAGAAAACCTACAACATGCTTGCAATGTTGTAGATGCTGGGACATGCAGATACCAAGCAGAATTAAGAAACATAGTGTGTTCAATAAGCTTGTTGTGTCTCTGAAATTCACTGTACACGATCAGTTTGGTGTTCTTGCACCACAGTTTTTAACTGAAGGAACCAGTTAAGACTATATCTGTATTAGAACTAAAATAGGGGGTGGGCTGGGAGGAAATCAACGTTCCTGTTGGAGATGAACCTAGCTGCATAGGTTGGCCAAACTTTTTAAAACTGTAATGCAAGAACCAAATAGAATTATGCACTGTGATGTGGCACCAACTAATTAGAAAGATAGCATGCATTTTTCACGTAGAGTGAAAATAAAATGAGAACATACTATGGCTTGAAGTTGCAAAGAGAAGAACTCCTGACTACCATTTTGACTGATCAAGAGACTAATAGTATAAAACCTCAGCAGGCCTTGTTCACGTTATGCAGAAAAAAAAAAAAAGTGCTGCAGTTTAGATACCTCTGGAACTTTTCCACAGTGTCACAGGTTTGTAATACTTGAAGCCCTACATTTCTAAGAATATATTTCTTGCTCAGTTGTTTCAGGCAAGCCCAAGACTTTGTAACTTTTAAGGGGCCCAAGATTTTTTTTCAATAACAGACCAGCTTCTTATTCCTGCAGTTACAGATGTAATTTCCTTTGTCAAACATAAGGTACCAAATATAATGCAATAAAATGTTTTGAAAAACAATTGTGTGAATATTTAAACCAATCTCTGTTGTACTTCGAAAATGAATGGGTTCAGTAGAGTGCAGCTCAGGGTTGGCTTGTTGTGCTGTCCAGTTATGCTAATAATGTCATCGCTGATGCGTGGATGTTGAGTATATAAAGCTAAAATGCATTATATATGAAGGCTGAATGTCTGGGAAGTCCTATAACACAGAATGCTTTACTACTTGGCTTTTAAGTTTCACCAGAGTGGTGTTGAATTTTATTTTCCACGTCAAACTGCAGTCTACAAGTCTACTGTGTCAATAATATAGATAAGTGCTCAAATGTTTTTATAGGCTCATCACATAAAACCAAGGAGAAAATAAACTACAGCTTTTCAAGCGAGTGCCTTCTTTAGTGCAGGGTCTTAGTTAAGAGTATCAAGTGCATACCTGGTGTTCCTCTTCCACATCATGGAATTTGATGGTTGACACATACATGGTTGAGAAATGCTGAGGTTTGTAGTTTGCTACTGTAGAAAGAGCAATCGGTGGTTTGTGGTGCATTCAGCACCACTTTCTCTTGGTAGTTAGCTGTCCTTGTATATGTTTATGTTCATGTTGGAAATATAAGTTGTGTTTGCTATATTTGTGTGTTTAATCAGAYAGGCTTTTAGGGCCTAGAATACTTCTAGAGCATTTAATTGACTTTGGTCAGTTAGTGGTCTGGTCCGTTATGGCTGGTCACAAGTATTTTCAGATCTCAGTCTTTTCTGCAGCCTGAGTTACTTGGACTGCATGTTTTCTGCAACTACGGAAGACAGCTCAGTCTTGTCTACACAAGCTATAAGCTTTTGGCCTTGCCTCTTGAGTAATGCTGCCGTTTTCTTTGCTTCTGACGCTGTAGCTGGAGGCCGCTGAACGCTCACATTTCCTAACAGATTGTGAGTGGCATCAAGCAACCTTTTTTCCTCATTCTGTTTTTTGGGTGCTGCCTATAAATGGGATTTCTTCCTGTATGTTCTCACTGCCTATTTTTGTGCTGAAGCAGATGAACTAAAGGCAAGAAGACATTTGTTATCTTTCGTTACGCAAGTGGGAAAGGATATTTTTGTGGACATTCCAGAAGCCTCCATCTATTGTGCTCCCCTCCAAAGACACTTCCTGGTAACCTTGCTGAAAGGCATGCCTAGTGCTTGTGAGGTGATGCTTTCAGAGTAAAGAACGATTCTTCAAATCCTCCCAGAAGACTGCTGTCCCAGGAAATGAGAGAGTAAGTGAAGATCTTCCTTGAAAAGGGAGATGAAGTGACAGAGGAATTCYTTCACTTTCACATCTCTCCTGTCAGATGCAGTGTTAACTTCCATCTCTTAAGCTCCTCCTCAAAGTTAAGTTATAATCCTGTGCAATCAGTGTTTTACAAAGTACTAGAGGTGCTCTGGCCTTCACTGAAAACTTTCCTTCATGTTCTGAGATCCAAATCTGGAGTCCCTGGGCTAGGCTGCCATGGCTGGTAAGCAAATCAAGGACATCTCAATATGCCAGGATTGCTGCTGTGGTCAGTGACCTGCAACATCTGCTGCTTCATGACGGATGTGCGTTCAATTCTTCAGATCTTCCCTTGGATAAAAGATGTTTCCAATGTAAGTGGAGCCACTAGTGATGAACCGTGCCATGGATATCACTCCTGTGTTTAAAAAAAAAAAAAAAATTCATTGGACTTTTTCCTAGGCAGAGACTGTAGGTTGTGCTAGCACCCACTGCATAAGCACTATCAGTGTCAAAAGTGGACTTAAATTGTTAGTAAATAATTCTTAGTCGTCATTGGCCCAAAATGATGCAGGAGGTGCTYGGCTAGCACTAGTGTTTGCCAGTGCAGATGTGTTCCTTGTTCTTTGGGAAAGCCAGAGCATTCAGACAAAGGAAAACAATGTGTGTGAATGAACAGGCAAAATATTCTAGAATTTACCATTCAGGAACTATTTTCTTTGCATCTTAAATGCTTTAAGAGCCTCTATATTGTCCTAAAATTAAGTTGTGGGTTTTTTTCTCCAGTACAAGTTTAAATATATCCATGTGTGGGGAGGAATCAGGTGTGCGGCATCTTGGTTAAAATACAGAAGTCAGTTTGTTGAGCTTTTCTCCTAGAGCAGGGAAAAAGCTCCATGTAATGAGGCTAGTAAACTTTCTTCAGTGTTTGGTTTGTTTTTGCAGGTCTGGAGTTGCTCCAGTGTACAGTAGATGCTAGGATTTAGTGCAGCACCTTGTTCTTCTGCCAGACTGAACTGTAGTCATCTTTATAGAAGGAAAACCTCAGTGAGAGAGTAGGGTGAGATGGATCCAAGAAACCAGGGGTGCAAACACAACTCCAGTATTTCTTGTGAGCAATTCACAATTTCAGTATTTCTTGTGAGCAAGTTCAAATATTTAAGACTGTAGATTTTGGCTTGCACGGTGCCCAAGGGAGGGCTGGAGCAGTGGTGCTGTGGTTCCACGTGCCACGAGTGCACTTTGGACCTGTGCCACTAATGCCAACAAAAACACTTGATATAGTAATTCAGCTGGATCAAAATAATTTATGTTGTTTTCCATTTTAATGATAGTTTTAAATGTTTTCTGTACATGTCTTGTGTTGAGTAGCTATCTACCTGAAATAATTCCCTTGCCTTCCCCTGCTCCAGGGAAGTTTGTTCTGTAAAAGCACTTTGGACCTGAGGGGTAAATGTGAAGTAGTTCAAGCAGTGTGAAAGTAAGAGTTGTGCTTGTTGGTACACAATAAATTCTGACCTACTGTTTTGGATTCTGTGGAGGGAAATGATGCAGATTTAAAATGGTAAGTGATATCAGTGAGGAATCYAATAGCTGGTGAGCTCATTACTGGAAGCTGTTTCTGTTGTAGGAAAGACTCTTGCTTCCAGTTCCATCTATGAAGTGCTTGATAATTTAAGGAGCRAGCAGCATATTCTTCCACAAAACTTGATGTCATTTCATTATGACTGCATTTTCCTGGAAGCAAAAGCTACAGTCTGTAGCTGCCAACCCTAATGGGTGTTCTGGGCACAGGCTCTCCCTCCCATGAGTATGCAGCCAGCATTGGCACACCGGTAAAGCAGCCGTGCACGCGGACGAGTCTGCAGAGAGTTACTCCCRTTTAGGTTAAGCATCAAGTAGCGTTGTTATTAGTGGAGAGATTACTGAAGCTGTAAATGCTGTAAATGCAGCCTTCCTGCACCAAGGAAACTGTAAGTGTGTTTACTTCAAGTGGTACCAGCAAGCAGTAGAGTGTTCCCAGAGATCCAGGCTTTGCTCGCCACCAGTGTGGTGCTTACCAAGTACTTACAGCAGGAAGCTCAGAGGGCAGGGACTGGCAGCTAAAAACAACCGTGTCAAAGGGTTTGTGAAGACATTGCAAGGTGAGTATTACTAGAACATCTGAAGCATCTTAGAATTGCTCTTCTAAGGTGTTTGTTGTTTTAATTGAAAACGTTAYATTTGCCAAGTGTTTGTAACAAAAGGCGAAAAGTACAAAATATCTCTGCCTGGCACTGCCCGTTAAATATCTACCTCTRCTAGTCCTAGTTCAGCTACTGCACAGTCATTTAGCATATAACACATGAAGAAAAATGTCATCTGCCTGGTTGGTGAACAAATGTATGATGATGGGCATGTATAGGTTCAAAATGTAATGCAATAAMCGACGAATTTAGTGAAAGTTCTGTTGTTGGTCCGGTGCAGCAGGATGTTTATTGCTTCATTGCTGATGGGTTCAAAAATCTTAAAACTCCACCAAGTTATCTGCAATTGTACTGGGATCTGCTTTCCCTTCCAGCCTCCGTAACTGGTTAACAATGTTGTACTGTGTCTTTACGCTCTTCTCTGGCAACAGCAAATATCAGCATTGGCAGGAAGTCAATCAATGAATAAAAATGCTGAGTTCTGTTTGTACATGAGTTCCAGTGTTTCCTTGTAGAGTTGAGTGTCCTCGCTAGGTGCCTAACACCTCTTTGACAAGGGTTCCTCGCATGTCCGCAGTCCATAATAGTTGCTCTTGTCCCCAGCTCTGCACAACATGACCCAAGCAGTCCTGTGCTTGGGGTAGTGGGGGAGGAAGGTCAGGGCTCCTGCAGAGCCAGGCTGCAAAGGAGCCAAGCTGGCATGCACCTTCTCCTGACGTTTCCCTGCCTCGTAAGCTAATACTGTATATGTGAGAAGGCCCTTTGCTCCTGCAGTCTGCAAAGACACAGCAAGGGAGTCTAGGGACTATGGGATGAATGTATAAAAAAGGGTGTTCAGAAGTAAGTCAATTTGAAGAAGCATTTGCCAAAGCTTTCCTGGACCAGCATTCCCTCACCTCTGTCTCAAACAGCAGTCAGCCCAATCACAGCAATTGTGACCAGCTAGTAGTGGGCAGCAYGTTGCAATAACCGATAGGGTGCTGTGACCTTGACAGCTTGGACTACCTGAAAAAACTGCTAGAAACTGCTGTGTGTAATGAGTAACAAGGTTGATTAAGCTGCAAGCTCGTTGCAGCTGAGCACAAAAGAATCCAGCAACCTGCAAGGTTTGTGGCATGTTATAAATCCCTGGCTTTTGAGCCACTGAAGTGATTACAGAAATCACATTTCACACTTTTCTGATAGGAAATTAGCACTTGCTGCTGTAAGAGATGCTTTGCACAGGCAAGACTCTTCTGCCTAAAAGAAATCGAGCATTTTGTCCTTATAAATGTTCTTGCTGCTTTCTCATTGCTTCTAAGAGCTGGAYGTTCACCCTGGGTAACTGCAACTTGCACTCAATACTCTCAGCTCCCTGCTGCTGATTATGGAAGAGCACCTYGTGACCAGCCTACAAGAGGATGTCGAGCATGGAAGATTTATGAGGAGCCAAGGTAGTCTGGCAGKTTATACATTATTTTATCTACATAAAACTGTCAGGGCTTCTTTCTCTACTCCATCAAGGATAATGGATCTTTCTACCCCATCATTATGCTTATGGAAACTGTTTTGAAGGTCATACACTTAGCAGCAGAAAGACAGAACCTCTCTGAGCAGCCACTCAATCCCTCAAAATACTGCAGAGAGGCACGCTAACTGCATGGTCTGTTGATTAAGCAATGCGGTTTTAACAAGCAGTATGAAAATAAAGATCCCATTTTGGTTGCATGGCTTCTGCAACRCCCAAGCTGTCCCCTATTTGGTGAACAGGGCATCTCCAGCATGGCACAGGCAGGTGTCCTGGGAGCTGCCTCGCCTTGGAGAACACGGCTCATGCAAGGGCCCCGCTCTGGGGATCTCTCCTGAATTTCCTCTTGCTCTGAGCTAGAATACAGGGCGTGTAAGGGGTTGGAGCAAATATGGTTTCTAGCCCCTGTCAGCCTCAGGAGAGTAACTTCTTCATGTAACGCGTGACTATCTCTAAAGCTCATTTCCAGTTCCTTAGGTTAGCATGATCTCTGAGGAATGAAGAGCAGGCAAGTTGTTCTCAATTCATTCTGACTGTCTTTTTTTTTTTAATGATCTTGTGTTCTCTGCAGGAACAAAGGCCAAAAGAGACTGGCACTTCAGGCCGCTCAGAGATGAGTCTGCATGACAGGGGKTCTCCTTGCTGCAAACGCAGCTGCGGAGCAGGAAGAAGCAGGCGGTGCTGCAGGGATCCAGTTGGCATTAAGAGTTTAGTCTTGGAGCTTCGCTTGGCCAGACGAGAGCACGGCAACAGCTGGTGGACCATCAGGATGAGAGCCACTGATGACACCAGAGTGTCGGGCAGAAACCTAGATCCACAACTTGAGACTGTACCGAGACCTCTGGCCTGGCTGCCCTGAAAGGCGCAGCAGAGGCTTTGGCCCTTATGCCCTTGGGAAGCTCTAGACAGGTGAGCAGAATGCTGATGTGCTCGCGAATGATGGGTGCTGGCCCCGATTTACYCTTACGTGAGGCCCTGCAGGAGAGGCAGTGGCCTATGGAGGAAATCCTTGTCCCAGGGATATGATAAAAGGGAGGAAGCAAAGTGATCTCAATGCAGAGCTATGAGTCACAGGCCTCGAGACGCAGGCTACTGCTGAATTTTAAGAAGTGGCAACAGAAAGGCTGACACCAGTGGTATGAATAAAAATGGGAACTCTCAACAGAGTAAGAAATTAAAAAAAAAAATGGTAGCAAAGGCAGCATATTAACACTGCTGGGGAAATACAGCTTTTACCACCTGTCTTCCTGTTAATGGTATAATCAGATGTATGAGCATCATTTTCTTTTTTAACATACTTGAGAAATTGTGAGCSTTTTTTTTTCCTGTGGAGATCATAGTTATTTCATTAGCACAAACACATTAGTGTTGCTTTCTAATATCCCTTYCTACACAGCCTTCTTGAATTGCAGATTTGTGCTGCCGACAGCTTGGAGACTAATGTTCTTGTCAGATGAAACGTACCTGGAGCAACGTTTCCACTGGARCCATGTTCCTGGGAGAGAGCCAGCTTAGCTATCAGAGCCAGGTCAGTCTTCACAGCCTCTGCTTGGAAAACAGCTACTAATGCAGCCTGCGATGTTCTGGGGGTAGGAGAKGGGAGTGTATGTTATTTATAAGGGCAGCATTTATTTTATCAGACACATTTATTTTATCAGACATTCATGTTGTAAATAAAAGTGAAGTTGACACCCCCAAGCATTCCATAAGTAGGATTTAACTTAACTCACAGTAAAAAATCGGGGAGGGGGGAGAAAAAAGGGGATTGGAGTGGAAGAAGTTGCCAGTGGGTGGAATTTTTTGTTTATGTTTTGTGGGGTTTTTTGTTCATTATTTTAATTAAAATGGGAATAGGACTATGCCTTTGATGACAAATGAAAGGAGAAGGAGAAAAGCTTACTCCTGCAGGAAGTAATAAAAACACATTCTGACATCATGCCGTTTTAAGAAAAACCTCTAGACAGAAAATAAAATGCACCATATATCCCCACATTAAACACAATCCTAAAGGATCAAGGTCTTTAATTTGGAACTTACAAGAGCAAACTGTTGGCAGCGCAAAGCGCAAGTAGGTTTATTTATTCTTCGCTCCCCAGGAAGGATTTACTGAAGGCTGTGGTGCGTACAGGTAAATATAGAAGCTCACTGACATTTGACGGACCTTTCCAGAGTGCTGTGTCGTGCAGCCAGAGAGCACCTGAGYGCAGTGTGCACAACTGCAAGTCCTGGTTTTCCTGGCCCACATTGGGCAAATTCTCATAGCAGGGAATGTCAGGTTCCTGACAGTAAGGACCGTGATGTCCAGAGCATGAGGCCTGCTGACATCCAGATGAGCTAAAATAGGAGCTAATTTGCACAGTAAGGCCCCAATCTCTCTTGAGGCAGCCAACAAAAATAAAAATGGAAAAAAWTTTGTCTCTTTCAATTTCATTGAAGCTTTTAGATTTGTCCTTTGGACAAGGATAAGGGCAGAGAAGTAAAAGAGACAGAGTAATGAGACTAGGTTAAAACTTAATTCCAATGCAAAGTGAGTTGAAAGACATTGTTGTGATTTAAACAGGATATGTCTGCTTGCTTTCCAGTCTACTTAGATAACTGCATATATACAACTTTCCACTTTATCAATAAATGCTATTTTWAAAAACTGTCCTCATTAACTAACATGTTATTGGCAGGTGAACTTCTTGGACTAGCAGGGATCGAAGTTTTGCAATAGCAGGACTCTTCCTGRCAGAGCCACTGGACTTTTCCCTACAAAAATGGAGGAGTCAAAATTAATTAAGGCCTTGAAGTATGGATTTACCTCCCATCGAGGTAAATCAAACACAGGTGTCTGGCTTTTAATTGTTGAAGTTGTCGCCCAGTTTAGCTTTCTGGTGGCCTTGTGTGCACCAAAGCCCCAAAGCAGGTAAYCCACATTCTATTACATGAGGGGCATACTGAGAGCTCTCCGTTAGCACAAGACATCTGCTTGCACTAGATTTTAGTCAGAATTATGTGTCTGCCAGAACTCAACTGCCAGAATCAAAAGGACACACCTGGAGACTTTCTGAACCCTTCAAAGCAATGTGAGACATCTTTAGACTATTTTTTTCTAATTTGTTCCTTAACTTAAAATTAGTAGGCATAATTTTTAGATGTAGAAAACAGCTTGAATTTTCATGTAACTGACAAGTTAAAATATGTCTTCAAAGGAAGACAGGAATAACTATTTTTGAAATGCTGAGCAAGGCCGGGGTATCGTGCGACTATTTTCAGAATCCTCCTCTTTAGGATCTTGTACGTTTGCTAAACAAAAATATCTGTGAACTTGGGCTCTTGTACATTTATTMACTGAACACATCTGAGGTCTATATTAAAAGTACTTGTCCTTGCAAAAGGAAGAAAGAAAACCTTTTTCAAATGCTTAGTACCAAAAAGCATTTTAATTTATTCTGTTACTATAATTAAATTTGACTAGATTTGCTAGTCTCCCAATATGCAGAGAGCAACATCCAAAAATAGTAAGTGCTGGTTAAGTACAATGATTTAGTCAACAACTTTATCATTCTATATATACGTCAGAAGTGATGCAATTTCCAGTACTACACTGAAATAGCTCATATAAACATAACTTAACCCAAAGATTCTCCTGAGATTGAACTGCATGGTCACCAGTGAAGAAATTAGGACATCAGATTCAAGTAAGATTCAAGTAAGATTCAAGATAATTTTTTAAATTAAAGATGAAGTGTTTTAGGAATATCTGTTATTAAATGGAGATAGGCTTCTACTGGAACAGGTTACAGGAACAGGTTAGACTCAAAGTCTGTTTGTTAAATCCGTCAGCACTGATCAGGCAAAATTATGAGGGTGTAAAAAACAGGCTCTCTTCCTGCTCTTGTATCTTCCCTTGAAATTCCTCTTCTCATAGGAGACAGGAGAGCAAACTTGTTGGAGTTTTGATCCTGTCAAGTTGAACACTCTTATAATGTTCATACCAAAACAATACAYTTTGGGTGTGTTTATGTTCCCCAAATTCAGTAGGCTGCAGCTGGTTATGAACCCAGAGCTCRTGCTCTGGATTTATGGGGAGAAGGGATGGAGTGGGTGAAGCTGCACAGCAGCTGAGATCTCAGCTCAGCTCAGATCTGCTGAGGCTGATCTCATGACTGGAATAATAGGGAAGTTACAGAAGGACAGCTAAAGCTCCCACAATTACACTCACTGGCTCAAGWGAAAGCAAGCTGCTACAGGATCAGCAGGGAAATACCTAGCCCCCAACCCAGGAATTCTCTAGCAAATGAGAAATTTCACTAAGTGTAGTTGAGGGTTTGGCCCCCTGGTAAAGTGGGTTCCTTTATGGAAAGGGTACAAGGAGACCCTGATCAGTATCTGTTTCCCGATCGGTTAGCACATCTGCTATAGGTCTTTAAAAAAGGAGCCTCTTCCTCAGAAACGCTGAGTGTCAGAAGGATTTGAGGGCATGCCTGGGGCTTTAGAAAATAAACTATTGCAACAGGGCTCACAAATACCCAAAGTGGACACCTGAAGTCTACACTGTATGTGAAGTCCYAAAGATCCCATCAAGGACGACATTTAAAACCTGTCCAGCTCAAGCCAGTGAAGGGATTTCAGAAGCAGAAGTCTCTTGCAATATAATAAATCTTTCTCCAGTAGGGAGCAACAGAAGTGATTTAATTCAAGTCCACCCTTTCATCAGCAGGCTGGTCTCAAGAACATACAATGTGGGTAGTTCTGTTTGTCTAGTAGACAGCAATGAGAAACAAAACAGAAACCTAGCCTATAAACTCAAAGGTGGTTGTAAGTACCTAAAGTCACCGGCAAGGTGCCAGACGGCTGTTACACCGTAGAGGATAAAAACACAATGACTCCGAATTGGTGTGGCCGCTAGATGGTGCGAAGATTCTGCCTTTTCCAGAGGCTCAGCTGTTGAAATAAGAAGAGGTTCAGAGCTGTTGAAGAGCTCAAATCTAATTATAATACAGTTTGGCATAACCCAGACCAAACCTGTTTAAATGAGCTCTTGGCAAATCTTGCCAAACAGCTGACTGAACCCTCCCCTTAGCATATTAGCCAGAGCCCRCATCAGAGCATCCCCCTCTAGAACTGGGAAGTTTCTACTTCTTCTTTCACCATGAGCTATGGAGACATGCCTGCTTGTGCAGGCAAACACATTTTGTGTCCTTGCTGTACAACACGGCACTTTCAGTGGAAGGGACAGTAAGAATTCAGTGGCGGCTTCTCTACTTTTACTTCACAAAGCAGAGGTCTAAGTTGCAGGTTTTGCTCATGGAAAATAGCATAAGCTCTCTTTCAGGTTCCAGCCCTTGCAGTTTATTACGATACCTGAGGCAGCGCAACACCTTCCTTCTTACCGGGAGGTGTGCCAATCATTTTTGCCGCACATGCATCTCTGTCAGAGAGGAGCTTGCTGCTGTCTCAGGTAGCATTGGAAAGGACACCAGCACAGTCCCATGGCGGAGCAGAGAGTGCAATATCCCTTGCCAACATCCACTGCCCCCAAAGGCGGCATCAGTGTAAGGCCTGACAAGGAGCAGAGCCAGCCTGCCCCTCTGCAACCTGGTGCCCGGGGGAATTTCAGCATGAAATTCAGCGCTGCCTGAGCACAGTGCCTAAGGGTGACGCATAATATTATAAGTGGGGGGGAAAAAAAATCCCCCCGATTAAAAATAACACCGCGTGATTTCGGCCTTCCTCTTGTTATTCTGGGCGCTCTGTCAGGTCCGCGCTTGTTCCTGCGGCAGCCTGGCATCGCGGGCGAGGGGAGCGGGAGCACTGCCCATCCCGCTGTTAGCTCCGCTAACGATCCCTAACGGTCGGGTCCCTAACGGTTCCTAACGGCTCCCAACGGTCCCCCGCGGCGCGCTGCCATTGGCCCGGGGCGGCGTCACGTGGGCGCGGCTCTCGCGACACCGGGCGGCTCGCCGTGACGTGACGTGGCGCGGTGCGGCGCGGCCGGGCAGCCGTTTCCCCGCGGGGCGGCGGTTTAACGGCGGCGGGTGCGCGCCCTCGCCCGCCCGCGCGGCGCGCACACACGGAGGGAGGCGGGCGGGAGGGCCGGCAGCATCCGCCGGCGAGGAGGGCGCGATGATGGCGGCGGCGGCCGAGCTGGAGTCCTCGCTGGAGCTGAGCTTCACGGGCAGCGGCGCCCTGCCCGGCGCGCTGCCGCCCGCGCGCTCCCGCATCTTCAAGATCATCGTCATCGGCGACTCCAACGTGGGCAAGACGTGCCTCACGTACCGCTTCTGCGCCGGCCGCTTCCCGCAGCGCACCGAGGCCACCATCGGCGTGGACTTCCGCGAGCGCGCCGTCACCATCGACGGCGAGCGCATCAAGGTAGCGGCGGGCCCGGCCGCGGCGCGGGCAGCGCGGGGAGGTCCCTGGCCGCGGGGCAGCTCTGCGGTGTGCCCGGAGCGGCGCCGTGCCGCGCATCGCCGCCCCGCGGCGTGCCGGCCTTTGCGGGCGCGCCCTCGGGCTGTGTCGCCCGGCCAGAGCACGCCTTTTTGGCCTTAGGGACTCTGCAGGCTTGTTGGAAACTGTCTGCCCTGCCTGTAGTTCTGCTGTGGAGATGTGTGTGTCGATGAAAGTTTTCTGCTGTTAGGCAAAGCCTCTGCTCAGCCTTTGACAAGTGTTAGTAGCTGCCCTGGGACCTTGGCTCCCAGAAATTCTGCTCCTGTGTTTGCTAGGAATTGCACTTTGACAGCCTAAGGTTCAGGTCAGTGAAGCTGTGTAGATGACACTGTACTGAAGCATTTTAATCTTAAATTGCTAAGAAGAATTAYTAAAGTGATTGTCTGAAATATTTTTAAAGGGGACCTACATGCGTCACGCACAAAATCAACAACAACCTCAAGAAAATGAGAATAGAAGAGAAAGGTCAAATTTCTTTATGAGATAGACTCAGTTTGATTTTTTTTGGGGGGGCAGAAATTTAGTGTGGAAGTAGTGAAAATAACAAAGTATGCCCTATTAAGAAACAGAACAGTGTTGATGAGTGAACTGTTCTATGATAGTAGTATATTGGAAGTTTTTTTCTTCCTTTCTTTTTTCTTTAGATAGGTGCATGTTAGAGTAAGGTGTTTCTCCTTCTCTGTTTGCACACTTAGGTAAAGCTTATTTTTSCATTCAGTGATAAATCATCTATGAGGGAGAAAATGTGCTTTTGTGTTTAAAGGCAAGCTTGAAAGTATTGTAAAGCAGATTAATAAGTGAAATATGCCCAGTTAGCTTGGTAGATGTGTGAGCACTGGTGATAATGCTATTACTCATCTGCAGATTAAACCACTGGTTGCTTAAAAATGCAATTTATGTATAAGCAGTGAAGTGATTTTAAAACCCACTTTTCCCTTCCTACTTGCATATTACAGCTGTTTTCTTAGGCACTGATTTTAACAGATACTTAAAAAAGAGAAAACATTAGTCTTAGAATTTACTTCTGACTACATTATCACTAGACTTTGGAACTGCATCTGACAGTCATATATCTGAAAGCTGTAGACTGCCTTGCTCATTTACCARTTAAAGAAATTGTGGAATATTTTTGCCCTTCTGGATTCTTTTCACACTGTATCCTTTTTTAGTAATTAAAAGAGAAAACTTGCTATTCATTCCCTTTCTAAAACTCATCACACTTTAAYTGATGGCTGAGCTCTTGTACTCTTGGGTCTGTTGCTGTCAGTAGGTGAAGCGAGGACCTCGTGATGGACGTGTGCTTGTCAGCACCATCTTACTGCGTGGCTTGCTCACTGCCTATGCACTGTGCCTCTCCAAAAAACAAGTGAAGAAGCCCCATCCACAGTTCCGGCACACAGGGACCTTTATGTTTTGTCTGCTCTGCTAGGAGGATACACTGTGCTGCCTGTTGAGTATYCCAGGTTTGCTAAAAGAGATTGAGAACTGGCTGAGATTCTCTTCAGATACTTTTTTTTCCAAGAAGTTCTATTTCAACTTTAAAAGGAAATAGAAATTTCTTAACATTATAACTGTGGCTCTAGCTCTTGGGGAGGATAAGTGCCATCACACTATGTACCAGGCTCTTTTTTTGTTGCTGTTGTCTTGCCACCTTCTGTCATTCATCCTTACCTTGTTTGTAGCATCTCTTCAGCAATACCTGTTGAATCAGGAAGGAGAGAAGCTGTTATTAACTGAATTACTCCTTTGCTGTTCTTGCTGTGCCCTGAAGGGCCTGCTGAATAGAGAAATTTTCCCCCTTGCTTTAAAGGAAAGCATTAATTGGTATCTTCTTCTCTCTTGTCCCTTCCCCCAGCCAGCTGGGTGGTCATTCGTGTGCTGCTCCAATACAGAGCATTTCCCTTGCAGCTGGAAAAATGCTGTGTCACTGGCATTGACACAGGCACGATTCTTCTCAGCAGGGATCTCCCACACAAGAATTTTTATAATTCTAAGACACAGGAACAAGTGTGTTCTTTTGTACGGTAGGYTCACTGATTCGTCTCAAACACTAGTTATTAGAGATGATGAATAGATTAGAACTGTCAACACATGAATCTCTTGCATTTTTACTTTTGCTCTTCCTGAAATTATGTAAAATTGAAGAAAACAATGATGTCATTTCTTTGTGACCTACATTAAAATAGCAAAGACTGTGAATGAAATACAAAGGACAAAGCTCTTCAAGTTCATATTTGATTTGYATCTAATAAAAGAAAGCACATCKTACTCTTTTAACTTCATTAAGTTAGSTTTTTGGCAGCATGTTATAAACCATGTGTGCTGATGCAGTTCTTGTTCAGAAAACAGTCTTTCTAGATGGACAAAAAAGAATCTGAAAGAGGGAGGCRGTAGTTGATACAATTAAATACTGTTTATCATTCCTAGGAAATGTGAGAGGTGATTCTGTCCTCAGTTTTGTTAATTGAAAGTACTGTTAAATCAGRTTTTTGAAAGGTACTTTTTAAAGGGTCATTATCTGCTTTGTATTTGAAATAATAAAAATGTGCTCCCCTGACAGATGGTGTTGGAATGATAGGGAAACCGTGATTTTCATGTGAGTTCATCAATGCACACTGATGAATACCAAAGCGATCATTGTCAATGTCTGTTTTTCAGTAGTAGCAGCTCAGGTTTCTTGGCCAGAAATGGAAAGGTGTGTTGAATTTCACTTGGTAACAGGAAAAAAGAAACTTCCAAAATATGAAACTTTTAAGCACTGGAGGAAGATTTATTTCTCCATGCAGTTTGTGATTTCACACCAGTAATTTTTTTTTTAACTTTGGGATAATATATCCAAGATTGAAAGTCACATATAATTAAAATCTAGCTGAAACTGTAGTTTAAGCTTACCTTAGAAGCTCTGTAAAACTTTTAAGTTAATTTCCTTACTTCTTAGCAAGCTTGGCAATAACTTTGTGGATCTCTGCTTGGCCAAATCCTGCCTCATTTCTRCTTTTCCTCAGTGAGGTGGAGAGAGAAGTGTATTCCCAGGTTCTATAACTGTCTATGGAAATGGATTCTCTCTCTAATTCAAATTGTATATAACATTTTGCAAGATTATATACTCCTTATCTGCCTGCTATCTGAACATAGGGTTTACCTCTCTGTGCATCTTTAWTCTTTCTTTAATTTATTATATTCCAAATTAATGAAAATCCTGCAGAAGTCTTTTCACCATGTGTTGCTTTATAATCATAGAAGAACTAAGAGTCTCTCTTGTCTGGGCAGGTGAATGAATCTGACCCAAACTCAACTGCCTATATTTAGTCTAGGTATCAAGGCTCTCCTTACAAACCATGAAGCTGTAGTCCGTTGCATTTAGAGTACAGTACAGTTGGCAAAACAAAAGGTATTAACTCTAAAATGAGCATATTTATATAAATAAAACTGCAATTGACTACAGTTTTCTTCCAGCAAAGGCTGGATTGTCCTGCACAGATACCAAAACYGCTTTGTGAGCATCCAGTCATTCAGCTAGAGCGCAGCAGTGTCCAGTTATATGATATGGTGCTCATGCCACCAGGTAATTCTTCTGTGAAATTACAAAGCTGTGTGAAAAAACATTCTTTTCCTTTATTTCAGCTGGAAGACTGTTCTGTAACTTCACCAATGTAATGATTAGGAACAACTTTAAAATTTCTCATGTGCACTTGTTTTATCTAGCTGATAACATCTTTTTGCAACAATAGCATTATCATTAGCTTAAGTAGCTCTGTCTGGAGAGATAAGTGTTGTATTTTCTCCACATCTGTTTTGCTACACTTTATTTTCCTGCTTTTTCAATTTTTGTTCTCATCTTATTTCTCCAAAAAATAGTCAATAGAAGAGCAGACTGCTCTGCAGGAAATTTTTACGAATATTGACTCCTTTAAAGAGTAAGATTATCGTCAATAATCTTGCCTTTTTTAAAGAATATTTATTGACATTCTTAGAGCGGTACTTGATCTTTATGCTTCTGTAGAGCAGAATTTGCACTAACTGGACTAAACTACATAATCTGAGCTGCTCTAATGTTCTCATGTAAATTCTCTATTCTCATGTTAAAACCAGTAAATGTCCTGTTAAAATTTTGAGTTTTTATTTGGTATAGGTGATCAGAGTTGAATATAATCTTAAGAAACTTAAACCATCCTTAAACATCACTAGTGATAATGCCAAGGGAAAAAAATATCAGTGATTCATGATGTCCTGTGATGTTGTGTGCCTGGATTGTCATCCACTTCAGCTATTTCCAACTGATGAGTCCTCCACTTACAAGAGCCATCCTCTTTTTATTAATAGCAGTTCTCAACACCTCGCATCTGGCCCTACTCAGTTTTGTTTTCTTTCTGCTATTCTAACTCCTAGATCATATTCTAAACCTTCTCTCGGTGTTGCATCCTACCTTCTTGCCATTGGCAAATTTCCTTTGTGTGCTCTTCTTTTACCTCAAAAYAACTGGTAAAAGTGCTAAACAAGATAATTTAATCAAGACGTTTGTAATTTAGAAATCAGGCTTACTGAAACATGTGGATCAAAGGACTACAGAACTGYGGTCTTGAGAGAGTAGCTTTCATCAAGGGAAAATACTATCTGTAGAACAGATTGTGCAATAGATTGAATTTTAAATTTGCCTTCTTGGTTTACAGACCATTTAATGCTTCTTTAATTCTGTACCCAAAGAAAAATTCTCTCTTCTCTCTCTTAGGGAGGAAATATTTCTTTCTAAGATTTCTTGCACAAAGGTTAAAAGCCAAAGTATTAATCAAACTGCTTCAACAGTTAAGGATCAACCATTCAGAACAGAGAGGTAGTTAGKATTCAACCTTGACCTAAGAAATCCATGTCAGTGTGATTTCAGTGTACATAAGATAGCCATGTGCTCATTTGTTTGTTAACTATATAGTTAATTTGGTGTTGTGGGTRAGTTGGCTCTGACTGCTAAATATTGCAGTCACAGGTTTCCCCCAAAAGCTGTTATCTTAAATATTACCACATTCAATAATTGCATGATTTTATAGAAAATCCTACACATCTGAGAGCTCCAAGTTCTCATTCTGTCAGAGTGATTGATACATTTAATATTTTTGTTTGTACTCTGGTCTTTACATCTGCTTGTGCTTCAGTTTAGTTTTATCTGGACCTCAGATATTTGAAAGTTTTACAGATTAAGTGTCTGTTTACTTTATAGTTTGGTCATTGACTATATAGGCTTAGAACAAATATTGACATTTCGGTTTATTCAGGACAGACATATGCCTTGAAAGATTAGTATCATCCTAAACTAACTTAAGGTTTGTGCTTTTTTTTTTTTATTTTATGTGTTCTCTTATTTGCATACTRCAAACTGCAGTATTGTCCTAGCTTAATCATTAAATAAGTTTAAGGTTGAGGTTTGTAGAAAGAAGAGTTTGATTCCAGTAGATATACATCAGATGGAGATTTTTTGTGCTTTTTTTGTTATCTTTTTTGTTCATGTTTTTGATTTCTTCTTAATCCTCTGCACTCTACACAATTGGCAGTTAACTGGATGCTAAGAACTAAACTTTGAGGAGGATAATATTATTTGTGGTGGCAGAAATTCATGTCAGCTGAGAGCTGTGCTCAGAAACATATGTTGCTGTTTCCTCAAATAAAAACTGTATTGGCCGGATTTCAGTATTTGTGTACATAAAAATCTGCAAATTATCTACTCCACTAAACTTTCAGAAATTTKTATTAGTGACTAAGCCACATCATAATTTTTTTTATAGCTTCTATTATGAGCAGATGGTTCAGAAGGCAAAACTTTCTGAAATTGTTTATGAGAGAGCCACAGTTTTCTTCAGCACAAACTTTTCAGTATAATCAATTCAGAGGAACAAATTTTGTAGCTGTGTTATATTCCTGTGTAATTTTCCAGCATGATTAAAAGAGCAGTTCTGCTTTTTTCTCTTTTTGTCTTTTTCTTTTCAGATTCAGCTATGGGACACAGCTGGCCAGGAGCGCTTCAGAAAGAGTATGGTGCAGCACTATTACAGGAACGTGCATGCTGTCGTGTTTGTGTACGACATGACAAACATTGCCAGCTTTCACAGCCTGCCCCTGTGGATAGAGGAGTGCAAGCAGCACCTTCTTACCAATGATATACCACGGATTCTTGTTGGAAACAAATGTGATCTGAGAAGTGCTATTCAGGTACCTACAGACTTGGCTCAGAAGTTTGCTGATACTCACAGTATGCCRCTCTTTGAAACCTCTGCTAAGAACCCCAATGACAATGACCATGTGGAGGCCATATTTATGACACTGGCTCACAAGCTTAAGAGTCACAAGCCATTAATGCTTAGTCAACCCCCAGATCGCAGTGAAATTCATATAAAGCCTGAACCAAAACCTGCCATGACCTGCTGGTGTTAAATCATGCTATTTAATGTGCTACCACCTTGTCTATTTGCATATGCTTCAAAGTTGTGATCTTGGCAAAGTCCCAGGTTTTGGTAGCAATTATAGCAAATCTCTTTGGCACTTTAATGTGTGTTTTTGTTTTGTTTTGTTTTTGCTTTTTTTTTCCCCCTGGTGTAAATGTGCCCATCTCATTTTCTTGCACTTTGTAATGTACTTGCTGAATTACTGATTTTTCACTATAGTTATACAGGAAAATAAACTTGCAAGTAAAGTCTTGACAAAGCAGTTCTACTTGAGCTCTTGCTGCCTGAAATAGTTTTTGTCACTTGTGGTAAGGTTATAAATAGTAAGCCTGTTTACTAATCTTTGGTGCTTCATTGGAATAATGTTGAAGGAAAAGTATTCTGGAGCTGACAGGTAACTTTTGCTTTTTTGAGTCGCTGATTAGTGTCATTTTTGATACCTGAAGAAATATATGATGAGTTCTAAGCAAGTACCTTCTTACTAAAACAGCAACAGGACTGTCAGATAAAGGTATTGCTGTCAGTATAAGTGCATACTGGAGGCTTTAATGTCATTCCATTTCTAAGCCTTGACTGTTTCTTCATGGTAACCACAAAGGAGCTGAAGAGTCTGCCTCTAATATCCAGATAAATCTTTTGATATTTGATTAGTTTTTCACAATTAGCATGTAAGACTAAACTATGTGTTCCTTCAGATGGAAATAATTTTAGAATAGGACTTGGAAAAAATAGGATTATAACTATCCACAGTTTTAATGACCCCACTAAAAATTCCATGTTCARAGAGGTCTTATTTGTAAAGATGCTGTATTTGAGCTGAGTATACGTGAAAATACTTCAATGAATTAGAAATGGAGCGAAGTTGGCAGAGCTTCCTGTGTTCAAAGATAAGGCTTTTGGAGGATGTTAGTCACGATGAATGTTCAAAATACCTTGAAAAACACAACTTTTCATGAATCAATTTGATTATATTTTAGGGATGTAAACACTTAGGAGAAAATATTTCTSATGCCCTTTGTGGCATCCAAAGCTGTGCCTTAGTCATAGGAAATGTGAAGACCACCACACATTAAAGATCTGTATTGTTCTGTGCCAGAACAGCTGGCTTCAAAGGCTTCTGTGCAAAGGAGCTTCACTACAGACTTCTGCACGTAAAGGTCAGCTTGCTGAAGGCAAAACATTGCCTTCTACTAAAAGATTAGGGATTAYGCCAATTCTTTCAAATACTTTTGAATGCAAAATCAAGTCAGTTCTGAAACACAGAGAAAATCTGCACAGGCCAATAATCTGTTAAAGATTTTGGACTAAAATGTGCTTGTAATGGTGTCATGCATTTAAGTTKGGTATCCTAGCATTACAAATAGGAGTTTTCTGTTTGGTTTTATTTTCTGATTTCAGTCATAAGAGAGAAAATTTTTAAGGCCTATCTTCCTTCGGGATTCTATTTTATTTCATTTCTGTTGTTATAAAATCAACTTTTATAATGAAAATTATGCTAGGTTGCACAAAAATTRTATGAAACAAAGGGAAATGTAAACCATATAATTTAGTCTTTGGCTTCATTCATATGCCATAATGAAACAATGTTTTGTGACTTAAACTTCAAATGAATTGATATAAAAATGAGAATTATTGATTTATAATGTGTAGTATGTGATGCTAACTGGAAAATAAATGTAAGGACAAATTTAGGAGCTGCCATCTCAGTGATTGCTTTAGAAAAAAATTAGATTTTTGAAATGTGATAACTATTACTATTTAAACTATTAAAATACCATAAAATTTTATTACATGTAAACTGATAGAAGGAAAAATATATTGACTTTTATCTGGATTTAGAAAGAACTTTCAATTTTACCTAATGTAATCAGGATATTTAAACATTTTTGAATAAAAAATGCTATTTTTTTCCWGTGTAAAGCAGCTGTAACTGCCACAGTGCTTTTGTTTATGCAGCATTGTAAAAAGGAACTTTTYCATTCACTTTGAATATTAAATGACTGAAATTGGTCTACAGACCTTTCCTGTGAGCAATCAGCTCTTTAACACTAGTGTTCCTAATGTTTTTTTTTCCTTCAGAAAAGAATTGATTTTCAATTTATTTGTATATTATTACAAATAAACATGGTTTACAGTCCTCTTGGACAATTTGTTTTTCACTGGTGTCCTTAATCCTTTTTTTCAAAAGGATCCATCCTAAGTAATTGTACAGTATTAAAAATTTCAGTAAACTTTCTATTTTTGTTTAGTTATTTTTTAAAATAAAAGCAGAATGAAGAATTCTAAAGTCAGGTTGAGGGTTAAAGTAAAGAAATTATGTAGACAATGTTAATGTTAATTAAATGTGTAAATCTGTTGAGTTGTTATTCATAACCTGTAAATATGGGCCCTTGTGTCATTAAAAGTGTTTGCCAATGTAGTATTGTCTTCAACACAAAGCATGTTTTGATGGTTCTCCCATAACCATAATGTGGTCATTAATTCAGAACSTGATGTGCTTCCTGGCTCTCAATAGTAGTGTTCTACCCACAAACTCCATGTCAAAAGTACTGAATACTTTGTATATGTATTTTCACTTTACTGAATTGTAAAGCTGGGCTATTTTATATGTGAGGTTGGGTGGGAAGGGGAGGATACAATCCTGGAAACCTAATAAACTGGCTTTGCCACAAACTGCTAGCATGTGTTTTTCCATAATTATACTAGGAATTATAACATAATTTCTTGGTAAAATCCAGAAAAAAAAATACAATAAAGAAGGAAGAAAAAAAAAAATACAATAAAGAAGGAAGAAAAAAAAATAGCCCAGAGAGCAATTTTGTGACAGACTGCCACAAGGCTTGGATTACTCACACTGGAAAAAGAAAACACCTGCATGGACGGGCCAGGAGCTGTTGAGTAAACTTTATGTATGTGCTCTTTTTTTTCACTATGTGGAGGAAGGACCAGGCTGCATGGGAAGCATATAGGAACATCGTCAGGGAATGCAGGGATGCAACAAGGAAGGCCAAGGCCCATTTGGAATTGGAGTTAACAAGAGATGTCAGAGACAACAGGAAGGGCTTCTATTAATACAGCAGCAGTGAGAGGAAGACTAGGGAAAATGTTAGCCCGCTATTGAATGGGGAGAGTGCRTTGGTGACAGGATGCAGAGAAGGCAGAGCTACTAAATGYCTTCCTTGCTTCTGTCGTTACTGCTAAGGCTGGTCCCCATGAACTACAGAGCCTGGACACGAGAACCGCAAGAGAGGAAGACTTTGCGYTCATCGAGGAGGACGGGGTTAAGGATTATTTAGGCAAACTGGATGCCCATAAATCTGTAGGGCCAGATGGGCTGCACCCGAGAATGCTGAGGGAACTGGTGGAGGTTATCGCTGAGCWGCTCTCCATCTCTACAAGAGGTCATGGAGAGCAGGAGGACTGGAAGAAAGTCAACATCACTCAAAGCTGCCCTTCAAAAAGGCCAAGAGAGAGGAGCCGGGAAACTACAGACTGGATAGCGTCACCTCCGTCACTGGAAAGGTGGCGGAGCAGCTCGTCCTAGAGACCTTCTCTAGGTATGTCAAGGAAAAGAAGATGATCAGGACTAGTCAGCATGGATTCGCCAAGGGGAAAGTCATGTTTGATGAACCTGATAGCCATCTACAMTTGGGCGACTGGCTGGATGGGCARTGGGAAAGTCGTGGATGTTGTCTACCTTGACTTCAGCAAGGCTTTTGACAYCATGTCCCATGACATCTCATAGAGAAGCTCAGGAAGTGTGGGTTAGATGAGCAGACGGTGAGGTAGATTGAAAACTGGCTGGATGGCAGAGGTGAGAGGGTGGTGATAAGCGGGGCTGAGTCTAGTTGGAGGCCTGTGGTGTCCCTCAGGGGTCAGTGCTGGGCCCAGTGCTGTTCAACTTGTTCATCAATTRCTTGGATGAGGGGATGGAATGCACCCTGAACAAGTTTGCTGAGGACACCAAACTGGGTGGCATAGCCAACGCTCTAGAGGGCTGTGCTGCCATCTAGAGGGACCTGGACAGGATGGAGAGTTGGGCAGAGAGGAACCTCATGAGGTTCAACAGGGACAAGTGGAGGGTCCTGCACTTGGGGATGAATAACCCCAGGCAACAGTACAGATTAGGGGCCAACCTGCTGSAAAGCAGCTCCACAGAGAGGGATTTGGAAGTTCTGGTTGACAACAAGGTGACCATGAAGCAGCAATGTGCCCTTGTGGCCAAGAAGGCCARTGGGATCCTGGCTGCATCAGGAAGAGCGTTGCCAGCAGGGTGAGGYGGGAGGGTCCTTACCATTAAGCCCTGGTGAGASCGCACYTGGAGTACTGGGTGCAGTTCTGGGCTCCACAGTACAGGAGGGACGTGGAGCTTCTGGAGAGGGTCGAGCATAGAGCAGCAAAGATGATTAGGGGACTGGAGCATCTATCGCATGAGCAAAGAGAAGTGAGCTGGGCCTGTTTGGTCTGGAGAGGAGACGACTGAGAGGGGATCTGATGTATAAGTACCTGAGGGGAGAATGTAGGGAAGAGGGGGGCCAAAATCTTCTTGGTGGTGGCCAGTGACAGGACAAGGGGTAATGTGTCCAATTGAAACCCAGGCAGTTCTATCTCCATGTGAGGAAGAACTTCTCTCCTATGAGGATGACAGAGCYCTGGTTCAGGCTGCCCAGAGAGGCTGTAGCRTCTCCTTCTCTGGAGATCTTCCAAACCCGCCGGGATGCCACCCTGTGCCACATGCTGTAGGGGTCCCTGCTGGAGCAGGGGAGGGTTGGACTAGATGATCTCTAGAGGTCCCTTCCAACTCCAACCATTCTGTGAAAACACGGAGCATAAGACAGTGATATGAGATAGATAGATTGTACAACCTTGTTTTTTTCCTGTTTGCATATTCCGTGTGAGAAAGTCACRGACTGCAAACTGGTCACAATTGGGCAGGTGTGGGGCGATAAGCTAAACTCTTTCTTAATATTTGTGTTATTATGAAGAAATTGTACTGCATATGCAAATCATCCATAGTAAAGCAGAGGCCATGACTGAAGAGCAGGTGGGTTTTTTTTTTTTTCCCCCCTCCCTTGTGGGCCAGCAGCCTATTTGGGTCAGGTCTGTCATWTTTAGTGCAAGCCAGTAGATCTGGAGATGCTTTTACTCACCTATATTTCCCCACCTCCTCTCATTGTATTACTGTATTACACTGCAGCACTACAGTGATTACAGCCTGTCRAGGCTGGGCATACAGAGGAAGAAAAAAAAAAAAGGATTAAACTTACCCTGAAATAGATGCAACAGCTTTGCCATTTGCTTCAAGCTATTTTTAACCCACTTGTAAATTGGAGGCAGTGAGACTTAAATCTTTTTTTTGCTTTCTCTTGTAGCTGCTAAACAACATGTACATGATCAAGGACAGATCAATTAAAGCAAATCTGCATGTTTCTGATTGCTAGAACCTACGTTGTAATTGTAAAAGAAGAGCGTGTTACAACAGCTCACAAAGGCACTAAGCACAGTGCAAGTGAAAGTGTATGGTTTGGTGGTATATGGTCTTGCCTGGGATTCACCTGAGGACATGGGGGGGGTAGAGCAATTGATTTCTTCACAGAAAGCCTGCTGAGGAGGAGTAGGAAATGTCATTTGCTTTAATAGGCTTTTCCTCCTCAAGTAAAAGTTAAGCCTAAGTACTAACTGCCCTCCCCTGCATTTACATGCTAAAAATAACAGCTTCCTCCTCCAAGTGCAGGCACTTCCAGTTTCTGAGCACACCTCTGTTTTGCTTAGAGCCTCCTCTGTGCTGTCCCAGCCCGTCTAAGGCTCCCTCCCTGCCAGGGTGCTTCCCGCCTGGCAGCCAGCATTAACCTTGCTCATATGACAGGCTGCTGCAGGAGGAAGGGGGGCTTCGTGAGGGAAGCAGCCACCACAGGCCCCCCCCTCCTGGGCCGAGGAAAGGCTTTGTTGAGAAACTTGGTATATTAAGAAGACAGATAATTTTTCTGCTATAAACTAGAACCTTTGTGAAGTAACTGGTCTAGATATTTTTGGCTAATGGACAGGAACTGAGAGTCACTTCCCACAGTAAATGGCTCATCTCTTTGTACTGAATTTGGGCTTAAAACATCAACGTGCTTCGTGCTCTTTGCAAACCCCTGGGCGCCAGGAGATGCGAGGCTGCCCCTGCCATGAGCAGAGAGCATTCAGGGCAGCCAGGAACCCTGCTCCTGAATGAGACTGGGGGAAATCACTGCTCTCAATGGCTATTGCAATGTCACTGCTATTGCAGGCGATGGAAACACTGAGGGACAGAGCTGGGAGTGCAATTGGTTGCAAAAATAAACAGGGAAAGCAGCAGGTTATCAAAAGAGCCCAACTCGGCAGCCTGGCCTCTCGGCCCGCTTCCCCAGGGCGCCCTGCAGGCAGCGCTGCGGGGGAAGCGGGTGAGCAARCGCCTCGCCCTTGGTTGAATGTTAACCCGCAGGAGCAGCCTCCCTGGTTAGCCTCGGCTTGCGCCTCCGCCTTTAGCCAGCGCATACCTTAACCTGGGGACGCTAATGGCGGCRGGGAGGTGTCTGGCACCCTCTGGTTTACAGGCCACAGGTTCTCCGTACATAAGGTAACATTTTGCCAAGATTGCCCCCCCAAAAAAAAACCCAGAAAACAAAAAAAAACCCAAACCCTTAAATGCCTTATCTTTTTCTAATACAAACAATGCTAACATACAACAAGTGTGAAATCCTTGGTGACCACCAAACTTTGCTTTACAGGCCTGCATGTTGGAGGTACATAGCTCTGTACACAGGCAAAATGCTTGTGCACAGCTCACAGGCTCCTGAGGTTAGCTGAGCAGAGAAAAGGCATTGCAATATGTCCTAGAAAAGAGCTAGCAGACAAAGTGTTTGGCCCCGAGAAGATGTGAGGCATCGCTGCCTGTGTCATTCCCCTTCAGCACTCGTTTCTGAGGTGGGAAGGTGTGGTGCTTGTGACTGGGCACAGGCCCTGCATGTGCTGGGGATGGGGCAGGACCTGGGAGCRTTTTCCCTCGCCCACTTCTGCCTGCGCTCGCTCACAGTGCTCAGCAGGTCAAGGTGCACGGGCTGCTGCACCAGCCTGTCAGTCCCCAGCCTCCCTGCCCGCCCCTTGCCGAGACTGACGGGAAAGGCTCCTGGCTGGTCCTGCCTTTCCGTGGCAGGAAGGAATGAGGAAATGCTGCTTCCCAGAACGRTCTGGGAGGCAAGTGCAGAGGGCATTGCTGCTGGGGGTGGGGGTGGCTCTATGTGCTGGTAATTAATAGCAAAAAGCAATCCATGTGGTTTCCAGCAGAGMCAGCTCGGGCTGAGGCAAGCTGTGAGAGCTCTCTGGAGGCGACGCTGAGCTCTGACTGCCATTACTGGTCCTTCCCCACAAGGATTGCTGCGAAGGAAGATTGGAAAAGAAACAGGTATCTTCAAGGGCTTTAGTACTGCTGCTACTGAGCAAATGACATGCATCTTTACGTAAGACTAGCACAGAGTACACTTCTCTTTTATGTGCTGATACTTCAGGACATACCACAGCGCGTGTTCCACAGCCAGCGGGGTGTGGTTGGCACTGCCAGAGCTCTGCCAGGCTCGTCGAGTGGCTGAGCCCCTTGGGTCTACCCGAGCGCCCTCTCCACGGAGCCCGGCTGGCACCAGCTTCCTGTGCACCCGTCGCACGGCTCGGAAGCCAAATTCCCAGCCTTGTTCCTGGCTCCTCATCTCAGCAGTTAGACCATCGATGTAATGAAACTCTGCCTGCAGTAGGGCACGTGTCCTTGGCTATTGAAGGTTCCTCTTTGCATGCTTTGTATAGTACCTGTTTACTTGGTTCAGGTATTCAGAGCACTGTTGAATTTTGTTAGGATTGGGCAGTATTTGTGCTTTGATGTTTGCTGACAGGTACTATGCTGTAGAAAAAGGCACAGCACCTTTTCTTGCATTACAGTGTTGTGAGTAACTAACTGCATTGAGGGCACATGATGTGAAGAATCCATCACCTGTGGTCAGGGTTAAGCAGAAAGTAGATTTTAATTGGCTAATTACCAGTCATTACCATTCACAGTGCTGCAGTTTTTTGCTTTTCTTGATTAAATGCTTTTCCTTTTTCTCAAACAAATGCAAGGAAAAAAATGCCAGGCACACAGAGACTGATGACACTGGACAAAATCCTTTTGACGTGTCGYTTCCGCAGCTCCCACCTCTGGTGCAGCAGCCGCAGGGAGGCGAGCAAMCCCTCTGTGCACACCACGTTTGATGTCCCTCTGCCTGCGAGGGCGGCTGGAAGCGGAGCCGCTTCCCATCCTGTTTTCTCCTCTGAAGCAGCTCCCATAGAGCTCGAGGGGCAGAGGCAGCTCCTCTGCCCCAGGGCTCTCTGAAGGGAGTGTCTCTTCTTCGGCGTTTAGAGCTGAACGCAGGCAGAGTGTGGCGGGCTCAGGGCCGCCTGCCCCTGCGCCAGACGGGGAGCTGCAGCCCCGAACGGGAGGCCCTTCCCCACTGCGGMGGCCCCGTGTTTTGTGCTTGAAGACATTTGCTCCATGAGGCCTTGCCACCCGTGCAACAGGGACTGGCTTTCTCCTGCTGCCCCGGGCCAACCCCACGAGGCCGGKAGGCTTTACAATTGGACGGGCAGGATGAGCCAGCCTGCAGCTGCCCGCGCATGCCGTCACGCTGGCTGGCCGCGGCGACGTGCGTCCCGGTGCACGCCGTGCTGGGCGCGGCAGCACGCCAGGCGAGTAGGCGATAAGCCCCGGCCCAGAGCAGGGACGGGCACTCGGCCTGCAAAGAGGAACGCAGGGCCTCGATTTAGGTGTCCCGGTCTCTTTGCCAGCGCTCTGAAAAACCCTTCAGTGCCTGGAAAAGCGGATTTCAAGAACAATTTAATTCTGGCTCCTCTTAGGAATGGCAAAGGAACCTTTGCTATTATCCTTGGATAATCCTAATCCATGATCGTTCCTGGAGCTGCATACCTGGTAGCAGAATTCCTTACCCTGCCAGTTACAGCAGGTGACATCTTTCCCGGGATGAGAATTCGCCTTCCAAGCCCTGCCCAGGCTCACATACCCTATTCCTCCCTCATCTATTCTTCCCTCGTCTATTCCTCACCTCATCTATTCCTCATCTCATCTGTGGGATGAGTCATCTAGCGCCTGGGGCCCAGGGCCGGCCCCTACGTGAGCTGCAAGGGCCGAGGAGTATCTGAACTCTTCAGGAGTCATGGGAACGTTTGCCCACACTTACAACCAGGGTGTAAAGCCTTTGGGCTAAATCTGGTTGGGCAGAATGGGCCTAAAAATAAGATTTTTTTTAAAAAAAAAAAAAAAACCAAAACCACCTCTATCTGAAATGGGAGTATCTAAGTTACCTGTAAGGAGAGCTACTACAAATTAAGTTCTTACCTTATTCTAAAATCATACTTTGTCACTAAAATTACATACACCTAAACCCTTGCGCACCCCTGAATCCATATGTTGACAGAGGTATCAGAATAGCATGGGAAGCACTTCACATGAGAAAGGTTTCCTGCCCCCTCCGCACCTCAGGGAAATCACACTGATGCTGCCTAGTGAAGCAGGTCCTCCGTGATAGATAATTCATTAAAAATTAGGAATGTAGCTGAGAGGAAGAGAATGTTACACAACCATTTTCTTTTTAAAAATCGTAGGGTTTAATATTTGCGTGTGTGAGGCTAGCACTGCTAGACAAACCACAGGATGAATTCTACTGGAATAAAACACAAATGAAGACAGAGACAGTACGCTCGTGCTTCCCAGAGCCAATGAGGTATTTTTAACTCTATAAGGTCTGAACAGTACAAAAATATCATCACATTGTTCCTTCCACACTGTGGTCTTTGCTGAACACTGGGCATCATGAGTGCTCTCCTCCTGTGCAAGTTTTATTAAGAGGCAAAATGCACAACCACTTTGAAAAATGAAGACCACCTCCCAGCTGCCTTGCTGGCTTTTAGATGTGTAGCTTCCTTAAAGTGCTCATCAGGTTTTCACGCCATTCTGATGTACGGTGGAGGTTTAGATATGTCTTCCTCTGTGTCTGGATCTTGAACAGGGGCTGTGAAGTGAACTGGGGCATTAAAAATGCTGTTCCTGGGACCTGTGTATTGAAGGAAAGGAAGAAATCATTAAACCCAGAATACAGCCTTGAACCAAATCCCAAGTTCCTTTTGCTTGGTGTATTCTGGGTATCAGAATTTTGGTCCATGAGGTGAAGTTTATCCGGGATGTTCCCTCCTTGTCCCTGATATATATTTAAATACATATAGGGAAAGTGTTACTCACTTTGTACAGCGCAAATCATTTCCACAGCCTGAATTTGGTCATCACTAGGTTGCAACCATTCCTATGAATGAAATAATGCCATCAGAAACTCATTCGGTGGGTTTGTTCCAAAAGCTAGCTGAGCTCGTGCAACATGTCTGTGCCATTCGCTCCTTTGAACAAATCTGAGCTGGAGAGTTTGACGCAGCGCTACAATACGCCCTTCCAAGGACTTGGTACCTTGGTCCAGAAAAGCCTTTGAAAGGCTGTACCACAGTACAGTCCCTGACTGGGGGAAGAGGGGAAAGAGAAATGTTTAAGCAGGGGAGCAGAGGTTCACAGAAAAAGCACCTTAAGCACTGATGTTTTGGAAAATTAAGTTAGCCTTCAACAGATCTTACACAACACTGTGAATAAGAGGGGAGGAAATAAAAAGAAAATGTGAAACTATAAATGCCTTATAACCTCACCTTCACTTCTTAAAATTAGCCCTGGAGGAGTGGGATAAGGTTTATAGAACAGCATGCATCTTCCACCCCGGTTTCTCCCTCTCCCACCACATCCAACCCCAATAGCTCAGTGCTGCTCACTCACCATCCCGGTTACGCTGTCATAGCACGAGCAGTAGGGAAGGCTGCGGCATCCCAGGTAAGCAATAACCAGCACAACAAACGCGCTGCACACGGACGCAATCAGCATGGTTATGTTGGCACCCTTGACAACTCTATTAAGTATGTACTTCTGCAAGCAAAAAAAAAAAGCACGTTAAAACACAACCTGAGAAATAAGCTGAAGCTCTCCATCAAAAATATTCCATGTACTGTGAGAATGCTGTGATTATAAGTTAGGGTATCGATTTAAAGTCACTCTTACTTAAGGCTTTTCTTTCTATGCTTTGAAGGGCAAATCAAGTGTGAAACTCAAATAAAGAGAAGAGCACGCAGAAAGACAAGGTTTCTTATTAAACTTACTTAAGACCCTATGCAGCAGTATCAGGTTTGGAAATAGTTGTACCCTAGCTGTACAACTCTGTAAATGAGCTGTTCTCACTTAGCATTGAGTGTAAATCCAAAGAATGCCTGCTTCTCTTCACACCGAGCCTGAAAAACACCTTGCTGGCTCGCACCTTAGCAGCCCGATAGCGGAGTTGGTTTCGCCACAACCTGATGGGCAGCATCGGCTACCTCAAGCGCATTCACCCACGCTGCAAGCAACGGCCTGCACCAGCTCTGCACGGCTGATACTTACTGTATGCACAGCGTGGATTGGGAGGTGATTTAACTCCTCTTCACCATAGTTCAAAGTCAGGGAGCTGTAAACTATTACAATGAGGATGGTCGCACACGAGACTACAGACGCAATTATCACTGCATTCACCTGCACAGGCAAACCAAAGGAAAACATGAGGGCGAACAGGCTTTAGAGCTACCCTCCCACTGCTTAATGCGGGTCAAAATGAGCAGAATATATTACCAAGTGTGGCCGGCTCTAGCCTTTGATGTCCTGTAACACTAACAAGAATCCTGTAGTGACAGTCACGGAGAAGCCGAACAAGAAAGGTTTCCACGAGATGGAATTTATGAGAGAAAATTCAGCCTCAAATCTTAACTGCAGGTGCTAGCTGGGAGCAAAGAGTTTGTCCTTACAGTTCACTCGCTCATAAAGAACATATCCCTCTGGCATTTACACAGGGACAGGGAACTGTCTGGGCACTGCACTAGTCAATTAACTTCCTGTATTAGTGTACACAATTCTTCATCACTGGAGGGAATACCAAACAATGTATTCACAAGCAACCATTTTAACGGTTTTTTTTCTTGGTGTTGGTGGTTCTTTTTGTTTGTTTGTTTTGTTTTTAGGGCCAGAGCTCATGTTCTGCAATACAAAGTGGGGTGAGAATTTAGCACTTTTTAATGAAAATAATGAACTAACAATAAGTTCTCAGTCCTGCAGCAAGAACCAACTTATTCATTTCCTAGCAAAATTGTGCTCGATTGGCTCTAAAAAAACTTTGCTCCTGCCCCATACACACGTAAACCCCCAAACCTTACAAGAATGGGATTCTTCCTCTGGGAGGAAAAGAGAGCCAGGACGCCTGGGATGCCCATGACCTGCAGACCAGAAAAGCAATTAGCAGTAACTGGGAGCTCCAACTCTGAAGATAAACTGCAGAATAAAGGAAAGGCCCGGGATTTGAAGACTTGTACCAGACCAGAAGGACGGGGAAGAGAAGGGCTACTTTYTTGTGCTTTCCCCTGGAGCGTCACTTGGGAACCAGCACCCACAGCAGGACACGGGACCGGGGCATTGTGTCYGATCCGTTAGTTGCCCCCGATGACAGCAGGACTTGGGCTGCCCTTACGCACCAGCCAAGTAGGAGAGCTGAAATCTGGCTGAAGTAACAGAACTCTGTGCTGCTTTACTGGTCACCGAGCACCTGGTAGGCAGAGGGAAGCGGAGCAAAGGAGCCTGGCAGCCTCGGGGCGGGAGAGAGCATGCCAGGCAAGGGGCTGTCCTGTGTCCCCAGAGCACACCACCAAAAGGCACTTCCCAGCAGAGGTAAAGATTAAGGTGAGGAATCTGAGCTGCGAGACTGCCCCAAGGCAGAGGGGCCCACACCAGACTGGGCGCTGCCCTGCTGCTGGCTGCCACACAGGGCTTGTCAGCAGTTTGTCCGTCACGGAGGTTATCGCTGGAGGTTAATGCACGCAACACGAGGGCTGCGTGGGGCTCCACAGCCGAGAGCGCTCCACAGCCGAGAGTGCTCCCTCCTAACCTTCACCGACCTTTCTTTGGTCGCTATATTTATGTGGAAAAAATAAAATAAAATAATGCCCTGACACCTCCTCTTCTATTATATCGAGTAGAAAATGTTTCAATTTAGGCCCCTCAGAGGGAGATCTCTTTTTTTTTTTTTCTTTTTTTTTGAAGTCCAAATCTACTCCATGGCCTGTGGCAGAGCAGGGAGACCTTTACAGCTGGGCTTAAAGCAGGAAACGGGAGGAGCCGGCAAGGGCCCCTCAGCCACCCCAGCCGGTACAGTGCTAGCAGCGGAGGTGGGGAAGAGAAAGCAGAGTGGGGAGCAGGCAGGCAGCGTGCAGCTTTACCACGCCAGCCCAGATGGGCGCCCTGGTTTCTCTCAGCTCAGACTCTGCTCTGAACACGCCGTCTATGAAGCCGCTGACGACGCACACGGTGCTGAAGGCCACCTGCAGGAGCCCCAGCACCACCATCTTCCTCTGGTTGAAGATGAAGTAGCGGTACGGATCCATTCTGCTCCGGGCAGCGCAGGAAGCCGCCCGCACGGGCGCTGCAGCCCTGCGTGGAAGGAGGCACTGGCCACTCTCCCGAGGCGGAACACGAGGCACCGGCTCCCAGGCAGGCATCACCTGGCGGTTCCCGGTGCACCACAGGCAGCGCGGGATTCCCGCGGCACGCAGCCGARCTCATCGCGGTCCCACCGGGAGTGCGAGCCGAAGCGAGGGGGCGGCACGCTGCTCAGGACGCTCCCGCGCACAGACACAGACATGGACACGGCGCTCACCTGCTGCCGCTCCGGAGCGCCCGGACTTTGCTCCCGCATGGAGGAGCCGCCGCTTGGCAGGAGCTCTGTCACCGCGTGGCCGTGCCCCACACCCCCAGGCCAAGGCGCCCGCGCCGCCCATGGGCACTCACCTCTTCCCCCTCGCTACTGCCCACGCTCCCCGCTGCTGCCCCCCTTCCCGGAATGTCCCATCCTGGCGGAGGCGGTGCTGCCCATGGGGCGGGCCGGGCCCAGCCAGGGCGCAGAGCGGCTGCGCTTGGCCTCCATCCCACGCGGAGCCTCCACCCCGCACGGAGCCTCCGCCCYGCACGGAGCCTCCGCGCTGCGTGGCCTCCTGCCCCCAGCACATGCGGCGACCGCAGCCTCGCTGCCCAGGACCAGCCGACACGCACCGGCCCGCGGGACGCCCTCCCAGCTGGCGAGCGCGGCGGAGGTGCCGGAAGCGTCGCGCCGGCCTTGCTGTGTGCGCAGGGTGACCTGGGTGGGTCGCAGGGTGACCCGGGCGGGTGTCAGCATGGGCCAAACCTGCTCCTCCCTCCCGCGGGCCAGCGCGGCCGCAGCAGAGCAACCCAGCGCYGCGGGGAGAGGCTGGCGATGCCCCCGGCCGCGGCTCACGAGAAAGGGACAGGGGAGGCTGCTCTGCTCAATCGGATAGTTTAATATCTGCGTTGCCATCATAGCGCAATTAAAGCAATCTTTAAAATTCACTTATTACAAATGTTTGTCAAGTCTATTTTTCTCCAGAAACATTTTTTTTTCTTGCTTCCTTGCACATACACCCAAACACACTATAAAAACCTCATTCATAACATCAAGGAAGGGCAATCATCATTCATGTAAACATCTTTCTTAGAGTTATCCATTTTTAAAAGTCATGAATAAACCTACAGATGTTCAGTAAGGCTCGTAGTTCTAGTACAAATGTCATAAAACACCTATCAAGTACTGTATACAAGTTAAATGCTCCGGGGTTAACTGTTAATGCATGTGGTAGCTTACCCCAAGGATTAYTCCTTAGCACTTAGTTCTTCAGAACAGACACCCAAAAAGTATGGGCTAAAGAGTATTAAAATAGCAGAAGGCCCAGCAGAAACTGTAAAGTAGTACACAATTTTACAATTGCAGTCTGGATTTTAGAGTTAAATTCGGTACAGATACAGTAGGAAAAAAAACATAGGGGGAAATCTGCAGAGAGGAGAGATAAGTGGGTTTGTACAATACCACAGAGGGAAAAGCTGCGAGGTCTGTCCTAAGGATGACTGGCCTTGCTATTGCCATGAGTTATGACAGCCGTGTGTGATGCTGCATAAATATTCTTCCTCAAACAGCAGAAAGGACAGTTGTCAYTGTAAAGATAATCTGCTTCATCCCCCATTTTTTAAAAAACATTGATCTACTTATTGGTACTCAACGACACGTGCATCTTACAAAAAGATATCCCTTTAAATCTGGTTTAGATCTGACTGGAACTTTTTTGTTTTTTAAATATTCATTCTACCATGAAAATATTTCATACAAACATCAGGTTACTTACAAATATGTTAAAACTTGTGAAGAGGGTCTTCCCACACTTGAGATWTTATGGCTTGAACATTTCATTGCTTAGGATTTTGTATATATAGTTCCCTTGGAAAATAGAAAAAAAAATTACTTACAGGAAAAGTGGCAGAGAAAGAGGGCAGGAGCTTCAGTTGCCTGAAGACAGAAGAGAGCCAAGAGGAGGGTCCATTCAACAGATAGTGACCTTAGTGTTCAAC
This sequence comes from Eudromia elegans, assembly GCA_003342815.1. NCBI lineage: Eukaryota > Metazoa > Chordata > Aves > Tinamiformes > Tinamidae > Eudromia > Eudromia elegans. The sequence continues at coordinate 1,568,772 of PTEX01000155.1, read as the reverse complement.
ACCTTTGATCTGGGGCAAGTAAACAYGCACTCAATCTTGCACCTTGTTTTAAAAAGGACGATCCCTTGTAAGGCTGTTTAGAAAAGCCCCTTCCCCAAATGCAGCTCTCGCGTTCCTAGCACGCGAGGCACTGGGACAGAGCGCCCCGGGGCCACAGGAGGGCGCGAGGCCCACGCTGCCGCTGCCAGGTGAGGCCGCCCTGGGCGCGCTGCTCAGGCAGGTGGGCGGGCGGGTGCCCCACGCAGCACAGCAGCACGCAGGGAACCCCACCGGCAGCCCCGCGCTCCCAGCGCCTCCCGGAGCGCTCAGAGGCCAGCGCGCTGCGCACCCGCAGCCACGCTGCTGCGGGAGGAAAGCCRAGGGGCAGGTAGCTGCCTCCGTACAACTCGCCAGCGCAGCGCAGCACGGTGTTTCCTAAAAGACTGTCCCATCCAGCTAAATGAGAAGATTAAAAAAATATATCATCGAGGTCTCTAGGACAGAACAAAGTTTCCTGGCTCAGTCTAACTGGTCAGCACTGGGACAGGTCAGCACCAAAGCATAAATGCCACGGAGGAACGGCGATGGGGACAACCCATCCCCACAGGGGTAGCTCCACACCTGGCCTGGAGCCAACTGAGAAGCAAACAGAAATGTGGTTCTTACCACGCGCAGCGTCTTGCAGCAGACAGGATACGTTGCCCACCCTCCTCCTCGAGTTCCCGGCAGAGGGTGCAAGGCCCTCCAACAGCACCCTCACTGCCAGGGAAGCAAAGCGCTAGGACGGCCCCAGGCATGAGGCTGAGGCCTTTGCCACCCGCGCGCACTGCCCAAGGCATCAGCACAGCTGCGCACGGCTCCGGCACCTGCTGCCCGCCCAGCCCGGGGCAGGGCAGCACCCACGTGCACGCACTACCCGGGACCACCCCAGCCGCCACGGCCACAGCGGCAAGAACACCAGAACCCTGTACTCCAAACCCATTCCCGCGTATTCGAGTCAACGTTTTTCCAACAGTTAGGACTTACGTTCACTTCTGAAGGTTATTTTTTTCCCTTTTCTAATCACTACAAGAGAAAAAAGAAAAGAAAGAAGCCTTTTCAGATTGCTGCAGGTTGCTAAAATCAGGCATTTCAGTGGGTCTCGAAGAGGTCAAATTATATCACCAGCCCTCCCACGAGATATCCCCTCAAGGCCTCATCCCCTCCTTCTCCAAGAGCAGGCAGCGTCTCAGGGGCACCTCCTGCACTCCACTCCCCAGGACTGCCTGCTGCTCCAGCAGAACAAGCCTCGCTGTCCCCAGTGACAAAGCACAGCRCTGCCCTGGCACGAACATCTCTAATATCACTTTTGTTTTTTTAAYAGGTGATCAATAGCCGCTAGTGCAGGCTGGTGTCTGCTCCTTCTCATACAGGGGCTCAGAAAACAACTCTGCTGTAGAACCAGTTTGCATCAAGATCCTGCACACGGGTGCAAGCTGGGAAACAACCCCCTGCCTGAAAAAAGCAGCAATTCCAAGTGGTTTTATTCCGCTTCTCAGTCACAAAAGGTATGCGGAGCAGCAGCCGGTGAGCCAGGGTCAGCAGGTACCGGCCAGCTGCAACTCTTCCAGCTGCCACTCCGGCAGGACAGCTCTTTGGCCAGGCTCGGAGGAGTCGAGCTTCTCTGCTTATTGCATATTCACAAACAGTCAACRGGTTCAGCGAACTCCAACTGGTTGCTTTGCAAAGTGACTGGTTGGTCTGCTCAAAATGAAAATCAAGTTTTGCTGTGAGTCTCTACTGATAAGTAGTTCTGCTAATCCCCCAAAGCTGAGCTGCAATAAATAGAGCAAGTTAAGGCATTAATCTGAGTTACATAACTGGCCTGTGTCTAAACCTGTGTTTACCAGCTCACTACTCCTCAAACACGTGAAGGACACGCTAAGCTCTGGGCCATTCTACTACCCCCTGGTAAACACCATTCTGAACATCTCCAATCTAGGAGACCGCAAAGGTGAGGGAAAAACAACCACAACAGAAAAGGAGAATTAAAAGGCTTGGTCCTGATTCAAGCCAAACCAGGTTTTTCATCACAACTTTCACAGATGGTTGGTCACCGAAGAAGGACCTGTAGAAGGACCAACAGAYTTTTAACAGAGCAGAAAGAAGATAGCAGAGCTAAGGGGGACACTAGCCCCAGTTGTGGCACACACTCAGACTACAGGCATACCCCAAACCAAGCAAATCTGCTCGACTACCACCAAATTAGTGAGTGGCTTTTGAGAATGCACAGAAGACCCTTGGAGGCTTTTTTTCCCTAGGAATTCCCTATTATAGGATGCAACCATCAAAACTGATTGCAAAGCACCCTCTTTGCATTTGCCTTGTATTTACCTCAGAAATCAGGCAGTGCGAAGACAAACATATCTCCTAAAACAGAAGCAAGTCTACGATATTGATAGAGCGCAGAGGAATCACAGGCAGAGTGGGAGCGAAGCAGAAGGAACCCCAGAGACCAGCGCACACCCACACGCTTCCGTCGCCGGCACCAAGAGGYGAGCACGCCAGGGCAAGTCGTCATCACCGCCTATACAATCAGCCCAGGACGCGGAGGGAAAGATCTCGAAACGCACGCATTTCTCACGGAGGTTGATCTGCTAAAGCTCTGCTGCCCATCAGACTTTGACAAGGGTCAAGGTCTGCTTCTCAGCACACTTGGCTGAGTCACTGAAGCATCATCTGTACCGGGCACCCGCGGCTGCTGAGGAGCGGAGCCTCCGGAGCGGGAGACGGGATCAAACCGAGCTCACGTTCAGAGAGCTGCTAAGAGAGCGGCAGCAGGCCCCGAGCCCCTCGTGCGGTGCACGYGCGCGCACYGCATCGCTCTTGTGCAAGGTGAAAYGGGGAGGTGTCGGAAAAGCTTTGCAATCTGACAGTCGCAGGAACTAAGCAGAGCCCCCAGTTAGAGAGGTCCTTATGTATAAGTCCATAACTTTATACAGGTACCAAAGCAAGGATTCTCAGACTGCAAAAAACAGCAACCTCATCCTTCTGTGTATCAGCTCAACACTTCCTTCAAGTCTAGCTCCCCAGAGCGCCAGACATCACCAACTGTTGAAGCAACCAAAAAGTCTGCTGCAATAAAAAGGTAGATCTAATCTTTTTTTTTGTTTTATGTTACATATATACAAACACTTCTTAAAACTACAAACATTTGAAGAAAGTGTTGCAAATGCATCTGAATTGTTCCTAAGCTGCTCAACCTAAAAGAGAATGTCAGAGCCCCAAAAGTGCCCCAGCACCTAGACTGGAACGATGCCCTATTTCTCTCTCCTACAGCATTAGGCAAGTCTGGCACAGTATTTCAAATAACAACTCCCCTGCCCCTAAAAAAMCCCAGAAGACAACCCTGCAGATGAATATTCACAAATCCCCACTGAGTGATGTTTTTACATTCATTGTTTGTCTTTCAAAAGCAATCCTTTCACATCTACATTTTTAAAATGGAGTCTGATATCTCATCCTGTATTAATTTACTACCTMTTAAACAAGTCCTAAGAGAAAGGCTGCTATAAGGCCATGTTCTTTGTTAACTGAACACATATAAAAGATACAGATCTCTAACAAAGTACTACAACCTGCCCTCAAATACATACACTTCATATGAGATACCTGCATTTAGTGATAGAAATTTTTGCCTTGAGAATTGGCCATTTTAAACAGACGAGATGCACAAACCAATTCGTGGACACTAATGCAATCAATGTGTTTGCCCTCCAGAACAAATACTCCTGAAAACCCTTCAAAAATTGAATGTTTTCTCCTTTCAGAAAATCTTCATTCAAAGAACAGCTTGATTTGTGTGTGATAATCATAAATTAAATAAAATAAACCAGCCATAAAGGCCAGATAAATATTAGTTTTGGACATGTTGCTAAAACTATTTAGAGAGCCACAAAGACCGACACACAGCACTCCCACATACGCACGAAAGCCTTTCCACTAGTTAGAACGGATCTTCTCCTGCAAAAGAGGACTTGTAGAAAGAACAACATTCAGACAAGAGGAAAGGGGAGTTAAAAACCCAGCCTCCTATATGCTAATAAATAAACTGCTCTATTGCAAGATTCAGGTCAAAGGTTTAAAAAGGCAAAATTATGCTACTATTAGAGAATATCAAAATATTACTGTTATCATCACAAGTGGCATATATGCAAAATGCAGTTGCACAATAATGCCTAGGTAGATAGAGAGCAACACGAAGTCAGCCGACTAAAAGTGAACGATATACCCACTTTAGTTTTCTGTCTAGTCTTTTGGCATCTTTGCATATGGTGCAAAAGCAGAAGCTACCAAAGAATATCACGTCTCGTATAGAATATTAATTTCTCCAGATAAGACTGGTGCAACACTAGCTAATTTTAAATCCGCTATGAGTAACACAGTCAAACCTAGTTAGTATGCAAGAAACTTATCTCGTAACACAGAATGCAAAGTTATGATGCAACAGCATGAACAATCCCTGGCTGTCCAGTTTTCAGTAGAAAGGTAGTGCATAGATCCAAGTTGCTATTTCAGTTTGCTGAACTGAGAAGCAGCTTCCGCTTCACTTTTGCTGGGCGGCCTGGAAAGCCTTCAGTTCCAGCTGGTACCACTCCGGCGCCTCTGGCCCGTTCTGCCCCACAGGGTTGTGGTCATAGCCGTAAGCCACTGTCAACTCCTCATCCTTCTCCACAGCCCTGATGGTGCGGATACACTTGATTGGCCCAAAACGAGGATGAACAAACCTGGACAACGTGGAAAGAAAAAAAATACTTCCACTAAACTTGCAACTGTCAATTGGCAGCCTATGTTTAGCCCCTCGAGTCACTCACCGCTGAGCAACACGTTGCATGACGGACGTTAGACAAACACAGTTTGTGTTTAGAGCCACCCTCAATGACACTTTAAGTAATCAGGCCACAAATATGGGTATGCTGGAGCAGTATTGTGTAGCCCTATTAGAGTTTTTCAACAGTATTTTGATATTGCTTGCTTTTAATACCAAAATAAAAGAAAGGCAAACATGCCACATGGCTCAGACCTGCAGCGCTAAACATCTGCATGATGCAAAAACAATAGAGAACTTGAAGGCCTGGGCAGCATGGAAAATGGCTTTCTTTATCTCCCCAGCACTATGAAAAAACACACAAAACGCTTCTATGAATCTCCTCCAGGGTCTCACTGGGGAGGAAACCAGCTTATTTAACAKAAGACAACTACTTTCCTAGTTTTTTTTTTTTYCCTAGGCTTTTTTTTCCTGCCCAAAAACTACTTTTTTTGGTATGAAAATGTATGTGTCCTCCAAAATATACACACAGCAAACAGTATTCTAGTGCTCTGCACCAACTTGTTGACCAGCAAGATCCTTCATTTGGGGGTTTCAGAAATGACAGCACATTTGACAGTGCTGGCCAAGCATTTGCAGCTCAGCAAACACAGTGCAGCTCTAGCCAAGCTAGGATTTAGACAGCTGCACTTGTACATTGCAGGGTCARTGACAAAGGCAAAACGTTTGCCAGGTTTAGGACACCCTATCAGCTAGTCACAAGCACTCAAAACGCCAGCAGGTTTCCAACTTGATCCAGGCGAGCAGAACTGCGAGAGCCCTTAACCCCAGCCCAAGAGACAGAGCTACTTACGGGTCGTAGATGCAGTTAGGAGTGAAAGAATGGTTGGCCTTATGCCCCAGCGAGGCACAGTACTTGGCGGCGTGGTTGTAGGGCTCCGGCACGTCTATGACTGTCTCRTCATCCAAGGATATTGTGTTCCCGTTGAGGGCCCAGTCTCTGCTGTCTACCTAGTTTGCAAGGCAAAAATCCGGTGTATGTGCAGGGGGGTAACTTTGCAGCAAGTTTGCAAGCAAATACACTCAAATAAGTGCAACTGACGCTTTCCCTGAGTATGAGGTACTTCAAAAAAAAATCTGGATTTTTTTTCTTTTAATGTAGGCAAATATGCACTTTCTTTCAATTAACTCTATCTGCTAAATCTTATGAGTGGGAAAGGGGTGGGTGGGTAGGTGTCAAATCCTACTATAATAAAAAGATTTCAGAAAGAGCGATGAGAAATCAGACTGACTTTTTTCTCTCCTTTACCTCCTGGTGTGTAATTCGCACTCCGTTGTAGAAGGACATAACGGTACGAGCTTCTGCCGCTACTTTTGAAAACAATCCTTCTCCAGCACTGGAAATCAGAGAGACATCAACATACACCCTAGAAGAGAAAAAGTTACAGTTTTAAACTTCAAAAACTTATTGTCACACCAAAACTGGTAACAGCAACAAAAAAAAGTGCAATTTTAAACYTCCAACTGCAACCCTTACTCTTGTCTCTCTTCTGTACTCTCCTTCTACCTGGGAATATGCAGATGGAGAGGAATCTTATCTATCACTTTGAAAATACTTTGGCTCTCAGTCACATATTTGCTCTTAATGCTCCGTGGTGGCTTCAATTTGGAAACATCCTCAACAATACATCAGAATCTCAGAGGTCTCCACTAAAGGCTGTTGAGGGAGGCAATAGTGTTCTGTGTTTACAGTTTATTACACCCCTGAGCAAGAACATTYAAGGCGAAGGTCTACATCCTGGTGCAACTTAAAGCCAGTATTTCACTAATCACTTATTTAGGCATTTCCAAGGACTAGAATTAARAATCCTACAGGACAAAGTCTTCTAAAAATTTGGGCAAATAATATGCAAAAAGTAAATAACACRATGTACAGTGTACTAGCCACAGAAAACCACAAAAGATAACACCAACYGACTAGCATCTAGGCAATCTGCTGAGATAGGCAGCATTTTGGCACTACAGGGCAGGCGGTCACAAACAGAATCCTACTTTTCTCTGGCTGGATGATTTGTTCCTGCCATTCTTCATCAGCAGGAAGGGGAGCAAACTTTGTACAAACACATGCCATTCAGTGAGAGACACCAAACTCAGCACGTATCAACATGAAACTCCATATGACAAACCCCTATATATATAATATATTTTAAATGGGAAAAAAAAAAAGGAAAAAAAAAAAAGGTTTGCAAGATCAGGCCATAAACGCAGTACAGACAAGAAAAACTAACATTTTGAATGTGAAAAAGGAGGAGGGAGGGGTGGAAAAAAGAGTCTACCTCTCTGACTCGTAAGGATCAGGAAGAAGAGCATTCGTAGAAATGCAGGATGAAGTAGATTTGTCAAAACTGTATACTGGACCTAAAAGATAGATCAAAGCGAGTAAATTAATGGACAATATTGAAAGCATGCAACCMAAGCAATCAAGACATTCACAAACCAAGCGTTAATGCTGTGCAAGGAATAAATGCTCTGCTTCATAAACAGTCTTGCATGGTGCTACACCCATAAAAGCAGCAGCCTTCAGTGAAGTGCTACTTTTTCATTCTTTCCCCCCTCTTAACATAGATTATATGCAGCAGCATATAATCTCAAAAYGTAATATCTATGTTTCTTAAAGTAATACTAAGGAGTGGTAGGACAATGAAAACCAACCCAGCCAAGGTCTTGAATTAAAAAATAAAGCAAAAAATTTAAAAGGATATAGTAACACATTCATTCAAAAAAAAATCTTGGATTATTTCAAGTAATATTTTTTAAAATTTATTTTTAGTTTGAAACTAGATGAGACTTCAGTTGGAAGGTAATACTGAGTAATAGTATGTTTGTTGCAGCACCTCATTTARTTTTGGCCATTATTAAACAGCTTGGTGAAAAACCTCTGACTGTATTCCTAAACCCCTCTGCATTCAACTGCCAGGAGATTATTTGGGATAGGCTAAGATGCAGGTGGAAATAAAAAAAGCAGAAAAAAAGCCCAGGATATTGCAAAGACAGATAAAACGCCATTGTCCATGGCACGGAGGTTCTGAAAATGGATCTGTTCTGACTGAAGCCAGCGACAGACAGAGTGTGATTGTATCCTGTTCACAAAGCACAACTGTACCCTCTCAGAAGATCCGTCTCAAGTTAAATTTTGATTTACTGTCACTTCTGTAAGATTTCAAAAATAAAATGCCTTATGCCTTTTCGAACTTCTCATTGCCTTTTTACTGATTTTTATAGTCTTGTTTCATACTTAAGGCGACAMTCCTTGCTGGCACACTGATAAATATGTTAGTATAACATTCATATGTGTGCTCCTACCCACAGATTGACCCTCTCCTCCCCACCAAAACACCACATACACCCCCAGCCTTTAGGCCACCCTTAAGGGAAAAAAAGCTACATGCCCACAGCCCCGGAGAACGCACACTGGCTGCTGGGCTAKAAGGTGCCACCCTGTTGCCAACCATTTTATAGCCCTTTTAGGCCAAGCCAATCAACTGCATTAACTCCCAGCCCTGTGTCTTTTCAGCCCCCTAACACCTAGGGTGCTCAGATTTGTTTGTGCAAACCCAGCTCGCAGAACGGCAAAGGAGCCGCAGCCTCCCCCTTCACTCGCAGCTATTTTGCCACCAAAACCAAACGTGCCTCAGTGGCAGCGCTGCCAGGCAGGCTTTCCTGCTGGTGACAGGTGACACGGTGCGTGCGTCAGGCAGGACTGTGTCCCTGAGAACAGTAAGGAAAAGTAATTCAGCAGCACCACCACACGGGTCACTTCTCATTTTTCAGCCTCTCGGAAGGCTATTATTTATCTACTTTTATTATCTACTATTATTTATCTACTATCTACTATGGAAGGCTATTATTTATCTACTTTTTTATTTATTTATTGGAGAGGGGGAGAGAATAAATTTATTTATTGGAGAGGGGGAGAGAATAAAAAACAGGGTAGGGACCAAGCTGCTTGCAGGAAAGGGCTGGCAGCCAGAGAGCAACTTACTGCCTGGTACTACTTCAAACTGAGGTTTCCCATCCTCTACAGACGTCAGCGTGGCCAGTTTTGCTTCTATCATTTCCCCATCTATGAAGCGCCCAGAATAGGCAGTTTTTCCATCAGGGTACACGTAAGCTATTTTCTCTCCGGTCATCTCCCCTTCTTCATTCACTTCTCCCACGAGGCTGCCTCCATCCTGAGAGCACGTGTGAGAAAGAAAAACAAGAGCACTTCACTATATGTTACTATCTTTGGTAAACAACAAACATGTGCTGGCTTTTTCAAAGAGGAAAGCTAAAGTACAGCAAGTTCAGGCGAGAGCTAATGAAGAGTAGGGAGAAACACACACACGCACACACACTAAGTAAAAATCTAATCTCAGGCATTATTAAATTGATGTGAGAAATGACCTGGACCTTCTGCCTTGTTTGAAATAGCAAACYCCATGTTTTTTTCATTCTACTTTGACACAAAAACACTGAGTTTTGATTTKCAGAATTTTTATGCAAACAGTCTGTGAACCAAGGCACAAACTAAACAAAAAAACCCTCTACATTTTCTTACCATGACACTGTGCTGCAGGAAAAACAACAAAAMCAGCAAAACACTGGCTTGCGCCCTGCGAGGGCACAAGTGAGGATGCAAAGGACTCCCCGCTTGTGAGGAGACACATGAGGAGAACAGTTGCTTAGCGAAAGCCAGCAACCCTTTTCCCCACCAGGCTTTATGGATTATAGCCTAAGCTTTGCTCCCTATCATCTGCTTGCAGCTCCGGTGAGCCCTATTTACAGAATTGTCGAACAAGGAGCATACATTAGTGCAGGTCTAGCTGCTTGAAGTGTTTACTTCAGAAGGACAAGGAAACATGCAAATAATGCCTCAGAGCCAAGGGCTGACATTTCCTGAGCACGGTACCTTCCAAAATGTATTTCTAGAAAGTATAGCTACATTTTGACAGCTGGAAGATGAAATAAGAGACATATGACATGATGGGTCAGTTGTGTGTGTTTTATACGTTATAACTGAAAAACTGCTGGTTGTTTGGTGGTGTGCACTAGGCATTTACTGATTCTAAGACAACATGCTCAATGAGAATAGAGGGCAGCGGTGTTTTGGATTTGSACTCACACCCACAATTAGAGTAAGTGCAACAGGTAGCACCGAGTGCTTTAGAGGAGCTGTATAACAAGTGCACATGTGTTTCTGTGACTCCCGTGACCTTCAAAAGCCAGAGCTGCCAAGCGATTGTTACTGAGGTGCAACCAACAAGTGGCCCCCTGGACGTTTCCCCTTTCTCAGTGCTTACTCCAGGTAAAGTGTCTATCAAATTAACAGACTCAATTGCTGCTTAAAACAGAATATGAATAGCAATTAGAAATACAGCAATCATTATTGCTTTGAGTAACAAATATCATTTTAAGAGTATAGCCAAAGTTGTCCAGAGTGGCCCAGARGAACACCTCAGGGTTTGCTAAGAGCCAGAACGCCCGACCCTTGGTTTGCCTAACGAACAAAGCCCTTGCCCACGCTCCGATGCACGACTCCCCACCAGCGGCACCACGTGCGCKAGGCCAGGCCAGGCCTGGCACCACCCTGCAGAGCACACTCTGCAGCAGCTTGCACGGCTCCTCTGGGGCAGGCAGCATTACCAAACAGCACACTCGCCGGGACAGCCTTCCTGGGGAGACAATGCACTTCCAAGGGGCTGTTTTCCCTGGAAGACGAAAAAGGGAGCAGCACCTCGCAGCCTCACTGAACCCTGTCTACTAGGCAAGCATCCAACATTGAATATGTCTAACTGTGTATTGGACTACCCAAAATCAGCACACACATAGGGCTTTCCCTCAGATTTTTATACKGACTTTTGGACAGCTCAGTCTTGCTGGTTAGTTATTTCAACTGTGGGGAAAAAAAAAAAGAAAGATGCAGAATGGTACTATCATGCAACAGAGAGCAGGAGGTCAGGCTTACCGGGTAATATATCCAACAAACTCCATGTCGAATGTTGTCTTTATACTGCCCTTTAAATATGAGCCGCCCATCGCTGTCGTACTCCTGGGCTGGCCCGTTCAGTTCTCCATCCACGTACGTGCCGTGAAGGACCACACCATCCTCGTAAGTGTAGATTCCCTGGCCTTGCAGGGCATCATCAACGTAGTAGCCTTCCAGCGTGCTGGGAGAGAAAGAGCAGTGGTCACCCCTTTAAGAYGTGCAGCCAAAGCCCTGACCCCAGACACAGCAAACCCTCCCCCTGCAATGCTCACTCTATATATAATATATAAACAGAGACTGCAGGGAAAGTTTCACGAAAGCCAAGTTCCAGGAGCAGCTGAATGACTGAAGCCTCGTTTTGCGTTGAGGTTTTGCCCTCCAACCTTTCTCTAAATGCTCACCACAGCYGCAACAACTGCGTTTCTTTCCCTCTGACCTCTCACACCTCATCTTTGCCATCTCTCGCAGGGCAGAGGAGAGCCCAAGTCATGGCTGGGTCAAGCCTGATCTCTTTAGGAAACAAGGATAAAGATGCAAGGTTGTTCCCACCAGCTTCTGAAGGAGAGCGCAACCGTTGAGCGGAGCCCGCTGCTGCGTGGGCACAGCCACTCTCAGCCCCACAGCTGCAGCAGGGCACACACGGAGCCCGCTGCTGCGTGGGCACAGCCAACCTCAGCCCCACGGCCGCCTCCAGCCCTCTCCGTGCAGCCTGTCATGGCCAGTGAAAGCAGCGAATGGCCACGCCACGGCCCCGCCAGAAACTGCCCCTTACGTGGGCTACTCTTACACGAGACTTCTCCTACGTCCTGGCTTTGGATCTTCCAAAGCCCTTCTTGGGTGACGCGGAGTTGATCTGCCACACCTGTAGCACTGCACTAAGTGTAACATGCCACCAGCTCAAGGGTGGCTCACCACCAATCAACCTGGCAGCCACCTCTACCAGACCAGCCAGAAAAACTGTTATTTTTCCCRTGTACTTCTGTTAAAGCAGAGTGCAGCTCGTCAAACAGAACTAATACTGCATTTTGATTACAGCAATGACACACTGATTCTTCACTTCAGTTGTGTTTTGCAASCCTGTAGAAGGTGTGTAACAAAACTCTTACAATCTGCTTTCTGTCTGTTCTCAGGAAGGGCAGCTGAGAAAAGCTGCAAAGAAGGAAAGAACGGACTGGATCCTTTTTTTACTGTGTTTCTTTCCCAGGTTAGACCTAGACGAATACAAACTGTTCTGCTTGTCCCCATCATATTCTCCAGTCTATTTAGCTAACGTACACATACTTCCTCTGCTGCATCATCCTTTTTGACACAGACATCTATGGTAGAAGCTCAAATGGCCTGTCCGGGATCACGAGACTCTACGGGCTTTACAAAACTTCACCTATTTTTCGAGAGCTGCTGAACGGACATTTTCTCAGAACTAACTTGCTAATTTCTAAAGCTTCACTCTTCATTTTTATATAACTTTGTCCAYTTGCTTGATGCTTCCACAAGAAAACACACCTCAGTGTAAGAAGGTAAGCCACCATACGGGCTGCTTTAACCCCCCCCCCCGCCTTGGTTTTACACGGGCACASTTACGAGGGCTGCACGGTTTTCAGGCGGACCCGCTTCCCGAGCCCGGTCGCCGCAGAGCGACACGGGCAGCTGCAGCAGCGGAGATCAGGGCAGGCGACGGGCAGCCACCGGCCCCCCCTYGACTGGGGTGCCTTCCTGCAGAAACGGGAGCCCTTTCCTCTTTCTCCAGATCAACACGACAYGCACACAACTCACGTTTAAGGCTGTTCTTTAAAGGAAGAAGCTACCCCCAGTTTGTGTAACCAAACTGCAAGAACAACCATCACCTTCTCAGCTTCACTCATACCAGCTGCAGCCAAMAAGTCGCTAAATTAGAAATGTTCTTTAGCACTTAAAGAAAAGTATCTTTTAYTTTTATGCAGATCTCTGGGGTTCATTCACTGTTTTAACCTCTGTAACAATGCAGAAAAATCCATCTCTTTCCACTTCCACAGACTATAAAGAAAATCAGAAAAAAAAGAAGAGATTTTTTTTTCTGTTTTTCAATCCTGTCTACTAAATCTGGTTTCCTAAACCTTTTATACTAGTCACACTTTGGGGGGGCTCTCTCTCCCTTTTTAGTTTATTAAAAATTCTAGGGCCTAGAATTCTAGGGCCCATAGCATGCACTAAGGCCTTACCACACCAAGTGGTAGACCACTTAATATGTATTTAAATATAAAATACATAAATAAACAACTACTTCCTTCCTTCCTGAGTCTGCATAGGCACAATCTTGTCAACACAAACCCTGGGCTAGCCCACATGTCTCCATTTTGCTTCTCAGATTATTATACTGGGAACGATGTAAACCTTGTCAGACATCAGGTCTTCCCATTACCAACCAGACCTAGAAGATATCTAGGATATCTACAACCCAGTAAATATTATGGAGGAAAAAGAGAAAGCTCGATGCAGTATGCTTCCAGGTAGGGAAGTCACAGCAGTTAAACCTGTAAATCATTTCACAAATGATATGGAAATGATGCCGGAGCTCTCGTCAAGGATGCTGTGCCCACCCTGGGTGGAGATGTCAGTTTATCAGAGAGCTCCTAGTCCGATGGAGCRGAGCGGCKGCAGCCGGGTGCCAGACCCGGCTCTCAGCGAGCGCCGCCCGGGGGAACGCCACCGCGCGCCCTCCCGGGCCCCGGGGGACGCCACCCTCCCCGCAGGAATGTGGGTTGGGTGGCCTTCTTGGTACAGGGAGGAATAAACAACTCCGGGGTTTCCTTCCAAGTTTTCACTTCCGCAAGTGAAACAGGAAGGGCTTAGCTGCTCCGATAAGGGCGGAAAATCCTGGCGGAGACACGCGAGGCGGGGGGCAGCCTCATTTCCCAACACGCAGACAAGGAAAGCACCGTCGCTGTCGCCAGCCCCATCTCTGACCGCTGTCGCCAGCCCCATCTCTGACGGGGTCCGGCTTGTCCCAGACCCAGGACCCGCAGCCTCTCGCGTGCTGGCGTCCGCGGGCAGGCCGAGGAGGCAGGAGGAGCAAGGGGCAGCACAGCCATGGAGTGGAAGGAAGCTCTCGGGAACGCGTTAGAAACGCCTTTCCCTTCAGAAGGCTCTTGCACAGGCACGCAGCCCTGCCCAGGGCACCACTGGTGGGAGCAGCACGTCCTGCTTGGGGCCGAGCTGTCCTTCCTCAAGGCCTGCGACACCTGAACCGCCAGCCGAGAGCGGACGAACCCCTCCACCCGGGCACRTCAGGCAGGGCACGGGACGAACCCCTCCACCCGSGCACGTCAGGCAGGGCACGGGACGAACCCCTCCACCCGSGCACGTCAGGCAGGGCACGGGACGAACCCCTCCACCCGSGCACGTCAGGCAGGGCACGGGATGAACCCCTCCACCCGSGCACGTCAGGCAGGGCACGGGGACCTCAGCAGCTGCTGCGCTGCTTCAGCTGCACCTGAATCACCCTGGGCTCCATTACCTCAGAAAAATACCCCGTTTTCCAGACACATATTCCAAACCATTTTTGTGGGGTTTTATTTTTCTAGTTCCTGAAGTCACCCCGTAGCCAACTGTTCCACTTTAAAGTGTTATGAAAATTATTAAAAAAAAAAAAAAAAAAGATTTGGCAACACTGCAGAAAAGGCTCTGCACAGGCAGCAGCAGTGTGAGTTTCGTACACAGCACTGCCTGYACCCTGGACTACTTGGAGAAGCAGCTCTACAAAGAAAACAGGSGCTGAGTTTCTCTAGCTCTACAATCAACACTTGCTCTGTTGAGACCATCAACAAGCACACAAGTGTTAAGTACATGCGTCCACAGAGATGTTCTCTGCCAAATMAAAAAAAAAAGAGGCTATTTTAGAGAGGTCAGCTGCTGGGCAGCAACAACTTTCAGTTATTCATGCAAGACTTAATAAGGCCATTACTAGCAACAGGTGGGATTTTTTTTTTTTTTAAATACAAACTTGAGAGGCCCRATCAGTTCATGTATAACTGATTAAAAATATTATCTTTCTCATGGGAGATAAAGAAAAAAAGCCCACAATCTCCATCACGGAGCAACTGCAACACCAAGCACTGGTGAGGAGCRGGTGCAGCGAGACAGCCCTGTTCCCAGTAGCTCCTTTCCTGCTCAGGAGTTCACCAAGCAGGAACAGGAGCGGAGCAGAGAAGAGAGGAGCGGAGAGGAGAATCGACACAACTGTCAGTCTAACAGCTACTATTCATAGTGCCATCGACAGCTGCAAAACCGTGAAGAATTGTGTCATTTTATACATCTGCTGCTCCTTCTGAGGAAGTTCTGAGCCACTCACTGCAAAGAGAAACGCTGCCAGTTATAGGCAGGGAGAGAAGAGATGTTATAGGGTGCTCATAAGATATCATGAGGTGTTCATGCTTATGAAGCAAACACACACAAACCACCTCGTGCACACAGCGGGATGAACTAGCTCCGTTTTCCTGCCACATTTCCCAGTGATGACAGTGGCAGTTTACAGGGGCTTTCCTGCAAACAAATCAGGCCATAAGCACCTTGCAGAGCATTAGGTGGAGCTGGGAACAGAACTATATTTAAACTACTCCTTTAACTGCTAAACAATTTCCAAGCCCAAGCAGATGGTGAGCCTCTCTTGAAGGTCTTGTGYCTATGCATGGCTATGCATGGCAGGGAGAGCTCTGGGCCCAGCAGCAGTCTGTGTACACTGGCACAAAGCAAACAAAAAACTACTACTYTTACAGTTGTGGACTTGAACTTCGTAGTCCAAGCAGTTGTCACCATGGTTTTCAATGGCTTCGAAGACATTCCAAATCCCTTAGTCTGTAATTAGTTGTTAGAGTACTAATAACGTTCACAATGCTGGATTCCCCTTCAAGGGAACAATTCCCGGCATCGTGCTACATATAAAGTCCTCGAGCCCAAGAAGGCATCATGTCAGCACTACAGCTACAGCAGGAGGATGAAACCTTCCAACTACAGCTCTTGATGAGAAAGTATATTTATACACTCAGACAATTAATACAGATTAATTTTATATCACTGTAAACAGGAGGGACAAAACAGAAGTGGCGAGTCAGTATATACCTTCCATCGAAAAAGAAGAACTTGCCCCGACCGTTCTTTTCTCCATGCACGAAGTTTCCCTCAAATCTGTCTGTGGACGAATAGGTGACTGTACAGAATCCATGTGGCAAGCCATCGTCATCTAGATGCCCTTAAGAAAAACAAACAGCAAACACGTTAAATGTCATACACAATTGCAACCCTATCCTGATTACACAGACATTTGAAAGAAGTGGCTCCCTGCTATGCACAGTGATCCTAATCCATATCTCCAAACCTTTCAGTTAAGAGAGTCATCAGAGATTCAGTACAATTGACACTGGTAACTCTGTAGCACACTTTGCTGCAAAGAATAATCAGAAGGGGTCAGGATAAAATGAAGGGGGTGAGGGAAAGGAGAGAGGGAAAAAAATTCTAAAAGAAATGAGGTTCATACTACTCACAGATGTGTTAATATACTTTTACAGGAATATAATCATTTTTATTATCTAAAATATATATTTCCTGGTGAGAAGCGAATGGACTTAGACTTCAATCCATTGAGTAAGATGGAGTGGGGTTTTTTTTTTTTTGGATGAACTCGTGTCTTAGAACAACAGTCTTCTACCTCATAGCTATATCCATAGGAATTTAATGAAGTAAAAGCGTGTAATATTTGAAATACTATGGCCATGTTGTATGTTAGTCAACTTTGTATTTCGGATTTCTAATTTTGCTTTCTAATGTCTTATATACTCACATTACACCCCTCCCTTTCCTCTCCCAGACCTATCAGCTTTCCCCATTACAGCTGGGGAAAGTAGACGGGTGACCCACTAGATCCTCACCTGCGGGGGGTTGTATTTTACAGATTATAGCTGGCAAAGTTGGATTAACCTAAAGCATCAGAGCTAATATTGTAGCTTCAACTGCCTGTTCAAAGCCAAAGAAAATCAAAAGACGGGCGATGCAACAACAATTATTTTCTAGCTTACCCGTATGTACAGAGTGCTTAGCACTGCATTAACAGAATATTGCTCTGATTGCAAAACAAGGAAGCTCAAGCTCAGCAGGGCTGCTTTCAGCACAGTGATACACCAAGTGTAGGTGTAAAGAGCTCCCATCGTGATATTTTAGCAGGTATAAGTTCTGCACAAGAACTGACCAAAAAATGAAGACTAGYATATATTTATGTCCTTCTGTGTTTCTAAATAAAAACTGAACTTTAATCCCCYGAGTCTCTTTGTGGCGTATACAAAGCCTATTAGAGATACTTATGTGCTTCCACAGGCTGTAGGTCAAACTCTTTGCCAACCAAATTTGCCAAAGGCATCAAAACCAAAAAGATTCAATAAACATGTAGAAAGGCACCAGCAGACTCCAATATGATGSAGAGCAATGGGAATCCAGGCTGGTGCATGTAACAAGAGGCACTTCAAYACTAACAATCCTAGAGACCTAAACCCAAAGCAAAAACAAACACTGCAAACAGGGATGAGAAATGCCAAGTACGTACATCCACCACAGGAATGGAAGTTTGTTTTTGATCTGTCTCAAGAACCCCAACAACAGCAGACTCATATGGGAAATACATCTGCTTTCGGCCCTGTTGGCAGCACCGCAGGTCATCAGAAATTTTTTTAAAAAGATCACAACTTAAGCAATGTGTCAGCAAGCAAAGGAGCCGTGAGAGGAGATCAGCAGACTGTAGGAGATGTAGATATGACAAGAAGCAGGCCAGCTGAACATGCTCCAAGACCCGGCTGATACAGGAGAAGCCTCAGTCCCCGAGGGCACTGAAGGAGAGGCAGGCAGAGTCTGTGACGTACCGGGTGGGAAAACAGATGCTCGAACGTGGCTAGCCAGGAAGCTTTTGCATCCCTTCCTGGAAATCACCATAACTGGGTGCCTCCCTGAAATGCCTGTGCACTAATGCAGGCAGCACGGGGAATGGGAGAAATCAGAGGCGTGGGGGCAGTTATGGGCCTAGGAACYCACGGAGGCCACAGAGAGGTGGTGGGATAGTCCACACGACTAGAGTGCTGCTAGCGATGGATGGAGGCTCTTCAGGCACTCTCGAGTGCTGAGGGAGCGGGCTAATGTCGCTGCAAGGCCACTCTCAATGAGCTCTGAGAGGCTGTAGTGATGGGAGCAGGACCAGAGGAGGGGAAGAGAGCAAATGACCCTCCCATCTTCAAGAAGGAGCACCTGGGGAATTATAAGCCAGCCAATCTCAYGTTACTCCCAAAAAAGGTGGTGAAAAAACCACTTACACCACTTGGAAACCACTTCCACCTTAAATACAATAAGGTGACAGGGTGCAGTCAACATGGATTTACAACAAGTACATCATGCCTGACCAACCAAACAGCTGTTGAAACATACAGCTTGATGGACGAGTGGAGAACACACTGTTTACCTCGAGTTTAGCTTGGAGAAGAAAGGGCTCWGGAGGGATCTTATCAATGTGTATGAACACCTGATGAGGGGTGTAAAGCAGACAGAGCCAGGCTCCTCTCAGGGGCACCCAGTGATGAGACAAGAGGCATGGGCACAAACCAAAACAYGGGCCCATTTAACCACTAAAGCATCAGGAGGAGCTTCCTCACTGTGAGAGTGACTGAACACTGGAAAAAGCTGCCCAGAGAGGTTCCTCATTTGAAGATTTCCCAAGCCTAACTGGACAYAGCCCTGCTCCAGCTGACTCTGCTGGAGTCAGGAGCAGTGCTGGACTAGATAATCTCCAGAGGACCATTCCAGTGCCAATGACTCTATGAAAGCCACTGAACTCACATTCATTTTCTTTGCTTTTTAAAAGCTCATATAACAATGTAAGGCAATGTAGGATCTGATGCAACTGTTRCATTAAGTATGGAAATGCACCTAAAAAGAAGGTGTGTAACAGAAAAACCATGATGAGATCCAACCTTATCAAGGAGCTCAAATTCCCTCCTTCCTTGTTCCCATAAATGCTCCCTGGTAATCCCACTCCAACACTCTCATAGCATCTGTGCAAGTTAGACATTTGGACTATAAAACATTGACACAGGGTTGTACATTATACTATATACTAAAAAAAAAAAAGAGAGACATTTACAACTTGGTTCTTTGCAGTTATTCAATTTTGTGAAGATTTTGCTGGGACGCAGAACCCCCACAAAAGTCGCCACACTTTTGCACACCATGCATCTCAGTAATTTTGCACAGMAGGATTCAGACTAGCCCAGAGATTTCCATGGCCAGCTTTGCACTGATGGTGTCTATACAGAGTCTTAATCTCAGCCACAGCACAAAGAGTCCAATTCTTCTAACACACTAGACATTTTCCCTACCAAGGGGGGAAAAAAAGAAAAGAGAAAGAGAGAAAGAAAAGCAAAAGTACACAAACCTCAACAAAACAAARCACAGACATTTGGTCTCTCTCTGTAGAGAAAAATAAAGAAAGAAATGAAGCAATTTCAAGTGTAATTATATAGATGCAAGTTATCCTATATGGCTGAGGCCTTAAGCTCTAATTGATGAAGGCTCCAGAATTGATTAGGCTCCAGATGAAGTCAATGGAAAAATTCTCATTATTTCAGAGAGAGCAAAGCAGAATTTTCCTCTCTCTCCCTTCTCACTACTTTCCTTCACTTGTGAAAAACAGAAAGTCTTTACCTTTTAAAAATTATTTTAAAATCTTCCTTTTGTCACTTCAAGACTCTCTCAAGATTTCCTTTTAAGCTCAGATCGTGAACTTCTCAAGAAAAGAAATTACACTTTTAAGGGGTTGTTCACAACAAAACAATTTGAGACTATTACCAGTGACATTGACATATAAAAACCAGAGATAAACAGCAGTAATACTGCCAAGAAGGGGCATTTATTTAATAAAAGGCATCCAGCATGCATCATCAGGAAAGGATTSTGGCCACAGAGGTGCCAGAAACTATTATTTATTGTTTTAGGAACASTAATAGTAATAAATAAATAAAGCAAATCCCATAATGTTTGCGAGAAAAAGTGTGTTTGATTTCTGCCACATTCCTAACTTCCTTTGGGTAAGTTCAAGGGCCYCGCCCAGCCTCTTCTCCCCACAATGTCATGCTGCTTGGGTGTCATTCAGGAAMGCACGCGCTTTCAAACACACTGCTGAACACGCCGTTCCTGCGAGGCTCATCCCCTCAGCCAGGGCTAAGCGGATCCACGGTGTGGTGGCGGCTTTGCCTGCAAGGGGAGGGACAAAACCGTGCCCCTGCTCCAGCACAGGGATAATCCAGGAACACGTTCGGGGAGGACGGTGAGGAAAGGGAGCCTAAAAGACACACCTGTTAAGGCCCATGTCATCCACAGAGCCCTGCGTCGGGAGCATCCTGCCTCCCTCCCACGGCCTTGCCTGGCTCTGTTAGCCCACACCTGCATCGCCCAGATGCCAGGAGCAGCTGCTCAGCTTGCATCTGTTGTTAAATTACTCTCTCTCCGCCTGCTTTACAGCAATGTGCTCCGAGGCCTCCTTCTCCTGCTGCAATATCCCAATAACACATCCCTGAATGATGAGCGTGCCAGGCAGCCCCTCACTTTGTACATTTAATTCCAATAACTGAAAATCTAGGACTGCTCTTTGTAGCCAACACAATGCCCGGAGAGGAACGTTAAAGGAGGAGATGTTTTTATTTCCAGCTGGCACATTTTGTTCAATAGCTGCCTGAGGCAGATCCTTGCTGGGCTCCTAGATGCTTCACAGGGATGACAGCACGCTGCTGATTTATATTACCGCATGCCATGATTTCCATTAGCAATGCCTTTCCGAGGGGCGTCCCTCTATTTTCAAACTCCTGGAGGGTTAATGCTCCTCCCGGGAAGGCCAGCAGGGAAGGAGCACGCGCTGCCTCGGAGCGGGGCCTTCCCATTCCCGGGGCYGCGCTCTGCTCCGCTTCTGCCACCGGCTGAGGTGCCCGTGGTTACTTTCTCCACCTTATTTTCCTTGTCCCACGTGCACCACCATGACTGTAAACCCGGGGAGGTTCTGTGGCTCCCTCCTAGAGCCTTTGCCAAGGACACATATATCTCMAATCCAGAATTATCTCTGAAGGGGATCAGCACAGGGACGCTCTCATGGTTTCTCACGGCCCACGCTTTCCAGCCYGTACGAGCCGCTCAGGTCCCTGCCTAGCACCGCGGGGAGAGGCCGATGTCGCCTCGCGTGCGCTGCTGCGTACGGAAGGTGCTGTGGAAACCAGGGGCAAACGGGTTAACGGCTCCTTGCGTCATCCCCAAAGGCACTGACTACACAGGCCCGAAAGTAGAAACTAAGTGCAAACGCACACGCATGATGCAGGGCAACACGGCAAGGGAGGCTCTTCGACACGCTAAGCACAAATCTAACATCGCGGCTGTTTTCAGTCGCTTCAGCCCTGCTTTACGATGCAGTAAGGGAGACCAGCCSCGGGCTGCACCAAGTTCCCCCCAGGGCCCCACTGCTCGCACAGGCAGAGGCTGCAAACGGCCCCTCGGGCGCGCCCCACGCCCCGCAGGGCCGCGCGAGGGGGCTCGCCCGGCACACAGGGGCTCCCGGGGGCCGCTCGTGGACACGCGAGCTCGTGGCCCTGCCCCCGGACACCRATGGACAAGGGCAGGGGGGCACGAGGGGCTCCGCGCGGCGCAGCCCCCGCGGGCTCCTCAGCCGCGCCCGGGCCCTGCGCGGCGGCTCCGCGGGCCGCCCCGTTGCATAAGCCGCCTGATGTAATGCGCGCCCCGCGGGCCCCCCGCGCCGCCGCCCGCGCCCCGGCCGCCCTCACCCTCCACGGTCTCCTCGAGCGTCTCCTCGTCGC
>PTEX01000155.1:1454824-1546893 GCA_003342815.1 Eudromia elegans | reverse complement strand
GGCCGCCCCCGCGGGGAGCGCGCCCCGCAGGGCCCCCACGCCGCTCCCTCTCGCCGGGAGTGGGAAGGTGGGATCACGCAACGCCTGAGCTCGGGGCCCCCGGAGACCAGCTAGCCACAGCACCCGCGCCACGGACGCGCGCCAGCCACGCGCACCAGGGTCCGCAGGCATGGGTGCAGACGTGCACACACGCACGTGTACCGGCATGCACACCCCGGAGGAAAGGCCATGGGAACTGGTCAGTCTGTACTGAGAGAGGTCCCTAAAACCGAGTAGAAAGTGGTGCACAAAGCGGAAGCAAACCCAAGGYCATCCAGCATGGGCCCTCAAGGGGCACATGCCTGTAAAGTGCTGGCAAGGCATGCTTGGGTTGGGTCACCATTTCTACAAGTTACCTGCTAAGAGAGACTGTCTTAGGCACCCTAACCTGCACCRTGGCATCACTGCCACATATTCCTGCACTACACTGGGAAACACTTATCTGATACACCGGACACGGAGAGATGTAATCACCAAAGCATATGACACGAGCGCCCAGATTTCGGCTTTGCACAAAGCGCATCAAACCTGGGCAGCCCACGCGGCCTGTGAGCTCGCAGCGCTACAATGAGGTCACCGAACACCTCAGCGTGCACACGGGATCTCATTCACCYGCAGAGGCTGTCAGGGAGGCAGGCATCACCCCAAAGGGAAGCCAAAGAGCTCTCCAGATGGCTGTGATGGGAACGCAGGAGGTGCCTCCTTTATCCTACAGGAGACAACCCAGACGGTCAGGGCTGGAACACCTCTGCTTTGAGAAACAGGGCTCAGGAGAAACCCTGACTTGATACAGGGGGAACATTTCACACCATGAGCACAACCAAGCGGCGGAGGAGGTGCCTGGGGAGGACAGCAGTCCCCATCCTTGCASGCTCTCCAGCCTGGCCGAGAAAAGCCCTGAACAACTTGATTTGGTCTCAGAGCTGCCCCTGCTGTGAGCGGGTGGCACTGAAACCTCCTGGGTCCCTCCCCACTTCGGCAACACTGTGAGTCTGCGTTAGGTGAGCCACGGGGTGCATTGCTGAGGTCAGGGGCACCGCTGCATCAGGAAAACAGGGCCAGTCAGCCTCAGAGGAACCAAACAATCGTACACATCTGTGGAGTTTGGAAATCCTGAAACTGGAGTACAACCTGACCTAATCRACACAAGAATACAGAAAATATTAATCACAAGAGCCTTGGAGAGGATTTGAGAATTGCAGGAAACTCAGGCAGAACAGAGAGGCCTGGCTTTGTATGGTGGGTGGTTATTTTAACAAGAGAACAGTCAGTTTTGCTGTTTAGGAAAGARGATTTGTGGTTTGAAGCCTGGGTACTGAAAACAGCTCTGATTTAAACCCACCAAAATAGAAACTGAGGCAAGAGAACACGGCATACTTCATTGCTTTGCCAGGATGTGCATGCTTACAGTGCTCGGGCAGAGGCTGAGTGTTTTTGCAATCCCTATATGATACGTGTCTGTGTTGCCTCAGGAACGTGTGTCCCTGGGGAGACTCACTGAAACTCAGAGCGCACACAACGGCACAGAGATATGTCACTAACGTACCTGGAAAGGAGACAGGAAAACGGGCCTGGAACTGGAACACGTGCTACCGTTTCCACTAAGAAATCATAAGGGGCAGGTAGCCATGAAGCCCAACAGAGACCATGGGGAAGAGCCCAGCCGCGACCTGCACACCGAGGGGAGGACACAGAGATTGCCAGGCAGCTTGAACACAGCGGCGAGGTGGGCGCTCGCTCGCAGGGGCTCAATGGAGTACGGGACAGCAGCGTTCCCACCACAAACCCGCCTTTCTCCCAGACCTTTTGCCAAAATGACACAGCAAAAAATGTTAAGGTTACGTAAGTTCTCAAAAGACAGGAAATRCCCACCCAAATTTAACGTGCCCTCCCATTTTATAAGTGATTTGATGTTTTTKATTAGAGAGCCATGTATTATTTTTCCAGAATGCTCCTGCCCTACAATGACAGTACTTCCCTTTCCCTTGTGCAYTCCACACAGAGCCCCAGGCCTTCCTTCCTCCCTTACTTCACTCACTACACCCAACACCTTYGCTAGATACAAAGTTGAACACCAAGTTAAAGAGACTCCCCTCACACTCAGTGCGYGGCCAGGCTGCTCTGTGCGAGCTCAGCCCACCAGCACAGTCCCTAGTCACCCCCTACACTGTCCTGTATGGCTTTCCCTGCTTTCTCTTCTTCAGATCCTTTCCCTTCTTTTGCTACTGAATCATTCCAGCTCATCTTAAGTCTGTATAGGAAACCTATACAGAGCTCTGCCACATCGTAACAAGTGTTTTCTGTCATCTGTACTTTAGATAAGCTTTATTATAAGCAAAAAGGGAATGACTGCTTCCTAAAATGCCTCAAATGCTAAAGAAATAATGTTTACAACCTCYCAGGTTGCTGCTTGTTTGGGCCATACTGCAATGCTCTTTTACAAAATACTGCTTGTGAGGCTGGGACTTAAATCAAGGCTTAGCTCAAGGCATAGTGTAGTTGTTCTCTCATGATTCCTCAACTTGGAACAACGCCCTTCAGACACTTACAACACAGAAATGGCTCCTCTGTTACACAGACGTTTTGCCTCTCGGTAACAAAGGAGCAATATAATCTCTTAATCTGATTTGCATTAAAAAATGCTATCATTTTATTCTTACTTCCAAAATTTGTTTTCGTTGCTCCTTTGTTAGAAGATACAAGGCAGCTGTGCTGATATTTCTGGCCAGGACCACCACAACTTGGGTGTGTTCCGAGGGGCTCTAGAGCTATGGATCTGATGGACCTATAACGTCACCATACGTAGAAGGAAGCAGCCATCTGCGGACACGTCTTGTAGGAGGCTCCCAAATTAGTGACTGCTGTGGCTAGTCAGCCTTCAGAGCTTTCTCTTTGCACATGTACACCTCAGTACAGTGGGTTTTGCTGGAAAGTGMTGGAAATTTTCCCCAATTTTCCCTCAAGTTCACCAGCAGGCTTATGGCTGGAGCTCACACTGCAGCAAACTGTCCCATGTCTAGACTTCTTGGAGAGGTGGGCTAGAGCCCAACRTGCGTTCCAATGCATTGATGAATCTGAAATTCTGGCCACCAGCTTGCTCAAATCCAGTCTTCTCATCAGCCAAATAATTAGAGGCTGGCTCCACATAGTGGTTTCTCAAGTAATTCCACTGAGTATGAGGTTGATATTTGGTATTTGATCCCTCAGTGTAGAATCACATTATATTATTTTTCTGATGAAGCACCTGCCATTTGCAAGCCCATTGGAAAGCCTGGACAGCGGAGGAGCCAAAGCTGATAGGAGTCATTCTGGCCACTCCTGAGCCCATATCTGGTGGGTGAGACAAGGGATTAGAAGGACACTGTGCCCTCATGCACATCGGTGAGTGTAATGTTGTTGCTGGCAGAGAGAGGAAGGGTTAGCATAGTAAGGGCTGAGTCTAAGATTATTTAAAAACATAGCAGATCACTATATTGGGAGATATTATACCACTCAAATCAGCATCTGACACCTGTGAAATACATGGCCATTGCACAGCCTTGGCTCAGAAGTTTCATGGCAGTCAAGTTTACGGCACATGACTATGGGAGACTCTGACTTTTTTTTTTTTTTTTTTTAATTCTCTGAGGTTATCTTATTTCCCTCAAACCTCAATTATTTGGCAGTATGTGAGACATACAGACTTATCTCTCAAGCCTCTTTACTCCTACAAGCGCGATCGATCACCTCAAGCATTTCTGCCTGTGTGCSAAAGGCAGAACATACGCTGGTGAGATGGAGCAGTTTAGCTCTCKTCCTAGGGTGAGAGGATGGCAAAGAAGCTTCTGTGAAACATCTTTCAGAGGCCAACCTACCAATCTCGTTCGAGTCACCACTAAAGAAATAAGTAATTTTTAAAGCAGAGGACTTCAGTTAGAAGAAGAAAAAGGCATGAGCCCGTTTTTACCCCCACTTTGCTCCTTTGCAGGTGRCTTTTCTCTGCACAGTATCACCAAGCCAAGATCTGAGTTACTGACAGTGCTGCAGTTCTGCTTTGCACAGATCTTGCTAGAGCTGGACCTGGAGCTTCAGAGGAACCTTCTGGCAAGGGGAGAAGGCCAAAGGCAGCCCCATTTTTTTTTGCTGTTCGTTTGTTTCCACAAAGCCCTTGTCCACACTCATTYGCTCAACTGAAAGTGAGGATTARTCTTAATCACCAAGATAAGATTTTTAGAACTATGACAAGTCTGCTCCAAGTGTCTCATTTRATAGGAAGTTGGGGCGAACTGTGTGGTGCACAGCTGTGTCATTTTGTATCACTTTGTTAGCTATGACATTGTGTTACTCATAGGCTCTAATTTCAGTTACATAAGCTTCTGTGTCAGACCGAGATGAAGCCAAGCTGATGCACACAAATAACGCTGCACTGGTACTGTAAAAAAGCATGACTAAGTCTAATCTGAAACTCTCTGACACTTGTTTACGACAAGACGGGTTCCTGTCTGCTTCCAGCTTTGCAATCTGTTCTCTCTGCAGGATGTGCAAGGATAATGCGTAGCTTTCCATTAAAACTCAATTCCATAATTGATACTTTTTTTCTTCTTCTGGGAACCGTGTGTGCTTCCTGGCCTGGCCATTGAGAAGCAGGGCCTGCGATGCTCCTGGGAAGGTGCCACCCATGCTGCTCCGACTGCGGAGCCGTCAGCTTTCCACGAGGACAGGCCATCTCCTCGCACCACGCGAGCGCTGTCCCACAGTGCGGTGACCCGTTGTGGGTGTACATGGCAAGACCCAGGACGTCCTTAAGAGACCTGACCCGGTGGGACAAGTCACCTTCGTCAAAGCGTGTTTCCCCTCCAGAGGCCTGGATGACTCCAGTTTGGGCTCACAYGAAAGAGGAACTGCCGGGTCCGGGTGTAGGTCACCACACGGATAACAGCCCCAGTGCTCCCGCCAAGAGGTAACAGAAGAGCGCCTGGGTGTCACCACACAGTAACACTCGAGCGGCGCGGCACGGGCAACGTGAATTTTGGGCACACGTGTCCGTGTGCATCCTGTGTTTTTAACCTCTTCTCCCCACCATGGGGAATTTTGACAGCTCATTCTGCCTCAGTTGAGAAACAGATGGGGACGCCTGGCACTTGTGGTATCTATTGATAGAAGCAAYACACTGTGAGCGCGCACGAAATGCGCCAAACGTCCACTCCCAGAGCAGACCACAATCTGACAACCCCACCTTTTCAAATGATAATGATCAGCTAATGATAAAGGCCGTATCTTCCAAATCTGAGAGCTCACATTGCCGCAGAACTGGTAATTGCACCACGATTAGAAGTCTGTTTGGTGCTTGGTAGTAAGGCAAGGTAGTGAGTTCCCTACGCTCCTCCTCCAGAGCCGCTCTGTGCCCCATGGCAAAGCAGGGAAAGGTTCTTCCCTACCTACGTTAACCTGCACACATAGCAGTAACACTAGCAGCAAAAACTGAAGTTTTTCATTATTTTGTAGGACTGCTCATTACCAATGTGATGAGATCTACATTCAATTATGCCACTATGTAGTTCTGTCAAAATGCCACAGAACACAGACAAAACAGGTTTTCTCTGTCTCTGTATTTTTCATTGACTTTCAATAATGCCCCAAGATTGTTCTTTCCAGAAACTAGTTTGATCYGCCACTAGCAAAAGAAAAAAAATGGTGTTCAGTATAATGCAACTCTCTCTCACGTGCTTTCAATTCACTGAACTTGACAACTAAAAAAATCAAACCAACAAACAAAACAAACCACCCAGGACAAACGAACGCCTCTGCTGCTACAGTTTTCTTAATGGTGATGCTTCCAGACGGGTGCACCCGTGTAATAGTGAGGGTTTCAGGCATCCACTTCGTGTGAAAGAAGGGCAGCATTTGGATCATTTTGTGCAGGGATTCATATAATTCTGTCAGTAACAGCCACCAAAATAAGCTCCTCTGCTTGTGTTGCCCTGTTAGGCACACATCCATCTGTGCAGAGATCACACACCAAACAACACAAAATTGGGGTTAACTCTCAGTTTAAAATGTAGTTGTCAAATGTCTTTCTGCCCCTGAAATGCAAAGTTGGCAATATCAGCAGACCTGGAGGCAGGCAAGATGTTCCTCTGACGACGGATCTATTCCTGGCTCTGTCACAGACCTCCTGCAGAGCTTGCTGYAAGTCATTTCAGGGCACACTTCCCATAGCATTTTGCCCTGGCTCAGGTCTACCTGTAAGTCTGACTGAAGCCTTGATCTTGAAATGCTGCTTCCTCTGACTATAGAGTGAGTCTCTGTCTCTCCAGACCTCAGTGTTTCCCCAGCRCAGCACAGATGTGAAGACGTGGGAGCCCATCCACATACCTGTTGTGAAGTTGAACCAATGTTTGTAAATCACCAAGATCCTCAAGYAGCTCTATAAATCTGAAGTATTGCTGATAGCTCACGGCTTCTTTGGCTGCAGACTGACCAGAAGGACACACACAGACGCATGGTCAGGGAGATGMCTACCTTCACCAGGGGTTATTCCTATCCCATTAACTAGCTGCCCTGAGCTAAGCCAAGTCCCGTGCTGACATACACCCTCCTGTCCAGAAAGCTCAGCGCCAACCTTGGCAATTCTGCAGGCCCGAGACGCAAGGAAACTGGCAGAACGAGTGTCACTCATCAAACGGGCTGAGTCATTCTGCACTCGCTCCTGGAAGGACTGCAGCCAACCGTAACTGCTTGTGAGGAACACTCACCCCCTTTCCAAAAGACTAACTTGCCCTGCAGGCGAGTGAGGCAGTCTGCACAGGTTAGTTTTAAGATGCATCTCCTTTCTCAGAAAGCTCGCACCAAACACCCAGCTCRTCTTCATTTCTAAAGCCTCCGTGGTTTTGCTAGATGCATGACTACAGCAAGAGGTTACTTAGGCACAAAATAAAAGTACTGGGCTTGGTAGTCCCAGGGGGTGGACTCTTGTCAAGCAAGGAAGCACCATGGCACCCCGAGGAAGGACATTGCACAAAGATGGGAGAATTGCAAACCCTGACTGTGCAGGAACAAATGCAAGCCCTAGTTGGTTCTGGACATCTTTCCTCCCGAGCAGTGCCCTGCTACATGTAAGGACATGTATGCTTTGATGTGCCGGGTGGGACCTGCTGCTCATGTCACACGTTTGCTTGGCTGAAGCTGGTGAGGGAGGAGGAGGAGGAGCGACCTACAGGCCCGGCACAGCAGCAGGGCCACATGGGGCCACGTGAGGACAGCGGTGCAGCTGCCAGCGCGTCTCCTGCCTGCAGGGCTGCGTGCTGAGCGGCTCCTCAACTCCTGAGCCGGGCCTGCACTCCGCGCGGACCGAGGCGCTGCTGCAGCTCCAGGTAGTAGSTGCCTCCGGCACAGGTTAACAACCAAGCTCTAAGGGCTCAGCTCACAGCAGCAMGCTCCAGTGGGAAAAAACAGTAGTAAATTATTGGACTTCCTTTTCTTAAAACACGTGTTGTTTTCACCATTTTTTTAAGAGCAGGAATTGCAAATACTAAAAGAAACAACAACAACAAAACAACAAACACAGAAGCTCTCTGGGATCCCAAGATGACAGATAACCTGTTTTTCGGAAGTTATTTCAGTAGTTTTGCCATTTTTAATACAAAAATATTATTCATAACTCATAAAYTGCTCGCCTTGCATTACTACCTGCATTCCTAACATCATGATGATCCAACAGCCGTGTCAGAGTACAAACCCAAAGGCTAAGGGAAAAGCTGCCACATTTTGCAATTTCTGTTGAGCACATAGTTTTGAAAGCTGTCCACATGCTTGCRAGGCAGTTTGCCTGAGTTTCAGCTGCCAAGAAAGTGTTTGCCTGCTTTTCCCTCTTGCTCTCCCTCTCACTTGCTGTTTTGTAACTTCACTTACATTTTTCCTGGCAGGGAGAGGCCAGAAATGTGCACCAACAAATGCAAGAGCTTATAATTATTTCAGGAATCAGCAGTCTAGGGCCTCTGCTTTGCCATCCKGACAGACTGAGTAAGCATGGAAGGTGCCACACGCATTTCTGCAGCCATGCAGGCACATACACATACACACACGTGTACTTATCTGCAGTGGGGATCAGGACTAAAGCATTTAAAGGATCAACCTAATAAGCTCTGGCACTTCCCTAAGTTATGGTGTCTCTAGAACATCTTACTTTCGCGCTCCTTGGCCAGTGCTGTAGCAGTTACAGAGAGAGCTTTGTATACAAGCTAGTGAACACAGATTTCCAGCTGTGCCAACTCTTAACACTCATATAAAACATCAGCCAGAAATGCACCATCTTTGGCAATTTGCATACGGATTCAGTAAAAGCAGTGGCAGCTGATGAGTTCCTGTCACCAGAGGGCATTGGAGGACAAGCTGACTTTTCAGACAGCACAGGCTCTGTCCCTGTGGTTAACAAGCCAGTATTAATAAAGGCAAGGCACCTGCGAGGCCTCTGCCGTCAGCACGGCCCTCCTGCGAAACCAGTAGCTCCAGCACAACAAGCGGGGAGCTGGGCCCTGGGTTCACCCCACAGGGCTCCAAGCTAAGGGGTGTCTCCTTGCTCGTTCCTCTGCACGCACCTGAGGAGAGAGGAAGAAAGCAGGGTTAAAATGGAGCATTTAGAGACCTTTTTCACAGGGCAAAGTGAACAAGGGGCTCAAGGGCTGCCCACCCATGGCTGCCCCGATTTGGTCCAACTGCCGTGTGGTGTACCAGGATGTATATGGAGACTACRAGGCCCTTCTAGGCTCAGACATTTTCCTGCTACCTCCTGGTCTGGTTCACAAAATTAATTTCTATGTTAATGCAAGCCCAGAGGTTTACAGCAGGAGATGATTTTCTTAGAGAGCCTCACTTGAGTGAAGGGCACCTCTTCAGATCAACAAGAGAACAAAAGCCATCTAAGACAGGAAACGGCATGAAAAGTACATACTTGGGAGCCAAAGTGCTAAGTGTATTTCACTATCAGAAAGAGACACCATCCATTAAAAGGGAACAACAAAGCCTCCTCGCTGCACTGCGAGCACAGAGCTCTTGAAGG
This sequence comes from Eudromia elegans, assembly GCA_003342815.1. Taxonomy (NCBI): domain Eukaryota; kingdom Metazoa; phylum Chordata; class Aves; order Tinamiformes; family Tinamidae; genus Eudromia; species Eudromia elegans. The sequence continues at coordinate 1,537,817 of PTEX01000155.1, read as the reverse complement.
AGAGGGAGCAGGCCACGTCGCCCTCCGCTGTCGGCACTGCAGAATAGCAGTGCTCGTTTATAGTCCAGGACCATGGCAGAGTACGCCACGTGTCAGACCCCGCCGCTACGGGACCACGGGCTTCAGCTAGACACCGCGGTGTGCCAGGGAAAGGGCCATGCGTCTCAAGCGGCGGCTCCTCTGGTGCTCTTACAGCAGGGCCAGCTCAGCACCCTGGTAACAACAGTCCGGGTTATGGTAGGTAACCGCTTAATCTGGATCATACTCTCCCAGCTTAATTTTTATTTAGATGAGTTTTTTCTTTTTTCTATTCCAGTTCTTGCCTCCCTTCATTCTCTCTATCTGCTAGACAATTGCCCTAGCCAAGCAGAGGAGGGAAGGCAATAGGGCCCATTTAATTGATTTGCTTTTTCAGATGCAGAGCATTGCCAACTACACAAAACGCAATTAATCTGTTGACCYGGTCAGTACATCACATTTTCAAAAGACAGCAAGCATACGCTGGCAAAAGTGATGACTCACTCCTCTTCAAGATGGTCTCCGAAGAAAGAGTACTGAAAGTTGTCACACTGAGACCCTTCTGGACCAGAGGAAGGAAAGATATTTACCCTGAAGCCCTCATAGGGAGCACCTGCAAGTTTAATTACAGGGGATCTGATCTGAACTTATAGCTTCCATCCACACAGAGACCTGCATCAAAGCAAAGTGCATCTCATTCTCTATCCTTAAGTTGCCTTATTATTTTCAGAATTTACAATCTGTCAAGACACATTTTCTCTTGAGCATTATAACCTCAAATTTTTAGCATATTGGCAGTAGAACAGGCTCAAAAAAAMCCAAAAACAAAACAAAAAAAAACCACCACAGGGATTAAACAAAGCTGTCTACTTGCCGGGAGACCTGTTTTTTGTACTCATACATACACTTTTGCTAGCGTGGATTTAGTGGGAAAATTATCTCAAGAAAAGGCAAAATTTAGTTTCTTTTTAAACTTAATGCCAGGTTAGTAAATGCCCCCAAAGAAAATTTTATTAATAAGTTAAAGGACACTAATGCATACTGAAAATTAAAAAGGAATTGACTTCCAAAATTAGCCAAAATGCCTTTTTTTTATTTTTTTAAGTGGCCGAGATCATGTGTCAGTGACGYGATACTGAAGCAATACGACTTGGAGTACATTCGGGCATTCTGTGCTGGCGTTATGCTAAGGTTTATTGTCAGCAGCGAGTGTTTTATAAGAGAATGCTGCTTACATAATCCCCCCCACACACACAGGTGGTGGAGATTCACCCGCTCTAACTCCTGTGTGCCGATGCTTTTCCATGGCTTCACTTCAGCAAGGGATCTACGGCCTCTCCCTGCTCACTTTGAGACACTAGCGAGGGAAGAGCAGACGCTGCCGTTCCAACATCTTCTTTGCAAGTGGCCAGGAAAACCCCTGCACACTTCCCCATCTCCCCAGGCCCTTGGGCCTTTCTACAGCACAGGCTGGYTGTAAAGTGGTGTCTTTCTGGACAAGGACCTACGAGCAGCGAGCAAAGCAGAGCAAGGACAGGAGTAGTTAGGATGTGCCATCATCTACCCAGGGTACAAAGAAAGACAGTGCAGTATGCAACACTGCTAGTAAGAGGCAAAATGGGACGTGTTATATTTGGTATCGATACAACAGATAACATGCAGCTTCTCAAGAGAATCCTCTCCCACATAWAAAGAACTAATGGATTCTATGAGCCAAGAGGGCCTTTTCTTTTGGCAGGTAAGGAAGTGCTGTGGAATGGAAGAAAATATGGTTGTCATACACAGCAGGGACAAGCGCCATGCACTCGTGTCAGAGACCCAAGATCTCAATGGAAGATATTTATAGCACTGCCTCTGAAGAAGATAAAAGTAGTTCTGATGCCAAGAAAGGGGAYGAAAAGCGGTACCTAAAAATAAACGTCCCAAGTCAGCGCTCYCTATTTCTACTTTCCCTGTTTCAGAGCTGGTTAAATGAACTACATCAAGAAATATCTGGGTTGTTCAGAGAGCAACAGGCCATTTTGGAGTCAGAATGGGTTTCATTTTCAAACTCTGCTAATTTATCAGTAGGGTTTATCTGTATTCATATCCCTCTGTCTCAGGGAAGCAAATCCAGGTAGCACAGGGATGTCAACTGATCCAAGCGGTGATCAGGGCAAGGGGCTTGAGAATGAAATTCACATCAACTGCACTCCCACACACTTKGTTCAACTCCTGCTAGCTTCTCAAAGAGCTTTACTAGGTTATGCTGCGAGCTGCCGCTCCTTCCACTGCCAGTCCCTGTCCCTCCTGATCACCCAGTACACGACTGACTCAAAGTGTAATCCCTATTATATTAACCAAGTCCGCGGGTGACGCACAGGAATGAGCAGCCGCAGATGAGGAGCCGGTTCATCATCATCCTGCAAGCCGGGAGCGTTTCGCTCTTCAGTGCTGCCTTGCATCGAGCAGCAGCAGCTCTGACCTTAGCGGGACTACAAGCAGATAATGCAGTGGTTCCCAATCTTTAAACCACTGAAATCTGGCCTAGAAAAGGAGCAGGCAATACAGCTCTTCAACTATCCTCTCTGCTTGGAAACAGGCAATGATTGATGGCAAAATCGAAATAAAGTTAATTAATTAATTAGCGATAGTCAGAGGCCGAGATAAATGAGCCAATATTTACAAGCCCTTTACTATTATTATTTTTAACTCCGCTGCCCAGCAGCGATGGCTTTCTCCTCTGACTGGACCCCACGGAGAGGTGTCCCCTCTCCGACTGGACCCCACGAGACGGCTCTTCTGATCCAGACTAGTCCCTGCGGCCTGTCACACTGGGGTCTACGTGATGCCCGTCAGCAGAGCAAACGGGGCTGCCCAGCTTGCCAGCCGGCYCCGTGCGAGCAGCTTTCCTGCAGGCATCTGGTGGAAACCGAGGAGAGGCTTCTCGGCTCGCAGGAAACAGGGAGTTGCTGTCGCCCGGCTGCTGAGGGCTGGCACCAGTAATGCTGGCCAACCCCAGCAGAGGGCAATGGCAGACACACACACACACACGCACATGCACACACACACACACACACACATACACGTGCGACGCTACCGTGCTAGTGCAACCTGACACGCTTTGCAGCAGGCAGAAAGTCGGGTAACAAATGGAATAAAAGCTGTCTGGAACTAAGCAGTGCTCGCAGCAGAGCACCCAGGAGCACGCAGCCACCCAGCAGCATGGACAACATGGGCCAGATACACCTAAGCAGCGAAAGTTCATTAAGGTCAGGAAAGGCCAAGGGAGACACCACAGCAGAACATTCAGAACAAGATCAGGAAACACACGTMGTCTGGATTTCCTGCTGAAGAGGGAAGCAGAGGAAACTGAAGCAGTATTTCTCTTCGGGCACATCCACAAACGCAAACAAGGGCTCAGCTAGAGCTGCTGCCTAGTGTGGAAGACCAAAGAGCAAGCACAAAGCCCTTACACCGGGGACAGATCYTGGTTGCTTTATCTCTATTCATGGACAATTTTTAACCTTATAATATCGATTTTAGCATTAGAAAGGGATTCAGAACAGAACCGGTTAAATGTATAGGGGACCTAAAAATGGCATCCACAGTTCAAAGCACTTAAGCTTGACTCTTTCTGACTGGGTTTTGCCACTTTTGAAGATAAAACCTTGGATACGGAACTGAATAACGTGAATGTCCACCACAAGAAACCACTCTARCAAACTCTGGCCGGACTGCACGCCACATGCCCTGGAACGCAGCAACCATTTTTGCAGGCCTGCCAGAAAAGCACGTAAAATAAGCTATTTCAAACAAGGAGGGACACAAGGAAATATTTACGACGCCTTTCACGGCAATAACAGTGAACCCCAAGGAGGGCGCGACGAGAGCGAGTGCTGCAGCAAGGCCGCCCTGCTCGCGGCGCCCGCGCCAGCACGCAGGGCAGGGGCAGGGCCGCCACGGAGAGAGCAACGTGTTGCCAAGCAACGCGCCCGGGCACGGAGACCCTCTCCCCCGTCACGGAGCACAACCGCTTCACGGGTCCCTGGGTGCCCAAATACAACGGCCCTACACGTGCAAGTCCTTAAACCTCCTTATGACGCAGACCTGAGTGCTACTGGGCGTCCGGCTCGCAGACCAGACCCCAGCTCCTCAGGACTACCTGCTCCAGGTGGAGATTCCCTACCTGGAGACACAGGACTGTGTGGGGCGGGAAGCGCTCCGGCTCCTGCAAGCAGCCCTGGCTCTYGGCTCCCATCACTTATTCACGAGTTATTATCATTGTGGAAATGCTGCCAATTCGCATTATGCAGGCAGCCAGGCAGGGAGATCATAAGGGTCCATGGCGGCTCTAGCCTGAGAAGGAGTCTCTAAACATCAGCCACACTGATTTCCATACGGTGCGGAATTTGGGAGAGGTGGTTTTAATCTTCCAGTATAATCATAGGCACAGACAGAACAAAAAAGAAAAGAAAAAAAAAAGTGAGTTAGTGTAACTTTTTCTTCAAAGATTATRTGAATGCAAGGCCCACAACATCCAGGCTACAGGCTGCTAGATTTTGCAGCACTCATTAAGTTTYTTACAAGTAAATCAAAGGAAAGAAGGTAAAATAGTTCTGTATACTGCATCTCCTCCCCTTCTGCCCATGGGAGAGGCTGGGCTTGCACTATTCCCRTCTCATGTTAGCAGAGCGACTCCAGAGAACAGGTACAGCCTGTTCCAGAAACACGTAGGTTACGAGGAGGTCCGAGACAGGGGAGCTGGGGGATACTGAGCTTCTACACAGCCATATGGCCCAGGTTGTGTGCGGTAACCCGCCATGCACAGGGCTTTTACGGTGCTGTGCAGATGTGCTCCCACACTGCTTTCCGAAAGGATCCTCCAGCGCTCCCATGGAAGGATTTCTTATCTTGAGCCACACTTAGCTTCTGGCTTCTTCTCTGAGAGCAYAGTGTGATTACAGTACAGTTTATAATTGATACATATATATAATAATAGACTATCTCTATCCCAATCCATTATTGGGATAGATGGGATACAGTGTTCTTGCAAGACCCAAAACAAAAGGAATACTCATGATACCCAAAGGCCATACAGAAATCCAAGAGATCTGTAGACATGCGAGCCTGTGGGAATTTAGGCGCATACAGCAACCCTAACACTAACAAGAGGTAAAGCACATCCATCTTCTGTACATCTGTATGAGAAGACTAGGAAACAWAATCTTCCCTGAAGTTATACCTGATATTGACACAGATGATATAAGGCTGCAAAAAGCACAAATTGGGGAAGAATATTGACCTTAGATTGCTAATTCATGTAATCCTTTTAAATCTGCTCCGCCATYATCACCAAAGACAGTCTGACCTCATTTTGCCAATGTCTGGAGAATGAGAWTGAAATTGAATAAACTATTCACTTTTGGGTAGCATTTCCTCCAATCAGAGGCTTCAGAACAACCAGATGTTTAAAAGAACCGGATGAAATGGATTGCTCATCTCGCTCGCGGTGCTCTTGGTCTCACTGCCCCCACCACGGGCCCTCTGTCCACAAGAGCTCTATGCCTGCAGGACCCCCTTCCCTGCAGGTCGGCAGGAGCTTCCTTTGAGATGGGGACATGCCGYACTCCTTGGGCTGCGCTGCTGGGGACGCACGGCAAGGCCCCGAGTCCAACCACAACCRGGGCTCGCAGGGCTGCAGCGTTCCCACAGGCCGCCTGTGCCCCAGCAAGGCCCTCCCCAYGCAGCGCCTCCCTCCCCACGGCTGCACATCTTGTCTAGAGAAACTCGTTGTGCCCGTAGAGCAGCAGTGTAARTTATGGTGCAGGAAAATACCACTGTTTCCAAACACGAAAGGCCTGAGTTTCATATGTGACACCACGTTACATCTCACTTGTCAGTACATCTCTTGCCTTTTGTCCTGACATAACTGAAGAAATCCCTTAGCTGACTCTGGCACCTACTGATATACCACAGCGTACACAACTGTATCATACAACCCCTAGGTACTGCTGAGGTACTGCTGTCCTTGCACCAACATAAATAAACCCCTTCCAGTAGTCTCATTTTATGTATGATCTGACTTTCTCTTCCTGGCTTAGGCAGGGGATGATGGTAACTCTAGATCAAGTTGCCTGCAAAAATCTACAGGCAATTACAAACTCTCCAATGTCAATGGAAAGTGACCACAGCCTGGARCAGACTCTAGCTCAGACATGAAGCCACCTGCCTTGCATCCATTCTGTGCATTCAACCTCATGCCCCAGATGGTATGCCTGCCTACTGGAAGTCAWCTGGAAGTTCTTGGATTTTCCATGTCCATTGCCATTTTTAAGTTAGCAAGTGTTTAGCTCCTGTTTTTTTAACTTTGCAAAATCATCTTTCAAACTTCTCAGTGTCTCYCTGCCAGTATTTCTTTACTCCCCTGTATCAGCAGGATGAGGATGCTTTAAACACTCCCGAGCCAGCCTTTAAAAACACAGGGAAACTGTCTTGTCAGAAAGCCAAACCCATACTATAACAACAACAACAACAACAGTAATTAGGTGCTTCAATCAGTAATTAAAGAGTTACTAAACACAAAATACCCAATTACCATTATTAGAAGTGTATCYACTGTTCCAGTCTTTGTAAAGAACCATATACTCAATTAACACCTAAGAACTTATATTTCAAAAATCACCAAGCTTAAAAAAAAAAATTTAAATACTTTTAACCTTAGCTTTTAAAAAGCACACGTGCATTTGACTGAACTCGRTAAACCCCACTCCAACACCAGCTGGGGACAGAGCGGATGGATGATCCTGAAACCACAGCAAGCGTTATCCTGGTTGTGTTCCAGCAACGTCATGGGATCGTAGAGGCTGACAGCAATTAGCTTGCTAACGGTTAAGGSAGACTGAGGGGGAAAAAATAGTTTCCTGAGATAATCTCTGCTAATGTTAGGCCTTGGCATAAGTTACAGAAAACATACTGCAGACAGGTAAACCAGGGAGATTTCTCTCTTTCTCTCTCTCTCTTCCTTTCTTTCCTCTCTTTTCCTCCCTCCTTCCCTCCTTTCCTTCCTTCCTTCCTTCCTCCTTCCTTCCTTCCTTCCTTTCCTTCCTTCCTTCCTTCCTTCCTTCCTTCCTTCCTTCCTTCCTTCCTTCCTTCCTTCCTTCCTTCCTTCCTTCCTTCCTTCCTTCCTTCCTTCCCTCTCTCTCTCTTTCCCTCTTTCATTTCTTCCTTTCACTCTCTTTCACTCTCTCTTTCTTCCTCTCTTTCTCAGTAGTTTTACCCTGCAACCACCCTGAACAACTTTCTGCATGCTGACCCTCAGTAAGTGGGTGTCATGCCCTCCCCACAAGACTAAGCTGGCCGTACTCAACAAGAACACGGAACGAAGGAGAATAAAGAGGGCAGAGCGTGCTGCCTGCCCACACACACACACACACATGTGTCTGACACACACACACACATATACACACAACAAAAAGTCGTGGCCCTCCACGAGGCTGCAGCTGGAAGCCAAGGCACAAAAGAACCACCGCGTCCGTAGGGGCGCAGGCTGCCGGGTGGGTTTTGTCCTCGTTGTGCTTCCACACAGGCAAGAGGCACGCAGAGCCAGCTGGCTGGCTCTTAACTTGCTCAAGAACTAAAACTGCCTGTAATTCTGYGCTCCAGCTTTAAGAAAGCTATTCCCCCCCGCCTCCCCGGGGCTGATCTTTGTTACAGTCCTGAAAGGCCCTTGTTCTTCCTTATTGCCCAACCCTTCCGCSCTGTGCACACGCGTCCGGCCCGCGTGCGGACGCTGCCGGGGCCATGGCTGGGGACTCCGTGCTGCTCGCTGCCGTATCCCTGCTCGCCGCCCTCCAGCAATGTAAGAGCTGCGCGAGCGCGCGCCTGGGGCTCGGGGAGGTTTCCGCTGCTTCCCAGCTACCGGCATCGCCTCACGCTGAACGAGCTGCCATGCAGCTTCAGCGTCTGGGAGCTCCTGAGGCTTTTCTCACTGGAATGTGATTTGCCCTCTCTGCAGTCTGCGAGGGCGTTTGCCCTGTGGGACAGACTACTTTGCCCTGTGGGAGGAATTTGTTTTCAATTTCTGTTTTCTTTACTGACTTCTTAGAATTACATTGTCGCAAGAGCTTGTAACTAGCTGTAAAGTTACCCAAAAGCCACTTTCTGCCTCAGTTTTGAATCTTTTTTAGGTACCTGACTATTAAGCAACTGAAAACATCAAAAGTGAAAGCAAATTTGTCAAATCAAATACATGAATGCTGGACTAAAAGTGCTATAGAACTATTCCCCTAAATAGACTGCATAATATTGAGCATCTGAAAGGAAAAAACAATCAAACAAACAAAAAAATCCCCAAAGAAAACCTATAGAGCAGGCAGCAATGTTATGAGTGCATTATATATGATGTTCTTGTCATTGGATTTTCTTAAGATTCTAAACAGATTTATTTTATCCCCATTTTATCAGGCCAGATGCCTAGGGAAAGAAGTGGGCAAGTCTGGACACTGCATTTTCTATGTGTCAGTCTAAGTTTTTTGCAGCGTTTTTAACGCTTGCCATTATTTTCTTTATGTTAATCCATATAGTTGTGTTTACACCAGAAAACAAGATACATCTTGAAGGCAATTTTGCTACGTTAGCACGAGATTAAGGGTGAGTTAAAGATAACTGCCGTGCCCTTATTTCAAATACGTGCAGCGCTGCCAGATTACTTCACGTGGTGTGAGGGCTTGTTCGGTTGTTCTTCAAACCCCAGCTGCTGAAGTGGTATTGCGACCTGGTGGAAGAAAAGCTTGAGAACATGACCCTTCTGCCTTAGATAAATAAACAAATAAATAAATAAGCCTGGCACAACAAAGGGCAAATAAAAAGCACCTAAAAATTAATTTTCTAAATTGCATGTCTTTGGAGGGATGGAGCATGTAACTGTAACATCTGCGGTTACCGATATCATGCCYTGTTTTTATATTTTCAGAATCACCCACATTTCTATCTGGTGGCAGTATTTACCATCAACTTGTGTGAAAGTTCAAGTAGTGCGTTTTGATTTTTAACAGAGTAAAAGCGTTAAACTTTTTTTTGTCTTTTTTTGTCTTTTTAGTCTAGAAAGTCTGGTTTAGTCTGGTTTGTCTTTTTAGTCTAGAAAGCTCAAAACTCAAAAAATTCAAGGAATTGTACAGATACTGACACTGGCAAGGAGGAGGAAATACCTATGTTCTTCCTGGTGTTGGTTCATCCACATCAGTGAATCGTAGGCTAAATTACAGGGAAGACAAGATAGCCTGGGTTTTACCTTGCACCGGCTGTCTGACATGAAGTCCGAGGAGAAATCCCGGTGAAAGTCTGATCTGCTAATACAATTCAAGCCATCACAGCTTGCTTTACTTGCAGCACAAGTATCAGTACCATATTAACCAGTGTGAGTTCCAAACAGCTTTTTCCCTGAATGCTGCAAAACTGGTAGTATGAGCAAGAGTTAGCACTAGCTCAGGTATGGGAAGCAGACCAGAGTTGTTGCAAGCAAAAGACACACAAAATACCCAGCACTTAGAGTGCACTGTTTACTCTTGGGCGAGCAGGGAGGTGCTAACAGGCAACAGGACCTGCCCGAAGCAGCGCTGCAAGTCAGCTCTCGCGGGGCCATCACCAGGGGCACGGAAGGACAGCGTTCAGCGCAGCACGACTGAGAGCTACGCCAAGAAATGGCCCAGGGCAGGAAGAGCAGGAGCAAGGCAGCAAGCGGCTTCCAGCCATGAATCCAGCCGCAAGCAGCTAAGGTTTGCTCAAGAGGTTACAGCAGATTTAGGGAAACCAGGGGAATGCAGTAAATGAACAGCGTGAATCCCCAGTCAGTGATACAGGGCAGAACCTGGCAGGGAAGACACCAGCACTTCTGCATTTCTGAGCATCTGTCTGAACTCGTGCCTGTTAAAATCACACTTAATTCCTCGATCCAGCAAGAAATTACTAAAAAGCAGCTGATTTTTCTTTAAAGGGCTGTTAGGCAAAGTCATGCAAATTAACATGCACTACCATAAATTTCCATACAAATGCCTCCTCTATAGGGTTTTTAATACATACAGGGATTGAGAGTAAGGTTACTTGAAAGCTGCCTTTGTCCTGCATTTTCAAAGTAAAGATATTAACTCAGTAACCACAAACCACCTGGAAAAAGGAAAGAAAAAGCCAACAAAGGCAAGTCAAGCACACTTTGTAACTACCAAAGTCGTGTAATTTAGCCTGCAGGACCCGAACGCCTTGTAGGAGAGCAGGGCTGGGTTGTTCTGCYGCACTCCCTGCAGCACCTCCCATGCGTGGGGCAGAAAGGCTCTCCCACGGCTTTAATGGCCCTGCTAAGCCACRATCACAAAACTTACCTTTGGACTTACATCTCTGCTTTCCATCCCACACAAAGGYGCTACAAGCCAAGTCCTATGCAGTCAGCAGCACATACAGTGCTCTGCTCTCTGCAAGCCTCCTTCTGCATACTGGGCTTACAGTGAGCCCACAGTGTCCCTTGAGGTGACAGACATGACTCCAGTTCTCCCACTACACCATGGAAAGTGGTTTAAGAGGTGGATTTCACAATAACTGGCCTTGCTATCAGCRTAACCACGTTGCAGATCTCTGCTCCTGCACAGGGTTAGCCAGCCGGTCCCGCGTGCGAACCTTTGTCCCTTGAATGAGAGTGGTGCCAACCCAGCAGCGCCAAGGCCAATGGCTTTACAGCTGAGGTCGGGGCTATGCGGTGGCCTAAGTTTTCTCAGCTAAGTTTTTCTCAGCTCCTCAGCAGGCAGTTCCCGGGTGCAGAGTGCCGCTAAGCGCCACATGGCTCTGTGTAGCCAGGAAGGCTCTGTCTGCTCCTGGCTGGACGTGCCATGGCTTGCCCAACGCTTCTGACTGAGAAGCAGGCAGAATTTGCCAGCATGTGGCACTCGGCACCAGAAAAAGGGGCATGCACGTGGCAGAGGTCAAAAAGTAGCTGTTCAGCTTGTTTCCCAGGAGAATGTTTCTCAAAAGGCATCTTTGTGTTTCTGTGAATTTCAATCTTCCTAAAGCCTCCCCTCTGCTATTCTTCCCTTCTGAAAACACTGTAAGGTGTCAAGTAATGGGTGAATCAGCAGACGTAATGAAAGATGGTGCGAGAGGAGGCGGGCGTGCTGGGTGCAGCTGTAGCATGAGCTCCTGCAAAGCTGCCTTGCAGGAGCTATCGCAGATGCTCCGGCCAGCCTTTGAAGGAAGGGCTAAGAGGTGCCCTGAACACGCCTTGGGAAAGGGCTTTGGCCAGGACGCGGGAGGCGCACAGGCAGCAGCACTGCTGTCACTAGCGGAATTTCCAGGCCCCTGCTCCCTGCAGGGAGGATGCTCTGAGCTCGCCCGCGGCCCTGCAGCYGGCTCAGGCGGTGCCTGGTTTCCAGATCCGGGCAGAGCTCAGGTGCAAGGCAGTCTGTGAGCCTCCCACAAGGGCGATAGCACGGGGCTGCAGAAGGACCTCCAGCTACCCAGAGAGCTTTGAAGGGAGAAGCCCCATAGATCTGCTGCCTACTGGAAATCGCTATCCAAAGGTTAAGCAACTTTCCAGCCTTCTGTCCTTGTGAGCCTCCGATATGCTTCCAAAGGCAGACTTCTGCAACGAGAATGCCAATAAAAATGAGCAACACAGACAGGTATCAGAAGAGAACCTTGAAGCAAAGGTCAGAAATGCATAGATCTTAATATCTTTCCAGCAGATATTTAGTTGCTCTGCAGCAGGTAATCTCTGTTGTTCACAGCACGGCACCAGACCTAAAAAATCAGTCATTGCTAACTACATTTTAAATGGTGGCTACCAGATTTTTGCTTACGGAGCATGTAACAATATCTCATACGTACTCCACAGTTTCACTGTTCTTAGAATCACGAAGACAAAATGATCACACACCATTTAAACAAGTAAGAGGGCTGATCTCCATCAGGGCAATTTCATTACTGTGATGCTACTAACACAGCACACTCTGCTCTAGGGTAGCTAGGCTGCTCCCAAGCTGCCCGGTTCTATCATTCAGATGGGGCAGAAGGATATGCTAAATCATAAAATGCTAAAAGAGAATGGATATATTTCTGAAATAGTATTTTTTCTCCTCCCTCAAAGTAAGTAAGTTGTGTTTGAAGTTCAGACTTGAATTTTTTAAGGRGAAAATCTAGTTTATCTCATACTGTTGTCTTTCCACCATATGAAATGCAAAGAACAGCGACTTTGATTTAAAAGTGATTGACGCTGCAAGTAACTGACGAATGTTAAGGACTCAAGAGAGCTGCTGGTTTGTTTTTCAGAAAAAAGTGTGCAGTACGTGAGCCTTTATTTTTGTCTACAGGCCGTTTTGCTCGGCTGGTGGGACACTCAAGGATGAAACACAAGGTGATGCCCCCGGCTGTCACCGGCGCTCCAGAGTTTGAAAGAACATTTCGTGCGCAGTAAGTTCTGAGATCATTACAATGGTGGCAATGAGTAACGTCTTTATTCACCTAATTCCTGTGGCACGAGAGAATTCCAAGGTAAAACGAGCTTTAAGAAGTTGCATTTATCTTCTGCTCTGCGTTGCGACACTGCATCTTAACTGCTGGTGAACTCTCGGCTGTACATATCATCCCTAGGGAGTCACGGGTGTCACAGCTCTGCTCTCAACGGGAAATGGTTGTGAGGCAGGGCCAAGCAGCACCATTTGTGGAGCCATTGGCTTGATCTGAGGAAGTGATTGCTCTGCGTCTTGTACATGTGTTGCAGKAGATTCTTAAAGTACTTTTCACATCTTGATTTTACATTCAAATTTGTAATGTCTATCTGTAAATTACAYGTGAAAATCTATGTATTTTTTCATCTATTGAATAACATCAGGCTCAATATTAAYAAAAAAAATTCTGTATCAAGAATCTTCCTACCAACCGCCCAAGTTTTCTAACTTTTCAGAGGGTTCAGCTATTGTTTCCCCAATAAGGTTTTTAGAGGCTTTTTTTTAGGTTTTCCTAAATGTCTTCAGCTAGTGATTAGCTAATACCCTTAGGCTAAGTATTTATATTTAACACTGTATTGTTTAAAAAAAATTCCACCTTCTGCGACGGTAGTTYGACGGGATAGCAATAAAAATGGACATAGAATATATAGGACAATATATCAGATAAGAGTGTATATTAGCTATAGAAGGTGGCATATTTTGTTAAATAGAAATTCATTCTGAATGACAACCAAGCAAAGATATCCCAACAAAACATCGTCGTGAAAAATAAGGGTGTCTACAGGTAAAGACATTGTCTTAGCCATGAGAAGATCCATCATGGGGATGTCTTGGGCCCGGTATCACTTGGCAGTGGCYTTGGCCCCAGCAGAGCAATCCAAACTGCTCACATGTCTCCACCCCTCCGTGGTTTGGTGACCCACAAAGGCTGCAGGGAGGATGGGGAGTTGAGAGATCCCATCCAGGGCTGTGTTTGATTTCCTGTCTCTGCTGCACAAGCACTTGATTTGGGGTTAGCTGCAAAGCACTCCCATGTAATTGTATCCTTGTATCCTTGTCTAAGCTTAAATACCACAGAAGAGTTTGAAATAATAGTGTTCATACGTGAAATGATAAGGAATGGGTTTTTAAGGGTGACCAGTGCTGGCCTGACTGTGCTCCCACTAGATGCAATGGCATTAACTTTGGAAGAAACAAAACCAGGCCAAAGATGACTGTCCTTGAAAATCCTGGCCTCCTCTCCTCCTCCTTTCCTCTTTCTCTCCTCCTCCTCTCCTCTTCCTCTCCTCTCCTCTTTCTCCTATAATGTTCTTTCAAATTTGTTTTTGCAGACAAAACTCTGCAGAGTTTTTTCCCATATTCCTGGCTCTCCTCTGGACTGCAGGATGGTTTTTTAATCAAGGTAAGCACTTTTTAATATCCTTTGGTTGTATCAAGTGATCAATTATGGTAGATATGTGCTTTTTTCCCCTTTTAACTTCATTGTCTTTTATGACTGGCTGCTCCTTTTGGAGGGCTATACTGAATTCACACAGCCCCAACAGCCTTTTCCTTCCTCTGCAAACCATGGAACATACCCTGTTTTTCATTTCCTGGGTGGATTTTGAGGGTGAATTGTTCAGAAAAGCAGCTCGCAGATGTTTCACACTCATGGTTATTTACACATCATGGGACAACTCCCATGGGATATGAAGCACAGCTATGGTCCCTGTGGAGGAAGCAGTCTGAGGAGGCTCTGGTTGGAATCCTCCTCCCTAGAGCCACAGCTGAAGCAGAGAGAGTTCAATCCAGCAAATCTTTGGGATTTTATACAGCAGATGAGTGACAGCACCACTGGGCTATGACTCATTTGTTTGTTTTGGGGCACAGGAGGTACTGAGTGTTCAAGCTCAGCCAGAACAGCAGCATCTCCACATATAGATAGTTACTATACTTCAGGCATGCAGGGAAGACTTGGGAGAACTATTATTATTATTAAAACACCCCAGCAGGCTGTTTTTGGCCAGCTGTCCTGTACTGATATACCACCGTGCCTTCCAACCTTGCACTCTGCTGGGCTCTCCGAGGCAGATCCGTGCACTCTCCTAACAGTGATGGCGTAGACTTTTGCAGAGCTAAATCTACGGCAGAGTCTAACGTGGGCATTTTCCCTTATTAACCCATTCCCAATGGATGTATTGGAAGCGGAACATGTGTGTCTGGAGAAAGGAAAATTAGGTCACACCTCACTAAACTTCTCCTTCCTGAAAAACTAGCTCCCCTCTCCATTTTCTGTCTCTGCTCCTAAGCGGTCATTCTGTTCTGGGGTTCTCTTACAGATAGATTTCCATCCTTGCTGCACCAATGTAAGTGCAGTTTTATGTTGCTAAGAGTTACACTGCAGAGAGGAATAGGACATGTGCTCAAGACGGACACTTGAATCAAGATAAATAGCATTCCCTAACAGTAACACAGATATGCCCTGTCACAYGCAAGAAAAGGATTAGGTCTACCTCCTCTCTAAGCCATTTTTCCAGCTGGGCATCTCCCATAGGTACATTTACTGCACTTAAGCCAGAACACAGTAAAAGTCATCCTTTATAATACTTGCTTACATGGTCTGAATGGAGGGAAAAAAGCAATGCTTAGTCCTGCATAACCCAGCCGACCTTACACTCCCTGCTGCATCTGTGGAATAGAGGCAACTTTATGCCATTCCCACAGGGAGGTCGGAAAGCCAACACGCAGCACAGCTTCCTCTCATGTCCTTGGGCAAAGCCCACTTTATAAATGCAAAGAGGTTGTTAACAACATAAGATTTTCTCTCCAAAACAAACACTTTAACGTGAACTGCCAAAATAACATAAAGCGGTAGTGCTCCAACCACTATCCTGGCTCTGGGATAACCAACCTGTGAGAACTACAGATTGCTGTCATTTTTTAAGATTTTCTTTTTGGGAATGCCTTTAGATTTTGTTGGACAGGCCTACGTCCATCTTGCCATTAAATCCATATCAAGAGCCTATAGTTTAAGGGAAAAAGAATTATATATATATAATTTTATATATATATAATTTTATTATATATATATATAAAATAAGGAAATATTTTATGTGTGTGTGTGTGTGTGTGTGTGTGTGTATATATATATATACACATATAAAATATTTCCTTGGCATTGCTGCTCCCCAGAGTATGGATAGCTAGGAAAACGCTCCATGTTACACAGCTAGAGAGTGTAACTGAAGTGCTAAGTGCCTTCGAGCCTCATCGTTAGGTTTTTCTAACTGTTTCTTCTTTTTTCTTTTTTTTTTGTTTTGCCTCCCATTCGTTTTTCTTTCCCAGAACTGGCTGCCCTGCTGGGCCTGCTCTACATGTTTGCCCGCTACAAGTACTTCCACGGCTACGCAGCCTCTGCGAAGGGCAGGTAAGGAGCCACCGCGCACACGCGGCCCGGGAGCAACGGGCTGGGRCCCGGAGCTGGGCCGAGCGCCCAGCCCTGGCAGGGAACAGCGCCTGTAGCCGAGCACACCACGAGTGAAGCGTGAGTGAGAGGGCTGAGGGAAGCAGCCCGCGGGAGGCAGGCTGGCAGAGCCTTGGGCTCGTGCGCCTCCTGCTGCAGTTTTCTCTCGGTTTGTCTAATTAACGCACTCATCCTAACCGTACCAAAGGCATTAAGGAACCAGGCAAGCTGGCCTCGCAAGCAGATGAACCTTCACCAAACAGATAAGAAACCACAGCTTCAGATAAGCACGAGTTAATGAATGCTAAGTGCACAGCATCTGGTGACATGAACTCTGCTTCAAAAGCACGTGAACAGCAGCAAAACAGGCCTCCGCCAGGCAGTGTCCGCTCAAACACACGGTTTATTTTCTTGCCTTGCTGAAGCCACTCTATTATCCTATGGGCCTAACCCAGGGCTCCTCTTCCAACACACAAATTATTCATAAAAAGAAAGTAGCAGGATACGTATCAGTTGTAAAAATAAATGGCTTGGGAATCCACGTTTCTGGAGAAATATATGAAACAGTAAGACTATAAAAGCACTTTTTGTTTTGTTTTGTCCTGAATAATCCTGCAGCAGCAACAGACTGGACCACAAAGCTATTTTCCATAGTTTTTATACCGGGTTATCACTATTCTTCTTCACCAGAGTCACCACAAATCCTTCACTCTGTTTTGAAGAGCTGTTGTGTACGAGAAAGGCAAGGCCAAGTTTTCCAGAGCAAACACAGGGGGGTAATTTTACATCTCCCAGTCAGAGATGAAGTAGTTCATACGATGCCACGAATGACAACTAGAAAATCAGTAACCATTAAGTAAGCCCAGGTGGCAAGACCTTCAAAAATAAATGCACAATATAATGGATTTCTCTTTAATCAACATACTAAAATATTTTTAAACAGAAACCTGACCACTTTCTGTTCCTGGCAAGTGCTCTAGCCCCTGGGTTTGTGGATTACGCTCTTCCCTTCTGCTTCCTAAATCCACGCAGCAGAAGTCAGAGTGATAATCCAGAACTGGCCTCCCGGCCTAGCGGAGGGTTTCTGACCTGTAGGTGCTGACAGGACGCACGCACCTCTCACCTGGCCCTGACGGCTCCTCCCCTGCGTCCCTMGATGAGATGCCCGAGTCTGTTTGCTGCTTCATTTGCAGCTGTTCACGCCATGAGATGAGGTAGCTCGTCATGGAAGACCCCGGCCTCCACACGAACATTTGGAGACACTGGTAGAGATTTCCTCTAGCGAGAATACTATGAGTCCTTCTACTCCCCAGCAAAACTCCCCTTGAGTAACTGTTTGATACTAGGACCCCCCACGCTGGTTTTGCTGTAGTGAACCTTTTCAGTTCTACATTGCTCTTATCCGGGGCAGACAAGCAGTTCTACAGCAACTGCACCATATCCAACCTCAAACGGTATTTTTCTCTCTTTCTTCTAGGTTAACAGGCTTTTATTTGAGTTTGCTGGCTCTAACCTGCTTGTCAATCCTGGGTGCAGCTGGGATTGTCAACAGCCTTCTGAACGAATACCTGGACTTCAGCATTAGGAAGAAATTTCGTAAAATGTTTTGAAGATTGTTTTTCCTCTTAAAAAATAAAACAATGCAGCTGCTTTCCCTTGACGTCAGAGAGAGGAAATGTGTGTGGCTAATGCAGCAGAACTCCTTCCTAACAGCCCTCTGCAATGTAAAGTGCCTTTTTTCCCTGAGTTTTGTCTGCATTTTCTTCCCTTCCCA
This sequence comes from Eudromia elegans, assembly GCA_003342815.1. Classification (NCBI taxonomy): domain Eukaryota; kingdom Metazoa; phylum Chordata; class Aves; order Tinamiformes; family Tinamidae; genus Eudromia; species Eudromia elegans. The sequence continues at coordinate 1,520,113 of PTEX01000155.1, read as the reverse complement.
TTGCTCTTGAAAAGGAATCTATCAGACAGCCTGCCAGGTCACGTGTGCATTTTCAGTTAACGTCCTAATTCCACATCCAGTCCTGTCAATCCTAAACCAATTACATGCAATTAAGGTAGCTAATTCACCAAGGAACCTAGCTGCAACTCACGCTGTAAGCAAGAGTCTCTCCCTGCGTCCTCCAGCTCCGCCGATGCCTCCGCAGTCCCGCTTCACTCCTCCTGCTTCTCCCGAGCGGTGGCCTCTCCGTTCCTGCGAACGTAAGAACACGCTTTGTTGCACCGTGCTCCGTGCGGAAAGGCCCCGGTGTTACAAGCATGCCCACCACACTGAAGCATGTGCTAGAACACTGCTTGCTTCGGGACAGCACCCCAGGCTGCCCGGACCCTGCGCGGGCGTGAGACCCTAGATTTGAGCCATACGCTCGCAGTGGGACGCAGGCTCCCGCGGGCGGCTCCTAGTCCTGCCTCTCCGGGGCGGGCTCCATCCTCGGGGCAGCACMAAGGGGAGGCCTCGCAGATGCTCCTCAGGTGGCTGCCCTCCCAGGGACGGCGCAGAGAAGGGGAGACGCTAGGGACTAGAGCAGAGAGCAAACCGGCTGCAGGAGTAGAGGCTTCCGCTAAAGACAAAGCGTGCAGGATCCGTGCCAGCTCGCGGCCTCACGGGGCAGCAGAAGCGGGACGAGGCACCCATGCCGCGCTACGACTCCGATAACAACCACCTCTTCTTTATTCTATTTTATTTTTTCTTTTGGTTTTTTTTTTTTAATATCTTCCTTTTCTTTAAAAGTGGTATGTTAACATCAGGTCTTTTCTACTTTTCCAGAGGCTCTGTACAGGTCTTAGAAGGGAAATAAGCAATGCTTTAATGTACAAAGTAAAAACAGAAAACTAGAAAAATCTGAGTAAAATGGAGCAAGTTGCTGTCGGGGGCAGGTACAGTACAAATTAGTCATCAGACRTCATCTGAAGTGCAATACCACCGCAGTAAGGATGAGTTAAGGAATGAAATAAAAATACTCTATTTTAAACAAACAGTATATATATATATTTATATGTATATATTTTACAGATAGTAGACCCAGTGATATTTTAGAGTTGTAAAAACATATTTACAAATATTATTTTTTAAACATTACATATACATCAGCACCATAGTAAGAAAAAAACACCTCTGTTAAGATCGGCCTGCCTAGCACTTGGTCCCACGTGGACAGCTTGAGGAGCTTTACAAAGAGGGCAGGGCTGGCGCCGCGCCACCCGCACCTCCCCGTGGCCGGGCCCTGGCCCAGGTCGGCCTGCGAGGGCAGCGGTTCCGGGGCGCCAAGGGCTCCCGGCCCGTTATATTCCTTTTTCTTTCTGCATCTCCCATGCTCACAATGATCGGCGTGCTGAGGGCCCTAAGCAGGGGGCAGGTTTCAGCGGTCAGCTCCCCCCGGCCCCGAGGGCGGCTCACCCGGCACCTCAGTGCTGGGGGACACATCCCAGCCTCGCAACACGGCTGGTCGGCAGAGCCCCACGTTTACCTTTCGTCAAAAAGCTGATCTGGGGAACCCTCTGGGATCGCTGTAACTAAACCAGTTATTCTACCCATTCACCAAAGTTCTTCACAGTAGTCCCTCCTCRACCCCTGTTTTTCAAATACTGCCGTGAATTTTATTTCAGCAAATCACAGAGATCAGACCAAACATCTGCTTAAAACAGGAGATGAAGGTTGCATGTGACAAATCGAGAGCCCACAAACACCAGTGTAATAATATTTGCTGATGTTGCCCTGTTCAAGAGGAGAAGAGAAAACAACCCACCCTGAGCACTCAACTCTCCCTGTGCATTTGCTCGTGATGGTTTTCTCGTCTCCCTCCTGCCCCTTTGTGGTGGCTGTTGCTCACCTGGGAAGAAGGGCACTGAGCTTACTTTGTTTCACTCTGGAAGGTAAGAGAGAAAAAGCCAATTGAAAATACCTAAGGAAGGAAGGAGAGATGGGGACCTGCTTAGGACCWACACTGTCCTCTCTGGGTACCTCCCAGTCCTTCAGTACCATTCCCAGCTGCTATTCTCCACCCCCAGGCAGCAGACAAGCTCAAGTGTCTGAGAGGCTCCTCCCAAGCACTCAAGGGGACGAACTTGCTCATCAAGTCAAGCCACCTACCTAAGCGCCTCCAGTAACAGCCCCGGGTCAGCCTGCCCTTCTCACTGCACTGCCCCATCCACGTTCTGCTACATCTGCACTGGTTTCGTCACTCTGCAGCGGACACGGCGGCCTCCCCGCRGCTGTGCAGGTTTGTCACGTGCGTGCCACACGTTCCCATGTGAGGAGGCAGGGCAGCCCCCGTGGCCTGACCGCGGCTTACCTGGGCCGTACCCGCAGGGCTCCTGGCCAGGGCCTGTGCAATCCCCTGCAGGCTTCTCTAGGGTTTGCTCCCACCCTTTTCATCCAGTGCCCTGAAAGTTGCGGTGTTTACAGTAAAATGAGATGGGAGGTAACAGGACCACCTCATATCTCTGTGCAAGGGAGAAACACCAACTTTACTCAACCAGAGACAACAACCGTTTTTTCCAGTTTCCCTGTCCAGCTCCACAGATGTGCAGTGGAGGCTGCTGTGCAATAGGGATTACTTGGTGGAAGTTCTGTAGTGCTGATATTGTCAGCATCATCTGAATCTTCCAAAGTTGGCTACAGATTAGCTCAATTTGCACGATTAAGAACAAAAGAAGACAAACAAAACAGTCCCAAACCAAACCAACTCAAAGAAATAGCAATCCAAGGATGGAGAGAATGTCCAATTTGTCTTAAAAAAGTAACAACCAAGGCCCCAGACTACACAAGTCCTTTCACTGGGGGGTTCCAAACAACTCATCCAGTTCTTGTATCCACTCATCCCCTGGTCCGCTCTTCATGATGGAGTCCACAAGGTCCGTGCCCTCTCCTAAACTGGAGAATGACCCTCCTGCTCCTTCGTTACTGTAACTGTAAGGTAAGTCCTGACTGGGATTCCTCTCGTAGGCCTGGCCTTGGCTGCTCTGAGCAAAGCTGCCACCTGGCACCTGCTGTGTAGGAGCCTGACTAAACCCAGACATAGCAGGGACCCCTTGGCTTACTGTGGGCATAACCATYGGCCTGGCCTGGCTGGCTCCTTGTTGCCCAGGTAGTGGTTGCAGCAGTTGTCTCCCCATCGCTGGGTTCAGGGCTCTTACAGTCCCACTAGTGTCCACCACTGTCTGATTAAGTCCCTGTGGAAAATGTTGCTTGGACAGCCTTGGCTGCCCGGGCTGCACTGAGTACGTGGTACCGTTATTGAAAGGTCCCATTTCAGTGCTAGTCCTTCCGGGAATGCCTTGCAAGCCTCGCTGCGGCCAGCTTTGTGTTCCCTGGGGGACAGTCCCCATGAGGTTTTGAAGCCGTGGTGCTTGTGGCCTGGATAAGGCCTGGCCCACAGGCCCTTTCACCTGCTGCTGATGCTGAGGAAGAGTAGAGTTTACCAGCACGTTCTGACCAAAGTTGTTGACCATGCCCACGGCCTGTGCAGAGGCCGGCTGCCTCGCTGCCTGGCCGGCGCCGTGTGCCACGTTCATGCCACTTTGGTTCGCGTGCTGCAGCATCTGGCTCATTCCTGGGCTCATGCTGTACATCGCCGGCTGGCTGGTGGCGGCATTGCTGTAAGGGGCCATGCCCATGTCCGACTGGCCCGCTGTCGTGGGCAGCGCGCTTGGGCTCTGCGAGGCACCCATGGCCATCATGGAGGCGTTCTGAGCCATCATCCGCGACGTCCTCATGCTCTGCAGCGCTGCCTGGTTCCGCACCGCTGCCATCTCCTGTGGAGAGCCTGCGCCAAAGAGGGGATGGTAAGAGAAAAGGCAACCACGCACGTCCTTATCAACACGTCTCTGCGTAAGASAGAATCTGCAGGAGCCTCCTGCAGCGCAGAGGGGTTCCAGACCACTGTGCTTGTTGAGTGAATAAGTTATTGCTCCATGTGAAGGCTGGCAGAGAGCWGGAAGGTTATCCACCTTGGCATATCCTTGGATTATTCACCTGCAGCCTATGGCTAATTGCATCTCGGAGGCTGTAGGTTCCCCACCTCATCCTGACTGCAACCTCAGTCCTCCCCAGCAAAGTCTCCTCTCCTTGGGGGTGAGGGACAACACATTTGGAGGGCTACCCTAAGCAGGAGACGCTCATCATATCATGCATTCAATTTGTGAAACGGGTCACTCTTCAGTAGAGAATACTGTCAATACAGACCACCAGCCCAGTTTCTCCTAAGGCCTAAAATGGGKCTGGCAAGGTTAAAACATCAATGATTTATGTGTTAAACAAGTTTCAGCTACAAAAATATTAGGAGCTGTACCCAAAACCATGGATGGCTTCAGGTTCCTGAAGTAGCTATACAACCTGATTCCATGTGTAACGCATGAGTTCAAAAAGATTCCTATTCCAAAAGTGAATTTGAAGCTTTCTTTTTCTGTGTGCTTTTCTGCTTCCTGCCCAAGGACCAGTGACAAGGTACCGTCTTCTCCATGTAAAACATCCATCCATAAGACTTTTATAGTGACACACACAATGTAACTCAGCAGTGTTTATCCTTCTCAGGGAAGCTTGCTGCAGCTCATACTGAGCAAATGAGAAAACTCCCCATGGCCTTCAACAGAAGCAAAATAGCTGAACTTCAGTTAACTATTTGAAGTTCTCTCTTAAATAACTCGATTGTCTTTCAAAAGTAAGCCCTGAAAATGGAAATGTCAGCCTCCGAAGGCCAATCAATTTTTTAATAGCTCAGGAGGCATAATGAATGGATTTTCTATATCATTGTTACTGCTTAAGTCTATGGAAAGAAGAAAAATTGTTTTTTGTGGACTTTTAAAGTAGAGAGGGTGAATTAGTGAATCAATATTATAAGCACATTTTACTCTGCGTTAGGCCCGTGATGGGAAACCAGAAAATCCCAGCCTTGCTAGATTCCACACCCTGGCAGAAAACTGCACGAGGCTTGAGTCTTCCTTTGCAGGAGTGAGGCAGGGGGAAGTTATAGATTCCTGGGAAGCCAATATACTTCTGTATTTACTATCTTTATTTAAATCAACTACGGGAGCTCTGATTGTGCCACAGGTTCATTGTGGTTTTGAGTCAATATCACAGCAAACTAAAACAATAAAATAGTCTGCAGGTGAAGCTCCAAGAGAATGATGYAGACAGTTAGTCCCAGCTCAAACACTATTAAATGTAAACGTAAAAAGTTGGCTTAAGAGTCATAAACTACACAGCAAAATCAGGCTGTTCTTAAATCGGTCCCTAGCAGTTGTTCCTCAGCCGTGGGGAACATGCCTGAGTATCAGAACTCTGCACACCAGGCCCTGCTGGTATCACATYGTCTCGGTTTCCACAAGAAATGGGTGTGGATGAAGGAAATGCCTTTCACATAGTTCCGCGCATGTGACAGAGTGAACGGCTACATCTCCTTTTTAGACTGCAGGCAAAACTTCTGGAGGATGCTTTTGGGTCAGCTCTCCAGCACACAGGTAATAGAGCATTGAGAGGGGATCCAACATATGGATCTCAGCTGCATAGGGCAAATATCATGGTAGCTTTTACTATATCAATGCTACCAGTTAAACTGTTTCCTCAATGGCTGGCACTTCTTTTTAATTTAGATCACCTCTTTCTTTCATGAGTGGAAGATGTAAGTTTTTACAGTGACTCCTGCAAGCGCTTAAGTACATGAATAATGTTAAGAAATTACTGAATGTATCTTTAGCTATCTTTGAGTTGAACTCAGCACTTGCAAACTTCCAGAGGAGTCCCTATCAGCAAATACTTGACATATGTTCTTGAGCTACTGTTTGACACAGCAGTTAGACAAGAAGTAGTTGAGAGAGAGATGCAACAGCTTTTAAGATTATGGGCCACCTTCCGGTGTCACTTACTCATAACTACCTGTACCGGATTACATTCTTGCGACTAAATAGAAAAAAAGGATCTAATATTTATATTCAATTAGCTCATTTACAAAAATAATTTCTCTGTTTGGTCAGATTAGCCTAAACTTTGCTCTGCATTTCTTTTAAGTAACAGATGTGAAAGAGTATTTTCAAAAAAGCTTTAATATAAGAAATTTTACACAGGATTCTCAATAAATGTATGATGGTGCACACATGTTCTGACTTTGCAGATGAATTATCGAGAGCATTTTCATTTCATATAGAAGTTATTCTGCCAAAGGTAAGAATTAGAAGGTGATCAGTAGAGCTACTCTGTTAAAGACCAGTAGAAAAGCTGGCTGTCTCTTCACTACCCGGTTACTGGGCCTGCAGTGTGCTGGCCTCACTTGTTTTTATCGCAGTGCTCAGCATTGTCAGGAATATACAGCACAAATGTGCCTTGGATCTGCAAATATTTAGAATCCATARTGAGTGAAGACATTCAGCTGATGCTTTGTAATTAAAAAGCTTAGAGTAAACTTTCTTCCTAAACCAAGATTTTTTGTCCATAAGTTCCTCAATTATCTGCACACTGCAATAATCCTTCCACTTTTGAATTGATCAAAAAAACCCTCTCATCCATTTCACCGTTTTTCCCATACCTGACATTTACCAGGCACTTCGCCTAGTCCTTCTCCAGATTAAGATGACCTCTCTGAAATTCCCCGTTCACCAAGCTAAATAAAGTGGGAACGAAGAGGAGTAAAAGAAAGAGGAGTAAAAGAAAGACAAAGTGAGACACTCACTGAAAATGAATACAGATAATGAGAAGGGAGAAGACAAAAAAGTTCACAGAATTCAGAAATCAAGGAGGCAGAACAATGCACAAACGAAAAATGTAGCTTTTCCTGAGTAGAACAGAAAGGAAATTAGAAACTTTACTAAATATATGGAAGGGAGCGAAATCCTTTGGTAAAATATGTAGCAAGTGCAAGGCATATTGCTTAACCCCTGGGCTTACAAAATGAACCCACTCTCACATGCCTGCTAGAGGGGCTTATGCTGACTCTACTATGGCAGAAAGCATTTGATTTTACCTTGAAACTGATTGACCTGTTGCACTGGATATGGGTTCCGCTGCTGCTGGAGGTGCTGCCGAGGCAAATGGGACTGCTGCTGCAGCTGCTGAAAATGAATGAGGGAACAAAAACACAAACGAGAAAGAGATGATTAATTAATTAGCAAGCTAAGAAAGGGGCTGATAACAAAAACACTGCAGCAAAACCACTGTGTTTTCTAGCAAGCTGTTCTCAAGAGACAAGCAGACTCACTTGAAGAGTCCTTCTGAGAGTACTTGGGCTACTCAGCACACGGACTCCTTCTGGTTCAAAAAGGAATAAGCACCGAAGCTAACACCAGCTCTCCTCACTTACAAGCTCTTCATTTCGACCTCTGAAGTGCAAACTTAGCTACCTTTATACTGAAAAAAGAGAGAGGGAAGCAAAGGAGATAACTGCACACCTAGGTCTGAAGTGCAACTCCAACCATGCGTCCTTTTCTTCCCTCAGTCTTGCCAAGGTCTAGAGGTAGGTGTTCCTGGGACAAGACCTGTTCCAGCTCCGCTCTCTAAATGCTCAGCTGTGATGAGGAGTGCATCTCAAACCCAGTGCTGTGGCCTAGAACCCATTCTCTAGCCAAAATAAAAAGGGCTATTGAGGCACTTTTTTCTCCTCTGATTCATTGAATGATATTTGAGGAGCAGGTGATGGCAAAATGTTTTCATCCCTTGATCCAGCTCAATCTAGTCTTGTGTGGTTGYTTTCTATGAATACTAATGCGTGTAAAACACAATCAATGGTTGATTATAAAAACAGAGTGTGACTATCAGTGCTTTCAAAGGCTGGGGTGCATTTGACTAAGCAGTAAATGCAAGGACAAATTCTGTGTCCAAAAGCAAGGCTGGGTAACAAAGGTAAGGGAATGGCAAAGATGATGAGGAAGAAGCAAATACTAAATCCCTGTGTTCAATAAAGCTYGCTACAAACTATCAAAAAGATAAAGGGAACTTTGCTAGGCACAAAGCTCCCAAAAAGCAGGGTGTTTGAGGACTGTGACTTTCCATCAACACTTTCCATCTATGTCCAGCCCATTTAAGAGCACAGTCCTAGGGTTCTTCAGCACTTTGAGACTTGCCTTCAACAGCCAGGTCAGTGACTGGCTCTTGGGTTTAAGCACTCTAAGCGGCCTAACCCACGGGGTAGTGTTATGGCATCCTCAGGTTTCAGCATTTGCTCACCTCTGACCACACTCATGTGTTGCAGAATATTTCGACATGTCCCCCATGGGTGCCCAAGACAGGCTCCCCTTCCCCCGTCCTGTCTCCCGCCTGCCACCCTCTGCCTGGAGACAGATGCCAATTGGCCAGGGTTTCCCGCCACAGGCAGGGAAGGCTCTGGGCTCAGAACATTCTGGAGCCCTCTCGCCCCCTCCTAGCCCCCTCCTCACCCGACCACCTGCCCCTGCCCAGCACCCCCCGTCTCCTCCCACCGTCCAATCCCTTTGTGGGAAAGGTCTCCCCGTCCAATCCCTGTATGCCACCCCACTTTCCCGGACCCAATCGTTTTGTTGCATTTCTGCCAGTTTATTATATAAGTGTTGTGTTGCGTTCAATAAACGTTCCCACCTTGCATGGCCTTGGTCTCGCGTGTCTTTTCCGTCTGTGTGGTTGGTGCGTGAGTGTTGTGGGAACCCCCTCATTGTGTGCCCCTCCCTGTCTTCGCCCCGACCCGTGTCCTTCCCCGTGACCGTCGCCGGATCCCTGGGATCGTCCGGTGGTGATTTTGGAGCGCGCTCCCCCGGGCTCGTGCTCGCCTAGCTAGCCGTCTGGATAGGTAAGTATTTGGGGTTTACCCGGGACGGAGTGCCGCTACACTCATGTGTACCATCTTCCCTGAATACCTCAAGGAGTGTCCTCCTTGCTCACTATGGGGAAACCTCTTCCRTTTCTTGAACAAACTAGAAGAAGATGGGAGGACTAGAAATATTTCAGTGGTACCACAATAGGAAYGAGCTCTAGCTCAAATCTAAAGGGAGCCCAGATTTTAACCCGTAATCCCCCAGCAAGGGAAGTAAAGCAGGGCTAAAGCAACTACTGACTCTCCAGGACCATTTTGGCCGTGTCCCTCACGCTTAGTTCTCACGCCAGCACGTGGGGCAGTGCTGGAGAGGCAGTGATACTGTACCTGCTCCGCGAGGATCTGCTGCTGCTGCTGCTGCTGCTGCCTCTGCTCCCTCAGGAACTGCTGCTTCTGCTGCTCCATCACGTGCAGCTGGGCCCGCTGCTCAATCAGCATCTGCTTCATGAGGGCGGCTTGCGGCTGGCTCCCCAGGAAGGCGGCAGCGCCCGCACCCACGGCGCCGGAGCCTGGCGGCCCAGCGGGCGGCATCGGCCCGGCCGCCCGGGACAGGCCCACCTGGTGCTGCTCCTGCGCCAAGACAGAGAGACGGCCTCGTTACTCCGCGGGCAGGGACGCGGTGCACACGGGCTCGTGCCGAGCGCCGGGCCTGCACAATGCCAGCGCCTTGCAAGCACCCTGCGCTTGTCACGGGGACACGGAGCAGGCTGCTGCTTCCCCTTCCCCCCTGTCCTAACCCGGGCTTCAAGCTCCAGGTGCCCCTCAAGCAAAGCAAGACCACTTTACAGTCGCTAACAGCAGAGAGAGCAAAGTTAGGTACTTGCTTTATTTTCACTCAGAGTGGGCAACTTTCGAGACACATTTTAACAGTTTCTTTCTCCATCATTATGGAAACCAGACACACATTTCTCTCCTTTTCCCCTTCCTTCCCCTTCTCCATCTTTTTTTCATATAATGCTCTGGATTTGGGAGCTGGTGTCTTAGGCACACACACCACACAGCGAAAGCAGCAACACAAATTCCCTCTATATCATGGCAGAAGCTGCAAATTTAACCATGCAACATGCTTATTCAAGATTTCCACCGCCAAGCTGCAACGACACAGGACCCACGCGATGCTGCAGGCCCATTCCTAGCCCAGTTTGCAGCCTCTCAGCAGTGGGGAAAAAAGCAAAAGCAAAATCAAACAAAAAACAGGAAAGAAGAAAGAAAAGGCAAGGATGAAAGGGCATGGGATGAACTGAAAAACCTCTTAAACCCAACGTTTGAGGAGTGTTTGGGGCCGGCAGGTGGTGCTGCCTGCCCACCGAGCGCTGAGGAGGAGGATGGCGGAGACAGGCGCGCAGAGCGTTGCCACACGGGGGTCACTCGCGGGGTAATCCCGGGCTTACTGCCCTGCGCCCCCGCTGCAGCCAGCCCTGCCCTACAGCACCAGCAGCTCATGCTCAGAGACAGAAACGCCGGCARGAGAGGAGGAACAGCAGCGGCATCTCCTGCATCCCAGGCAGACGCRGGCACGGGGCTCCACGCTGCAGCACCACAGGCCCGCGCTGGGATCGGGAACAAGCCCCGGGGCAGCCGACACGGACACGCAGTTTACAAACACGCAGAAACACGTGCTGGGGAGGCTGGGAATGGAACAAGCGGGTCCAGGAGGCTGGGCATATTAGGAGGGATGAGCACTGACAGCCAGGAGTGAAGTCTGAAACTCCCCAGTCCCCCCGCGTAAGTCGACAGTGCCACGAGCAGGGTGGCCCCTGTCAGCCTGTCTGCTGTGACAGCCACCGCAGGCGGCTCCTGTGGCTGCGCCACGCCCGGGCACGCTCTGCAGCGAGTGCCGGGCACTCGGGCACCTCAGCCACCGGGTGAACGTGGCAGGAAGGGCCTGTGTCCCTCAGGACTCCCGCCAGAGGCGTTCCAGGGCAAGGCCTGGGCTCACCCGCTTCAAGGGCCGTCTGAGCAACRCCGGTGACTGTGAGATTGGAGAACTATGGAGAAGTAATCTTGTGAGCCCCACAGCCCCACGAGCAAAAGGGTTAAAATCAATGTTGGAGTGCAGCTTGGGAAATTATTCTTTCTGCATGAAAGTCAGGTTTTCAAGGACTCTTTTGAGGGAATAACAAGGAAACACAATTTGTCCGCATCTCTGCTTTGCACAGATCCCCCCGAAGGCCTCTCTGCTGAAAGGCAGCTCTCGGGTATTGAGGCTCTTCCTCTTTCTGCCCAATGCCCTGGCTTGAAAGGCTCCTCTCYCCCGTTCTTGCCGTCTCCCAGCACGCTGGGCAGGACAGGGGCTCCCGCTGGGCCAGGCAGCGAGGGCCATGCGAGTGCGCAGGCGCCGGCCCTGCTGTGCTCGCGGCCCCCCAACGCAGCCTTCCTGCCGCTCCTCAGCAYAGCCCCTCTGCCCAGCCTGTGTCTGCCCTCCTTGCTGAGCACAGGATGCGGGCTGCCCCTGCAAAGGCTCCTTTCCTGCCACCCCGCATCCCTCCTGCTGGCCCTGGTGAAGTCATCACGCTGGAGATTGCATAACTGACGAGCAGGACTATCTTGTGTCACACTGGGAGAGGGGCCAACTGCTTCCATTTATAGACAGGAGCGGAGCCACGCTGCCGTACGGCGGAGCGCGTCGCTGCAGCCGCCGCGAGGGAGGAGGCGAGGCGSAGTAAGAAACCCCCAGCCAGAGGGCACGCTGAGGGGCAGCAGGGACGAGGCTGCCCAGGCCTCGCCGCAGCCGCCTGAAATGCAAGCAGCCCGGCGGCTGCCCAACGGGCTCTTGTGCACACACATACACACACAGAGGGAGYGGAGGGACAACTCCGGCCAGGGGAACGCCACAGGAGCGCTCACTTCCCTATCATGTCGCCTTAAGAGGTGCTTCCAGAGCCTGCAGAGTGCTCCGCGAGGAGCGCCGCCAGCTGCGCGGAGCTGGCACRCTGCACAACGGCGAGGGAAGCACGAGGACCCGCACAGGGGTGTTGCTGCCACCACCGCGCAGCTCATGGGGGAAGCATGAGGACCCGCACAGGGGTGGCGCTGCCGCTGCCGCGCGCTGAGCTGCTTCGAGGCAGCAGCCATCACCCCCGCGCACTGCAGACCCTCCTGCCCCCCATCCTAAGAGCTGGCACAAAGCCAGGCTTCCTGCAYGGAGACTGCCCCACACGGGGCCGCCGGCAGGACTCCGGCAGCTTCATGTGCGCCATAAGGTCCTCACCAAGGACCTGGGCCATGGCCTGGCCAGCACGGAGGTGAGCTGGGGGAGCGATGCTGAGGCTCCGTGCTGGGCATGGCTGCCACAGCACATCTAGGAGCAGGCGCTGCAGAGACTGCGGAGCAGCACCTTGGCGTGCAAAGTGGACCAACCAACCCCGCATGAACCCCCATGCCCTCCGACGCACGTGAACCAATGCAGTCCTCCAATACATGAAGAGCCGAAGAGCAAACGGAAGCCAGGAGGTGACTTTATCCTGCAAGCTGCCTTGGAAGGATGATATGAAAAAAGATGGATGCAATCAGATGTCTACATCCCAGCATCAGAGCAGAGAAAGTCAAAAAACGATGGCAGGCAGCAAGTGTCTTCCAGTGAGTGACTTAAAGAGCTCAATCCATTTAGCTCGCCACAAAGAAAAGCGAGGGATGCTTTGACCATGGCATATAAAAATACCTTCATGAGGAAAGCAATGCTTTAAAGAGTTCTTTTATCTAGTGAAGAAGGCAAAACCAGATAAAAGGGCTGGAAGCTCACACAGATTCAAATCAGCAACAAGAATTACATTTTTATACCGTGATTTCACTACCCATCAGAAATGCCAGATCTCCATTTTTTGATGTCTTCAAAGATGACAGCCTTTCCGGATAAACACGACTTGCTGGTGCAATTTAACGGCCTGTGATGTACAAGATACAACGGCGCTATCTGACCTTACCTCTAACATGGCTCTATCTGCTGCTCCCCRGCACCTGCAGCGGCAGCTGGCACTTGGGCACTGCCCTGTCTGTGCTACCCGAYACTCACTGCTCCCTTATCCTGCCACTCTCGGGTACTGCTCATGTGTGTCTCAAAAAAAAGAGGAGGGGGCTCCACTCTCTTTCTGTGAGGAAAAATATTGCTGAGCTTCTGTACACTGTGTCACAGTAAAACATYACCTGCATCCACACTCCTACCTTTTCCCAGAAATATTCCTATTAAAAGCCCCGTAATGTTGTTACTTATTGTGTCTGGCAGGGATCTTACTCCCTCTCTGTAAATCAGGCAGCCCAAAGCAAAGCCACCTTCGCAGAGCAGTGCCGTCTGGCTGACRAAGGGAGTTAGGAAGCCACGCGTTTCAGACTCTGTCTTCCTCCTTTGCCTTGGATGAGCCCGCACACAGGAGGAAGGCAGAGCCGGTGCTGTTTTGCAGGCACGACTCCGTCGAGAGGCCCTGCACAGCGGACTGTGGCACCGACCCCTCTCTCACGCAGTCTCTGCTCCCTCCAGGTCCACGGTTGCTGTGGTCWTCCACAGGGCGTCTGAGCCAACAGGACCCCTTCCACGTTTGACACTAGACCCCTGCACRCAGCCAATTTGTCTTCCTTTCACTTCCCTTCCCCTGCATCTCTCCTCCCCGTGTCTGCGATGCAGTTTATTCTTTCCACAGAACAAATATTATCTGTCAAACTACTATTTTGTAGTATTTTTTGATGAGAAACTATTCAACGAAGGATACTAAAACAAGCAAACGTTTTTTTCTAACACCACTTATCAGCAAAAGACCACCAGAAGTTCATCTCAAAGAATGCAAGGCCAAACAGTTGGTAATTTTGCCCTGTGGCTTGTGGACTTGGAAACGCTGCCTCCAAACGCTGTTACTGTTTGTTGCCACTGACTCCTGCTTCAGCACCAAAGCTGGAACGCACAAATCCTAAACTGTACAGGTAGGATTTAGAAACACAGCCCTTATCAGAGTGCTGTCCACCTTCGAGCAGCATATTTTACATCAGAGCGTTTCCTTTGTTACACGTAACGTCTCTGGCGCTTCCCTCCTGCCCCAAATGGGCGAGCTCCACGGGGGCCGTTCCTGCTTTCCAGGTCTGCCTATCCCGGGGTGCAGAGYGCAGCGATGCCGTGCTCTGGGGCTGGATATGCGCAAGGAAGCTGCRGCTCAGCTACCCTGCTCCCCTTGGAGCCGCTATGCACCCCGATGGCCCTCCCCAAGTACCTGCCCCGCCGTTCGGCAGTGTCTCGAGGGAGACGCCAGACCCCCGAGCTGGTGCCTTTCAGAAAATTCCAGTGCTGAAGGTTTTAACTGGAAGGAGTGCCCCCTCTGAGAGCATCCCAGAGCAGAAGGGAGGACAGCTAATGTGCAGCGCGAGGATAATCACGGTTAGAGAGCCCCTGAGAAGGGAGAGAGAAGAAAAATGGAAGATGAAAGCAAGCAAATGGTTTAGACAAACAGTCGCACAGGGCCAATGAAGAGGGGGAACAGAGGGAAAACGACACAATAAAAATAAATGCCGCAAGAGAAGGAGAAGCTCCTAGCGCACACAGGAAGAAACGCGGAGGCAGACGGTGCTCCCAGGGAGCTCCCTGGCAGCAGGCGCCGAGCTCCGCGCAGGCAGTGCYGGTCCCGGCCCACATTACCACCCTGTGCCCCGCGGGGCTGCCAGCTGCCGTGGGGCTCTGCCGCGTGCCCCCAATGGCCCAGGGCCGCCCTTCCTCAGGGGGCCGCTTCGCAAAACTCCCSCGCTTGTTCCGTCTGAGCACAAACAAAAGGAGCGTTTGTTTTGTTTTTACACACTTGAGGACATTTCTCAGATCCTTTTCCCTGCACTGTGATAAACGAAATCCCTTTCATTTTCAGGAATTCAGACTTGGCACTCGCATTGATCCTCAGCAAGAAGCGTGTAATTTGCCAAGCCTGAAAGGATCCTGGCTGAGAAATAACACGCTGGGCCATATGCTCTCTTTCCTGTGTGCAGAAGGCAACTTACCTCAGAAACAAGTAATAGGCTGCAACTGCCCCACGTTGTTGCTTCTACCACAAACGCTGGGCACAAGGGGCTGGGGCTCGCAGGGCCCGCTCCTGCCCCGGCGCTGCCGCAGGTCCGGACGGAAGCGGAGCCAGGCGCCAGGCAGCGTTGCTGCTGCGGTCCCRCGGTGCACAGCGCAGCTCCAGCATCTCTGCTGGCACCCGCTGGCACTCCCGGTCCGGCAGGCGAGCGGCCCACGGGGCGCAGTGGCCCCTTGGGTCTGTGTGCCGAGCCCATGCCCATGGTGCCCTCGCGGGAGGGAGGGCACGCGCCATAGGGGCCTCCTGCTGCTGCCCCTCTCCTCACGAAACAGCAAAGGCTCCTGTCCTTGCCGCCTTGCTGCAGGTGGGACTCCCAACTAAAATCAAGAGCCAAACGTCCCCCAGTGGTGTCTGGCAGACCCAGGGAAGTGGTCTGCAGCTGCAGCTGCCTGGCACGGCCACATTAGCTTTGCTGTGGTTTCAATTAATAGCTGCTGATAAGCCGAGACGGCAGGGCTGGCCGGGCTTGTGATTTCATGAGCTACTTCTTTCAGCGTCCTTGAATGAAGGCTACCCAGATCACCAGTCCCTGCACTTTAAACTCGTCTGATTTTTCTTCCACCTTGGATGTGGTCTTTGTGTTTCCATTAGCCATCTGGTCTTTGTTTTGACACTCGGTCTTTTCAGCCGTAATGAAAACTGAGACGAGGAGTTCTGATTTAGGCTGCGCCTGCGTTGTCTTTAATCTTGACATGCTCGTCACCGCATGGTGCCTCTTGTCCCTCTTGAATTCTCCTTTAACTTTATGGTTAAGGAAAGCTTCGCTATTGTTTTCATTCTCTTTTTCAATGCCTAACTCAGCTTGGCTTTTGGCAATTCTCACTTTACCCYTAGACTTCTAGGTCTCTAAGCTATAGCTCCCTTTGCTTATCAAGACCTTGTTTACTCCCCCCAAGGCTTTCCGAATATTCTTAACATCCCTTCCGAGAATTTTTTGGGGGAGATAAGCTTTAAAATTATTATTTTTTAAAAAACTTCCCCTCCACCATGAGTGCTTTCTCTTCTAATTCTATTCTACCCTCCTAACACAGTCGTCTTCCCCAGACTAAGTAGCCCTCACTGCAGCAACCCCCGCTGCCTTTTTGCTGCCTTTGACTCACTCCTCAGCCCCTGCCTTCTCCTGGCTCCACAGAAAAATGAGCTCTCTGCACAGAATCTCATTCATTTCTCCCAAGAGGAACTTAACAAAGCCAGCCATGATGTCCTGCCCTCCCTCCGCCCTACTCGCTGCCTGCTCTGCTTCGTGACTCTCCTCCCGGCCGCTGCCTCCGGGGTTGCTGTCTCCGGCCCTTCCACTTGTCCCGCTGACCTTGCAGCGCACGGGCTCCTYGTCTCCCTTGCCCCTGTCTGCCGCCGCCTCCTTTGCATCTTGCTCTCCCTGGCTCCTTCCCCTCACAGCACAAGCAGCTTTATCTTTGTGATTGCAAAAAGAATTTTTTTTTCCCAAACAACCCTTCACTCCAAATGCCTCTCCAGCTCCCGCCCTATCTCCTTGCACTGTCACCGCTAAGCTTATCGAACGGGCTGCCTATGATTTATATGATTTAGGCTGAATTTAGTCTCCATCTCCAACAGCCCTTCCAAATAGGCTTTTCACTTCTTGCCTGTCGCAGAAACCAATCTCACAAAGTCCCTTGGGTCCTCTGCCTGGCTGAAGCTCTAAACTAATACCATAGCCTCCTTGCCATGGCCCATCAGCTCCCTCCAGAGACCCTACCAAACTCCAGGTGAAACCGAGCCCTCCTTTCCATGCGCTCCCACCTGGCCCCAACAGTGTTAATTTTTCCTCAGTGTTATTCTGATCATTCTGTGAGTCTCTGTCCTTGCCCCTCTTCTTTTTCCCCTCTTGTCCTCTTGGCAATCTCATAATAGAAATTCAAGGATCTTTGCACTGATGATACACAGATCTCCCTCTCCATCCCAGGCCGGTTCCCTTTGCTCTGACTAAACTCACGCCCTGCCTCTGCAATCGTCTTGCGGGTATCTGTCAGCTCAAGTTCAAGGCAGGCTCTAATCCTACTCCCGAGGTCTCCTCTCCTCCCGCTTCTCCAGTCCCTGCGGCCAAGGCCATCACTTGCTTGTCATTCAGCCCATAACTCACTTGTCATCCTTGCCTCAAACCTCCCTGCCGAATCCCGCAGTCGGACTCTCCTCCCCTCGCGCCCCGGCGCTTGCAATCTCACCCAAATGCTGCCGTGCAGGTCACTTTCTGCCTGCCACCTTGACCACTCACCACTCCGCTTGCTGCAGCCCTCTCTTGGCTTCCCTTCCTTCTTTTTCAGCTCCTTCCCTCCCCTCCATCCCTCCTTTTCCAATCCAGCTGCAGCATACCCCACCTCACGCAGCACCACTCGAGACTTTAGTCTCCCTTTCCATCTGCCCAGGGTGGCCAGCTCTTTCACATGTTGCATTGCAGTACAAGTGGCTTCATACTTTCATCTTCCACAGACACTGTTTTTGACAGGTGCTCTGCAAAACCATACAGATCTGGTCRTGAATGTGCCCTCAGGATAGTCAGATTTGCAGAAATTTCTGGAAATTCCTGTCTACTTGATGTCCAACAGTCCCTCCTGTTTGCTTGTACTTCCTGGTGTGCTTGTCTCCCTCTGTTATCTCTTATCTTACACATAGATTGGAAGTATTTGGGAGAAGGAAATATATTTACTTCCTGCATCTGCAGGGAACTGAGTACAATGAGACTCCCGGGCTGTGACTAACACCCTCAAAAGTGCCACCCAACAAGGCACGAGCTGTTATTAATGCAGGTTCTGCATACAGCTAAATATATCGCTTCATATTCTGTAGGTGTGAGAACTCCAAAATTTCTATGTGCTCTTGCTCCATTTCTTCTTCTTTTAAAGGGTGCAATATTAGCACGAGATATTGTACGCCAAGAAAGCCAGGAAACACTAGCGGCAGTTCCCACGGCAATTGTAACTCAGACGGGCTCCGGGGTTATCACCATATACAATAACAAAGGATGCTGAACTCACACAGAGTGACCAAATCACTGCCACGGCCCAGGCCTTTGAACTTTTGTACAGGTGAAATCTTAAGACATTTACTGTGCATTTAGCATTTAATTCCAGAAATCCCAAGTCCAACACCCCAGAAACAGAAGTCAAAATGATGTCGTATAGCAAGAAACCAGCCCCAGCGGCAGCTTGTAGCTCTCTTCACAGAAGCACAGCTAATGGCAACAAGAAATATTGCCGTTATCGCATGAGCTCTGGTAGCTGTCAACGGAGAGAGGGATCTGCCGATCAGAGAAATCTGGGAAGACATCAGTGTGTCAGAACAAGTGAAAAGACTTGACACAGAGGGCACATTTTTGTTGAGCAATTTGCATTAGCACTTCTGGACAAATTCTACATTTCACATGCAATTCACAAACCAACAGCAGCAGAGCTAATTGGTGCAGTTGCCACTCAACGGCGGTGCCTTGTTTGAGCTATCACTAATGTGAAGGAAGGCTACAGAGTTTTTTGAAAAACGCAGCAATTATTTTGCAGACTTTGAGACGAGTTTCCCCTGCCCCCACTTTCATCTTGATAATTTCATTATCTCAGTACTTTTAAAGGTTTTGGAATAGAAAAATGCAACCCCCAGAAAAGTTCAGATTGAAGTTACTAAGAGAAAAACTGTTTGCAGAACATAGCATGCTCTTCGTTAACACAACCGTGAGCCCTTCCACTTGATGTCGACTGTGACCCAGCGTGCCGCTGCAGAGCTAAGCGGTGACCTGAAGAAGAGCAGCAAGCGACGGGATGCCCATGCCCCGAAAAGCCCTGGTCACCACAGTGAGGGGCTGAGCTCCGCATGCATTGAAAGCACTGGCGGCATGACAGAAGCTCTCTGCCTCCTCTCAGGTGGCATTAGAAGTTATTTAACCTAACACAGAGAAGATCTCTCATCCATCATTCTTGATCCTTTGTGAAACCAAGTCTCCCGAGGAAAGGAGAGCGCTTCCACCCCGCAGCTCTGTACGAGCACCGCTGCAACTGCACGGGCAGCTGCGGCCCCGCGGAGGGAGGGAAGGAGGGAGGGAAGCTTCGCCGGCTCCTTTGCAGCGGAGCTGCTCTGCTGTCTTTAGGCTGCGTTTCCTTTAGGCCCCTATGGTGCCGAGTCCAGAGGAGCTAATGAGACTGGTGGATGCAAAGGTCACTGGTGACCTCCTCCTGCCCAGCGCTCACCTTCCCTACCATGCTTCTTCACAGCATACAGTGAGAAAGGAAGAAAGCCACAATTAAAGCTCTCCCTTGCCAGCTCTGATGCTTTTCACGCTCAAATGCTCCATGAGGGACCAAGGCACAACAACTGGAAGAGGAACAGAACCAAAAAGAGCTRTCTGAGTCCAGCCTGATCTAAGCAAACATGAACCCGAGGAGCTCAGATGTTGGCGGCATCTCTGTAAACAAATAGGTGTACACAGAGCACGTCCGCCCCGCAGCTGCAAGAACACTGCAGCCTTCCTCCCGCTTCCCGCCCTCCTCGTGGCCCAGGCCCGTCCCGGGCCCAGCCACACAGGTGCAGAAGCCACCGCCCAGCTGCTCTACCAGCAGGAAGGGGGGCTACGGTTCAGCCGTACGGYGTGACTCCCCATCCGGCCAGCAGCCGCTCTGAATCCCGCACCTGGGCGCTATGCTGTTTGCTGCAGGGAGGCACAGACCGGAGCTGGGGCAAACTCRTGTGATAGGTCTCTGCTATGCAAGCAACTCAGCTTGGCTTTCCTGGAGGCAGGCCTGCTTCAGCAACTACATCCCAACTYGCAGGCCCAGGGGCTTCGGGTGCCCTGCTGTCTTGGGAGGGGCTGTTATCAGCCCCACTCCGCACGCTGACCAGTGGCACTCAGCGAGGCCAGGCTGGCTGGGGCTGCTCTCCCAGTGCCCAGCAAACGGCGGCTGCTAGCGCTGCCTCTGCRGGCACCGTGTCCCACGTGCCCCCCTGTTTAGCTGGCTAAGCTCAGGCTCTGCCCTGACTCAGGCTGCAGGGAGCCCCCTCCGTCCCCCACGGAGAGCCGCCTGAGATCGTCTCCCGAGCGCTCCGCAGCACCTCCCGTCCGCCCGCGGCCGTGCAGCGAGGAGGTACCTGCGCTCCGCGAGGCCGAAAGCCTTTCGCTTGTGTCTCTGCCTCCCAGCCCCTCACACGCGAGAGCCTGGCCCGTCACGGCGGCTTCGAGGTGCCTCGAGAATGGATGTGGCACAGAGAAAAAGACACGCGAGAAAACRCGCAAACCTCCGAGCTCTGCTCTGCTCAACAATATTCCCCTGGTTTCTCAGGCTGCTTGAGACCTGAAGCTGGGTGCCAAAAGAGTTTGAGTTTGTCATTACCGTGCTTTCTGACATGGAGGACATCCAATCCAGACATGCAGATACTATCCAATCTCCAGGCACCAGTCACCCTCTTCCTCTCAGCCACCTTGCTGTCTTCAAAAGATTCAGCCCAGAGAACTGGTAACTCAAGCCCTTYCAAAGGGATGCAAACAGTCCACGCTGTTCCTCCTAACCACAGAGCAGGCTTCCAGGTGACCCAACAAAGCCTGAGCTTGTCCGCTGGGATCCTGCACAAGCCACTGGAGGGATCTTTGGACCTCCTAATATCTGATTTCTAACATAAGGGAGGGAGTGGGGACTCCGCAGCCTCCCATCTGCTGAAGTGTAATTCACGACAAAGCATCAAGCAGATGCCCTCGGCCCTTTGTAGACGTGTTGTTACCCGCGTCTGTGCAGTGCACATCTGCAGCACACGGGCAGTACATGTGGGGAATGTGGGAGACTCCGAGGTGCAAAGGCTCCTGTGTCCCTTGTGTTCTCTTATGAATGTGCCTTTTGTCGAGGCTCCCCACTCCTTAGGCTGTAGCYGTAACTCTGTCATGAGCACCTTTTCCTCCAAAACTACCTACAGCACTAGAGTAAGCTGAGAACATTCTAGGAAGCACTTACATTAATCACGACCTCCACCTAAGACAAGTTTAACAGGTCTGGTTTTCAGCAGCACTGCTGCTTAATTGGGAAGTTTGGTAATCAAATATTCCTCTAAAAAACAGGTGAGGTGACATTCCTGTCATATTCCAGGTAGGTTCATAAAGCACATATGCAAAAGATGCATTCGTGACTACTAGGAGTGTCACAGTTTYGGTGAATCTCTGCAGGCTCATGCCCCAAATTCAAATCATTCAGGCACCTCTGTGGAGCCTGCTGAAAATGCCATGCTGCAGCCTTTGTGGGGAAACATTTTGTGGGATCTTCTCTGAACTTTGACCTAATCACTGGCCTAGTTTCCTAGATACTAAGCCCCAAACTACTCCTGAAACACTGAGATATCACCTGCAACACAGAATGGCAACTTTGGTGCCCACTAGYTCCACACTGGCTGTCCTGAAAGCGCCTGCCTCATCCCAGCTACACTGAAAGGAACTGACTACCAACAAGTTTGGGGAAACGAGTAGCAGAAGGTGCTGGTAAAGAAATGTTGTCACAGATAGTCACAAAGAGAGGAAGATGTTATCCGTGTTCCAGAAGCCGTTGGCCTGGACATGAAACGCAGTGGGGTTTTGCATTTAGAAGAAAAGCAACCCTAATGCTCGATGAGCTACAGTGCGTTCCAWGTCCTTCACAGCTTCCAGAGCTGTCACAGTTCTTCTCCAACGGGGCAGAGGGACCTCTAGAGATGGCCAGGAGTCAGGCTGTGATCCAAGGGATTTCCTTGGGGAGAAGCTCTGAGCTGAGGCCGGAAGGCCAGGCCACCCGCAGAAGCGTCACAACCCCAGCATGCTCTTCWCCTCCTTATGTGTCATGGACATCGAGGGCAACGTGACCTCGATGCGCACACACGTCCATGCACACACCTCGCTACCTGCACGCCGCAGAAAGGCAGAACTCAGCTCTACAGAGAGGGTTGTCATTCTTACACAACAGGGTGGTATGGGCCTAGCTGTCAAACAGCTCTGAATTACAGAAGAATCGGCAGATTTCAGGACTGAGTTTGCCACCACCACGGAAAGATCAGCTCCGTAACAAGCACAACACATTAGTATCTTGTACTGCTGCCTTATACTCATCAATTAGCACTATTATCTTTGTTTAACTCTAAGTGGCATGTTTTCTTTGATTGGCTTCCTTCCAAAACAATCTATTACTCCGAGCTGAGGTAGCACGTTTTCCTACCGCTTGTGATGAGACACTTGTCTCCTAAAAAGCATAAACACACCTCCAGCCGAGGAATGATGGAGTGACAATGGCCAGGAAAAATATCCAGCCAGAAATAAAAGCCGTTCTTCCTCTCCGGGATTTTTCAGTGGCAAATCCCAGCACTAGGAGCAGTGAAGCCAAGCCAGACTCTCAGGCCTCGCACACCTCTCTGGCATGTCCCACAGGGAGGTGCTTTGACTGACGCTGCCTCCCCATTGCTCAAAGGCTAGAAGGTTTGCACAGACCCAAGCAAGACATACAAGCCAAAAGACTAGTCAGTTTTCCCCCTGCTCTCAAAACATATCCTCATGTTCTAAAGATCTTCTATCTTTTTGCAACATGAAGAGGAGCCCATTGACTCGCAGTAATCACACTGTAATAAAGGCAGCTTTAAAAATCCAGGCACCAGAGACAGCCCTGCTCCCAAGCCTGTACTTGGTGCAGGGAAAGACTTAGTAAACGCGGCAACGTGTGGCACCATCTGGGACTGGCACTGCAAGCAGAAACTAGCCCAGTGTCGTGTGCCTCATTTATACTGCTTCACTACTGCTGTTTTCCCACACTCATCTCAGACTGCTTCCACATAAACTTTTTCTTCTTTCTTAAAGGCTGTGGCCATGCTGACTCAACCAAGTGTAAAGCTACCGTGTTTTCTGAAGCCAAAGTCTTCACCTTATAGGACAAAGTCCTTATCCAAAAGTCACTTAGCAGCCAAAGCTAAGCGCRGAGTTTGGTTGCCTGGGACATAGGTCTTACAGGTCATTCTAGGGGAATGCAAAGAATATTCGTGCAAAAAGAGATCCAAAAATTATTTTAACTGAAAAAACAAACTTAATTGCCTGATTAATCAAACTAGGCCCCACCTCTTCCAGAATAACTAAACCCGCTCAGCCCTGGAAAACACTCATGTTGACACTGCCCTTGTTTATTTGGCTGTGTGTCAACCCGAGAGGGTATATTTAGCCTGAGTGCGTTTGCAGGATTGCATCTTGCAGCTCAACAGGAAATCTCTGGAGTCGAAGCTAAAGATATCACTGCACGCTTGCAATTTACAGCCAGCTGTAAAGTGGAGCTGCGGTGGCCAGAGTGCTCAACAGCCTCCTTTCAAACGGGAGAGGAGGCTGAACTGAACACTCCACTGTACTGAGCTTGTGGCAGGCAGGGTGCACCCAAAGGGCTAAATATAGCAGGCAAAGGAGGAGGCGCTTCTCTTGCTAGGATAATGCTGAATTGATACATCCCAGGCCCATTCCCAAGCTGGTGCTTGCGCAGAGTGGATGGGAGGAGAACAAAACTGACAAGGGAGAGGTGGACAACACATCCATGCGAAGAGGTGTTGAAGGAGGACGGACATCTCCTCCAAAGCTTTAAAAAACCATAACCACAGTCAGGTCCATTTCAAAAGAGCAAATCACAAAAGGGAATACATGTTTAACACAGGTCTTCCTTTTGTTAAAAAATCTAGACATAGGCTGCGTCAGCAAATCCAGGGCACGTGAGCAGCCATCCAGATCATTTCCCTTGCGTCCTGTCCATTTTTCTCCTTTTTAAGTCCCACTTTGTCCAATACTCCTGTGGCTTCTCAGCACGCCCTTCCAGACTGGGCAAGGATGGGGCAGTTTGGCTGCAGGTTAATCTAATGACTCAGTCTCAGAGAGTTATGTTGCTCAGGGGAGGAATTCACCAAGGTGACTCCTGTGATAAAGGTTTAAATGTCTCTTAAGCCCCTGAAAATTAACCTAAGTATGGAAACTTAAATCGCGAAGTTCTCTGACACGGGCCAGCAGCCTCATTCTGGCTCACCTAGATCAGGGCCGTTTGCAGCAGCGCTAACCCCGCGTGTCACCACCTCAGACGAGCACGTGAAGCTGCGATACTGGGAGACCCGTCAGGCATTCCGCCTCCCAAGTCACGCCATCCTGCTTGGTTCAGGCACCCAGGTGGAAAAGGAAACCCAGTATCACTACAAAAAGCTCCGCAAAGACAAGGCCTCAGAGCAAAGCAACTCCTGAGGGGTTGTTCTGCATCATCACATCTCTATAGCTTAATMACACAAGGTTCCTAATGCTTCTTGTCAAGAAGCTGGACTGTATTAAGTCAGCGGAGCTCTGCGGTACCCTGACGGATCAGCCCTTTGTATCTTTACTGAAGCTAAGGCAAAAATATGACCCCAAGACTACTCTCTACTGAGCTAATGGACAAACAGGATGTAAAAACAGCTCATGTTCTGTTCATAAGCATTTTYTCTATCTTATCATTTTCTCTCAAGTAAAAGCTATCGGGCTGTTTGCATTTCAGCTCCGCTTGGGAATGCTTTTGATGGTCCAAGTAATCCAAGCAACCCAGAGGACACCTCTCTGCTCAGTGAGAGGACAGCAGTGCATGTTTATGAAGCAAAATCGGAAAGGAATAAATGTAAACAAGCTGTCCCTCTTTGAAGGGCTTTTCAGAATAGCAAGTACTCAGTCAAGGGCTGTTTAAGAAAGTAGCACGGCCTTTGAGTTTGCCTGCTGTCGATAACACAAAAAGCAGCTTTGTTAATCTAAGGAAGGTAAACTTGTTTTCTCACAGCTAAAAGCGGCTGATGGCACCCGCCTCAAGGAACCAGCTGAGTGGTCTCTTGAGAACAGACTAATTTCTTTGCCTCCAGACAGGTCATTAGCTCAGGGAGAGAGTATGTAGGTRGATTTAGTCTCTCCACGTGTGCAGAATTTGCTTTTATTAACCCTACATGGGAGTAGGCTGGCAGTAAGGAGCATGTCTACCCGCCTGCTGCCTTCGCATTCCCCACCGACRTCGGACAAATTACTTCCTTACCCCACGCCTCAGTCTCCCCTGTTGCAAGACAAGGACAGTGACAGTTGCTCTTATTCCCCACGACTGCYGTGACACTAACAAAGCACTGGGGGACGTGGTGAGGCACAGCAACAACATGTCTAATTAGAGTCTCATAGAGCACATTTTCTCAAAAAATAACCCAAACCAATGACAACAAAGGGAATTGTGTTGCTATTCTGCATGCACCCAAGCAAACCAKCAGGCAGTAATCTTATGCAGCACAGAATGAGGAGAAAGAATCAGACATTCCCCTGCTCTACCCACCTCCCTCTCCCAACGAGCCYGTGCTTTAGGGAGGAGAGCGGCCGTGTGGCTGGCAAGGAGGGATCTGCTGTGGCCMCAGCCGTGCCGCTTTGCCGGCTCGGCCGCTCTCCGGCGCTCGGCCCGCGAACGTGTCAGGGCTGCAGGCACCCAAAGGGCTCTCCTCGGGCAATCCCAGCATTCAGAGCTCTCCCACCAGCAGGGCTCTCCAAGGGCAGCAAAGTGGGAAGTGCCCCCACTTAGGGAAGCGCCCCGCTCTGCGGGCGGTAGGAGCAGYGGGATCGCAGGTGTTGGAGGCAGAGAAGATCCCCCGGCCCCTCTCTCAGCCTGCACACGGTTGCTCCCGTGAGGACTTTGTCRTGCAACACGCAGGAACGGCCGTCCYGAGTGGATCACGCTCCTGGGCGCACAAAAGGAAGAGCCCGGGGAGAGGAGGTGATCAAGAGCTGTGTGATCCATGCCCGGAGCCCACGGGTCCTTCTYGAGGCAGCCCGGAAAGCCCTTCGTGGTAAAAGCCAATCGGATGAGTGATGTTTAAGGAAAAAAAGAAAAGTACACATGTCACTTCTCACCAGCTCCCCTCTGGCTCAGTTGAGACAATTACAGCTTAACTAGCAGGATTAAATTAAAGCCTTCCACAGTGTCAGAGGAAAAGAGAGAGAGGGACACTGTCAACTGCTGCAGGTAGTGAAATATCAATTGCGAGGAGGGAATCCATTCCCTGCCAGGYTGTGCTTTCCCGCCTGGAAGACACAAGCCCTCGCAGCGATGAAGAGGAGGGGCGGTGGCGGCGGTGCCTCCCGCAGCAGCGCGTGGCCGCCAGCGCCGTCCCGCGTGGAGGCTCCCAGGCCGCTCTGCACTGCCGCCCGGTGCGGTGGGCAGGGCCTTCCCCGCAGCCCGGCTCCTGCTCGCTCCCTCGGGAGCTTCCCAGGCTGCAGCTTCCTCCAGCGCTAAGACTCTCCGAGGCACTGCAAACAGCCCTCAGTGACCCCCATCCACCACCCCCACCTCCACCACCCTGCGTTCTTGCACCGTTCAGGACACGTATGGAAGCGGGCCGAGAGCTTCTGCAGTCCAGCAGTTCAGGGACATCTGTACGCGTCTGGAGACGCCAGCGCGCTTTCTAATAGCCCACAGCACACCAAGCAAGGCCACGCCACTAAACCCGTGGCAGACGCAGTGCTGTGGCAACCACCACTTCTCCAGGGAACGCACAGAAGGACCATGYGCTCCAGCTTGTGGAGCGCTGCGAGCCCTCCTGCTGCAACGCGCACGTCTTTCCAAGCAGCAGCCGGCCTCCCCTCCKTCCCCACCAGGCAGCTAAGGATGTAAAGCAGTACATCTGCAGCTGGTTCAGTTCCAAGCCTCCCACGGAGCCTYGCAGTCTTTACACCCACAGAGCACAGAAACCTGCTTAAAACCATGGGCGCTGAAACGAGACGCTCCATCAGCTGACTCCAGGGAGCAAAGTCTGAAGGCAACACTCGAAGGACAAAATCCTCAGCTGTGGTAACACCACCACCACGCTTGTACAAGACTAGGATCAGCAAGGGAAAATAGAAGGGACRCCATTCCCAGTGAAGAAGCCTGGGAAGGCAGAAGCTTAAAGCAAGCTTTCAAAAACAGAAGATTAAAATTGATTTAGAAATTCCTAGTGTTACCAACATATTTCAGTACTTGAAAGACAGAAAGAAAAGCTGGGATTTTCTGTTTGAGATTTTTTTCTTTCTGTTCTTAAAGTTTAAGTTTAAGCAATTATCTGGAGCACCAGAAGTCAAGAAATCCAAGACACAGCCTTTTACTTGCCACTAATGCACCCCTGGATCTCAAACGTATCCGTACCAGGGGGATGACGTTTCCAGAGTGTTGTGGCACCCAGGGCACGCACGCACCAAGCACTCCTATGTCTTCCCCAACACTCCATTGCTTTCATGACAAGATTTCTTCCCGGACTCCTGCACAAGAAACCCTGCCAGTAGCCAGGGCGATGCAGGGACACTTCCAGACAAAAGCAGGCTGTGTCCGACCGAAGGGGAAGCCGCTGCTGCAGCTGCTGCTCAGTCAAGGCGGCTTTCCAAGGCCCCTGGCCGGTCCCGAAGGCGATTCCCGCCTCAGGAGGGCTGTCCCCACCACACAGGAGCGCGTGGAGGTGCATGGGGAGGCAGGGAGGCACCTCGACGCCACAGGGAGCTGGCCCTTCTCCTGCTCGCATCTCGCACTGCYGCCTCTCCAGAGCTCAGCTTCAACTAACCGCTCTCCACAGACATCTCTGCGAGGTTCACCTGGCTACCTCGGCTTGCCGAGCAAATCCCACGCTTCTCAGGCCCATGCGGGACGGCCGGGAGTGCAGCAGCGAGCAGCAAACACCCGCGCAGGACCGGCGTTGGTGAGGGCTTGTACTGCTGTGTAAGTGCACAAACGCACTGTCCGATGCAAGGATGGGATGGGGCAGCAGTGAGCAGCAGGGACTCAATTCACACCTGCTGGGGCCGCAAAACCACAGCGACCCTGTTCCAGCCTGCCACAAGCTGCTGCCTCACGTAGCTGCTTTCCGCCCACCTTTGAGCACTCTCTGTCCCCACAAAGGGCCCATCCCGGCCTCGGAGAGCGGCCTGGGGCAGGGCGCACGGCAGCCAGTGCTCTCAGCTGCAGCAAAGGCACTCTGCTCGGCAGAAGCTCAGAGACGCCACGCACAGGCACACGCAGGCCCCTTTCCTGCATGCCAGCTCTGCCCGGTGCCAAGGGGACTTGGACCTGCACAAGTCTGTCGGGAGAAGAGCCGGCAGGGCAGGTCTGTCCGCCTTGGGCACGGGAGGTCTCAGCTAGAAGAGAGCTGGGAAGGGATCCCATTACACACAGCTATTGCTGTCACCAAAATCTGAGCTTGCACCAAAAAGGCCCCTTCAAAGACCTCTGCTCTTGTCATTTTGATACGCTGCGAAAGCTCCTTAAGTGAGCTTTTGATACACTGCATTTCTGAATCTCCCACACCAACAAGGAATGCATTTCTTCTTTCTATGGAAAATCTAACTTTCGAGAATAGGTTATTTCAGAATTTGGGGTGCCCAGGGGGACAGGGCAGTTCAAAATCCTATTTCCAACACTGGAAACATCTCTGACCTGCTTGTTTTGAAATAAAAGTCCCACTCATTATTCATGTTTGGGCACATCCTTAATCACTGGTTACAGTGTTAAGGCCTCTAAATAAGTACAAGTGTCAGGAGGCAGCCCTGCACAGCACTGTGGTTGGGTCAAGGTTACTAAAAGGTTCAGCAGCCAGAGCAGTTAAAAAATAAACATCAGTATTTATTTACAGACCCATATATCCACCAGTTTCATTTGCATCTTCATTGCAATCTTCCAACTTTACAATACCAATTTGTAACCTTACTTTGGGGGACAGTCTTCAAAATTATTCATTATCGAATGTCATGCACCTGAGTTTATCTCAACTACTGATCCTTTACTGGACTAAGGTACTGAATAATAAATAATTGTGGCAGCAGCAATGATGGCAGCAGTGAGACACCCAAAACCAGTCCAAACTCCAAAAGGAGACAAGTCACATATATCTGCTTCTTTCTCTTTTAATTTCTTCTCTCCATTTCTTTCTGGGAGGATTTGCTGCTGTTATTATCCACCTTATCAGCCAGGGGATGGGCATGTGCCCTCACCAACCTCTGCTCCTGCTCTTCTGGACATCTTACGCCTTTTGCACCCATCTTGGCTACGTGTGATAAATTTCTACTCAGATACAGGTTATTCAGCATACCTGCAGCACCAGACACCAGTGGAGTTTATTATTCTACTTTCCATCAGCTCGGCTGTGACTGAACTGAAAAGCACAAGCAAAACAGTGCCTAAGGGATGAACACACATGACATGACCCAATTCCTGCTCCAGGAGCACTGCCTCCACGCTCCAAGTACTTGTTCTGCTGACAAGATGCTTTTCCTGGGCTTGCCACACAGGAAGAGGAAAAGGTTGTATCGTGGTGTGACCTGGCTGACGCACCCCTCGTACCTTGAGAGCACTGAGTGGCTCTGACCAAGCTAATAAAAAGCCCCATGTAAACGCATGTTACTCCTCCCACAGAGAACCATAGCCTGCACAGGCCAGACAAAATACCTCACGGGCCTGCCAGTGGTGACGAAAGAGCAAAGYAGAGCACAAGAAAGGAGGCATCTGCTTGTCATCAGAGCCTGACGCAGCCCCCAGAAAGAGGCTTCTATCTGCTGGCCCCCTCTACAAATTTAACTTAAAAAGTGAGTATTGAGGAGGGCTCAGCAGGGGCTTAAAGCAACTCAGATTCTGAATTTGCGCCTTTCCCAGGAGGTGCAGGAGCAGCACCCTGATCGATACCCAGGGCTAKTTCATCCTCTTCTCCAGCACAGCCGCAGCAAGGAGCGCTACGGGCCCCGCTCCTAGCGGAGGAGGCTGCTCCATGTGCCCCACCTCTCGGGGCACAGCACCTGCACCTTGCAGCGGGCGACGGGCGCTCTCCTGCTCCCTGAGAGCAGCGGCGTTACTGCGAAACGGCGGCGTCACAACTGCCCCCACTGCAGAACCCCAACACGGAGTTTTACCCAAGTACTGGGACACGGTAAGAAGATTCGAGGTTTCTTTCCCTTGGAACACTTCCATTTCTACTGCATACCACTCATGGGGGAAAAAAGGAAAATCCTCCTATTTTCAGGGGAAAAAAAAGTCCAAGTTTTGCTAAACATGGAGGAAAAAAGAACCCTGAAAACAGAGCATTTCAGACAAATCTTCCAATTTTCAGTTAAAACGTTTCATTATTTCAAGAGTCAAATTTTTCTACAGAAGAAAAGCTTCCACATTCCACAATCTTAATTCTAGCCAGCAACACACGATCCTGTTTTTTGCCCAGCGCCTCTCTTCCAAACGCAGCTCCTGGCAGGCCAGTCTTGCACAAAGGATGGCTTTGCAGCTGGTTCAGCAATTAACTTGTTGGGTCACCGTATGCAAAAACAAAATACCCCTGTGCAAACCACACAGCTTGTGCTGTCTAATTCTGGACAGTAAACTGCAATGCTTCTTTGCAGAACCACATGCATTTTGTGAAAGAAGTGGGGCTGCTCTGTAATAATTAATGAATAGCATGCATTGATTTGGTTATTGTAATGCTTATTATGTAGATATATTGATTTAATTTAATTAAGGGCTACCAAAAGAGGAAAAAAAAAAGGAAGGACGGAAGGAACCAAAACATGGGTCTGCTGAGAGTCAATACCTGCCCCTTACCACTGAGGACCTCCTGCCTTTAGCCAGCGGACAAATGGTTTGGAAAGSACTCCATGCAACCTAGGTAAGAATAAGAACCAACTAAAAATAAGAAAATTCTTTGCAAGAGATAAGGAATGGCAGGGCTAAGTAAACTGGCACAAACGTCCTGAAAGATCTGCCCTTGCTACTGTCTGGGTATTAAGCCAAATAAATGTGCATATAGACAATTTCTTGAAATATATTTACCAGACRGTAGAGCCAAGAGTCAATGTAAGAGTGGGAGGTTTCAGACTTCAGTGTCAGGAAAAAGAGAAATGCCGCAAGCTTGGCCTTTGTAAGACGACCTGAGAGGGTGCAGGACGGGAACAGAGAAGCTGCTCGCTCCAGCACCGCGATTAGTTGGGCTCAAAAACTGGAAGCTTCCGAGAGCTCAATTTCATGCCATCTCTGGACAAAAAATGGTACCGAATTAGCGTGAAGGATGTGGAGGAAGGAAGACACCAACGGCCTTTGTCAGGCGTATGATGGGATCGCAGTCCTGCCTTTGCTGTCAGGCATGGCTTTCTTTGCACATTAAGAAAGAAAACGGGCATCTTTCCTTTGCTAGATACAGAATGGTATTATTTTCTGAACAGCATTTTTTACAGTGACAGTAGTCCAGAATTTTAATGCAGAGGTCAAAATATCTTCATTTGTCTTGATTTGTGCATTTCAATAAAACAGTTACAAAAGAATCTAATTACAGTTTCAGTAATTCACCTTTACAAGCTGGCCACTGCTGACAAGGCAAACATGCTACGCCGCTCTTGAGAGCAGCCACTGCTGCTGGCTCCTGAACGTCCGGGTCCCTCCCGGCTTTCCAGGACGGGACACACAGAATTGCGGGTGCCCGGGCACRGCGCAGAGCGCGACAAACGGCCTCCTTGCGCTCCCTTCACGCCACTGATGCCGGGACAAGGCCATGGAAACGTTCTGCTTGCTGTTGACGCCCAGCTGCCTYCCCCAGACAGATGGCTAATGCCTTTACCCTCGCCTCCCTCTCCAGCGCTCCAGCGCCACCGTCACGCTCTGCCCCTGGAGTGAAGCCCTAATTGCTGTCAAACGCTTGGAGACAAAAGTGGCGTCTACACATCATCCACGCAAGCGTTGTTCCGAGGGTGTGAATTAAACAGCAGACGCCGCTTGTCAGGCAACTCCAACGCGAGCCGCTTTGCGCGAACGCTGGCTCGCATCTCAGAGGCCCGAGGTGGGCAGTGTTTATGTCGCCACCGGCAGGGACCACATGCAACAGGAGTGGCGGCACTGCAGGACCCTGTGCTGCTCCTGTCTCCATTAGGCTCCCAAGGGACGCACAGTGTTTCTCTCCCTGCCCTTCCGCAAAGTCTCCTGTGGAAGAAAAATGTCCCTTTTCCTTTGTCCTCGCCAGCTAAAGCCAAGTGGCTGCTCAGGACGAAGCGGGGACATGGAGCAGAAAGACATGGAGTTCCTCATCCGTCTTGTTCACGCACGAAACGCATTTTGGGGCGCGACTAACTTGTGGCTTCCYGGAGACGCTGGTGCCGCTGAGCAGACAGGTAACACTGATGGCCAGGCAGTGACAGTCGGCCCTGGGCAGGCTGATTGGATGCACATCCATCTTCAAATTATGTTGTGTGACAGCACAGGCTGCTCAACACCGCTTTAGCATGCAGAGCGGCTCCTCGGGAGGCTCTTCATTATGCATTCAGCGGGCTATTTTCAGACTAAACAGCATGTCAGTGGCTGTGTTTATCCCCTTCCACCTGGGCAGAGGAAACAGTTCAATGTCCCTCCGGGGAATTAATATATATTACAACCCACTCGTCGATTCTCCTTAGACAGACAGAAATGGCCAGGAGTATTACATGTTTCCAGAAAATACCGCAGTCTCCAAAACGAGGGATYGCTAGGGGGAAAAACAATGTGTTCAAGCAGGATCCTGAGCTAAAAGGAAGGTGAGGTCTGTGCCACGCACACGGAGCCTCTTCCCACTCTGCCTCTGCATGCAGRTGCCTGCACACGAGCAGCAACCACGGGACTGAATTCCTCAATTGCGGTGCAGTCCGGGCACAGAGCTGCATATGATCCAACCTGGCTCGCTGCTAATTAAACACCCCTAACAAAGCACCAAGACATAACCTGTGGCTCTGGAGGCCCCACAGCACCCAGAGCCTGGACAGCCCTGTGMCTTCCCTCTGCTCTCGTGGGCCCTGGGCTGCATCAGCTACGGCCCGCATGGGGACATGGCCACGCACGCTGGCCATGTCCGAGGGGCCAGGCGCCTGCAGCGGGGTGGCCAGAGGGGCAGCTACGAGAGCTTAGCGAGCAGCCCTTACAGGGAAGGTCACGAGGAGGCCAGGAGTCCTCCCCGCCGCCCCGCAAGCACGTGCAAGATGCAAACCCAATCTGAAACGAAGGACCGTTTATCAAAATTGACATGTCCATGGTGCCTGCCCAGCTGATTAGAAGCAACAGCTGTRAAGCCGGCAGTGAAGAGGCCCGACGCCCCAGAAGCTGCAAAAGCACTTTACAACCTGCTTCATTACTGATTTAGCAGCCACAGGAAAAGATTTAGAGCTGAGGAGCTGCAGGCTGCGTGCGCCACCACCTGCAGCGGCAGCTGCCCTGTGGGCCCTGTGGGAGGGYGAGGGCCGTGCACTGGGGCAGCCTGGCCCGGCCACCTCCCGCTGCGGCGGCGGGCTGCGGAATTCCTTACATCGCACGGAGACACAGCGAGGCTAAACTCCAACGGCAGCAGGCGCACCTGGTAAGACGGTGGGGCCCCCGGGACAGCTTGGAGAGCAGCTTCACGGCGCGCTGCAAGGCAGAGCGCAGTGCTGAAATCAACAGGGTTTCGGCTGCAAGAAGCAAGCTAACCTGGAGTTCAATTCATGATTATGGGGGATACAGCAGAACACAGCACGGGGAGGAATGAAGTGGAGGGAACCCGGAAGCCCAGACGCRCGGACCAGAGCAGGGAAGCATCTCTCCTCACAGGCACTTCTRCACTGTCATTAACAAGGCCTTCCAGCGAGCAGTGGATAAAACACCATGTGGATTCCAGGACGTTCTGCTTCACCACTGCTTACAGCCCCGGAGGAGCAGCTGGGCTGCCAGTATCATCCTGAACCACCAAAGCTGGGTCCAGATCTGAAGCTTCAGATCTATCAGACTGAAATGAACCTTAAACTTTATTCTAACACAACTGTGAAACTTAGGGACGAGCGGGAATTCTGCTACGCTCCGCRCAAGCAGCAGCAGCAACCCCCTGCACACTGGCCCAAGGGAAAGGAGGCAGCATGAAGCAAGGCGCTGTTCGGAAGAACCTGCTTGACCCGTCGGATAAACCTCTGAATTCCGGCTCGAGCCAATCAATCCGGCTTTCCGAGCGTCAGCCGGCAACAGACACATCTGTCAATACCCGAGCGCCGCAGTCACGGTCATGGGGTAGAGCTGTGTTCACAGCTGGAAACTTAGCTTAGCAATCGCTTACATTCGAGTAGAAGATAACCCTGGATTATGCACTTCACACAGCAGAGGTTAAAAAACGAGACTGGGGTTTGGGTTAATGCCAGGATAATGTTTCTGTCTGACCCCGACAACACACAGTGCTGCCTTCCTCCCAGTTCCATGTTCTGCAGCGTCCAGGAAAAACAGGGGAGGTCCCATGCTGAAACTAGAAGGTACCCGCAGAGCATACAGATCCAAATGGAGTCAGCTTTTATGATAAAAAATCCTGTCCGATGCCACACTCGGGAGGCAGCTCCCAGCTCCTGCCTGGCAGCTCGCTCACCTTTACATCATTGCATTAGCTTGCATGTTGACAACGGCTATTAATGTCTACACAGGTACCCAAGCACCCACAGGAATCCTAGCAGCCCTTGCAACTCTCTTCCTGCGGGGCTCAGGAATATAAAASCACCTCCCTACGCTTCACCCCGAAGGATGGCAGCAAGGCAGACGTTTCCGAGAGCCAAGTGGCAATGCACGTGTTTCAYGAGCAAACACCACCGGGGGGCATCGCCAAGGCTGGCAGTGTCAAGGGCTGACTGGTGACAGACCACTTAATGAGTAGTGCATAAGAAGGGCTATTGCCAACCAACTGGAGACTCAAGTTTATGGGGAGCCTTAGGGAAGACGGCCAGTTTCTGCTCCGGCCCCAGCAACGGGCACGGAGTCCCAAGCAGTGGGACTCTGCGATCCCAAACCCTCTGAATCTTTACTCACAGTTACAGCTCACAAGGAGAGAGCTTAGCTTTATTTTAGCTCTTRGGTAGAATAAAACGGGTTCAAATGAGTGGAAAAAAGAAAAAGAAAGCCCATTTCTAATTGTCTGGGCTATATTTGAAAAAGACATGAAAGAAACCTCCACCTTTCTGTCCGAGTTAGACAAGAGTTGTGCATTAGCGAGAACAGCACCTGTATTATACATACTTCCCGTGAGTTATTAATCCATGCTTCTAATTCCCCAAAGACACAAAAGCAGCGCCGGTGCCTCACAAATGTCACCGCTCACACAAGACCATTCGTTACAAGCAGTGCGTACAGGACTGCACTAACCCCTTCAGTGTGCCCATCTATCACACCTATCACCCCACAGCATCCCATTAATACCTGACTGAAATCTGTCRCTTCTGCCAATACCTAGTGCTTCCCTCACGGAGGTGTTCATGAGCTGACTAGATCTCCAGCAAATTCTACAGGAAGACGCTAAGGAGATTAGGCTAAAATCAAGCAATTAATGAAACAACTTTACTGTAATTCAGAAGCACTCCATGAAGCTGCAATGAATCCATTATGGAAACACGGCAAGGCATCTGGCTGTGGGATTCTTATATACCTGTAAGGGTTTCCCAAAGCCATGTTCCCAAAGGACTAGTCCTGCGGCTCTCTGAGAGCTACTGGGAGCAGAGACTTGAGCATGTGCCTCAAGCAGGGCCTCGTGCAGGAACCCAGGCCAATCTTCTGGACAGCACCGTATGCAGCAGCAGCATCCCTGCGCTCGGCACATGTACCAAGCTGGGGAAAGCAGCATTCTGGGCACGGGCCTGGAGGCCACAGCTGTTCACAAGCTACCCTTTTTTCCAGCTTGTTTTCTGCTTCTCTGCGACTGCGGGATTCCCAGCTCCCTCCCCCTCCCGCTTTCCCTCTGGTGAGAAAAGGGCCCCTGCAGTGCTGCCAGTCACCTGTGCTCCTGCACAACGATGCCAATGACTGATCGACGCAACGCGGCATGCATGGGGCTGATCTGGGCTCGCGCGCCTGCACGGAGCGCCTCACGGGAAAGGCCTTCCTCCCCTCCGCTCTGGCGGGAAGCGCCCACCGCTCTCCACTCCGGCGTGGGGCTGCTCTCGGGAGGCAGCCCACTAGGGCAAGGAGCCGCTCTGCAGAGCGGAGTGCAGCTCGCGAGGCGACAGCCCGCACGGCACAAAGCAAGGACTCCACCACCTCTTCTGGCAAGRCTTTCGGGGCAGGAAATCGTTCCTCTCCTCTCATTCCACACGGGAACTGCAAATGTTTTTCCATCGAGTCAGCATTTTCCTTAGAACTGAGACTCTCTGTGAAGGAGGGTATAGATATTTTAATATGATTTTATGTTTTTTTAACGTCTTTGTCTCAAAGGCAAGGCTCTCCCTAACTCTCTGGTTCATACTTAAGCAGCAGGAAAGGGAATTTAATACATTTTTTAGAAGTGATGAGAAGAGGAAAGGAAAAAAATAAAAGGAACTGTGAGAAGAAACATAACAAGAACCTGAACACCGCATCTGCAAAACTGTAYGTAGCTCTCATGCCGAGCTCATTAGCGTGAATCAAAGGGCTTTAAGAAAGAGGTGCTAGAGAAAGAGCAGGATATTACTACCAGTGCAAAGGTCCCTATCTCCAGCACTTCCATCCCCTCTTCCCGAGCCCTACCATTCCTTTCCCCTCCTCGTGTCTCTGCTGTCCTACAAAGGGACTCACAGTCGCTTCCTGATGGGCAGCGAGGAGGAGAGCAGCCCCTGGCAGGAGGCGGCACTRCGCGCACGCCCGCCGCCGACCATGGCGCGATGCTCCGGCCAAGAGAGCTGGTGAGTGAGGCCCTGACGTGCACGAAGCACGCCGAACCCCTCGGGTTTCCCTGCCCCTCGGCAGCACTTCCACAGCTCACACGGGCTGATGGACGAAGCTTGTCCATGCACCCTGCTTCCAYAGCGGGCCCCCGTGTGGTGGGGAGCGCTTCGCTGCTTCAGATCCCTCTGCAGGGTGACTGCGGGCTATTAGGGCGAGGTGCAGTCCGTGCCAGCTCACCTCTACACRCTGCGCTGCAAGCTAGGGTGGCCCTGGAGCCACCTCAGGCAGGACTGGGCCCCTCCGTGTTGCTGCATGGGGAGCAGCTTCTGGAGAAGGGGCTGGCAACAGCCGGGCACAGCAGCCGGCCACCCTGCCGGGTGTGCTCGAGGCGCCCGCCGGCCAAGGCCACGAGGAGGAGAAGGAGAAGGAGGAAGAGGAAGAGGAGGAGGAAGGCGATGCCGCCCAGAGCCCGGCCGGTCACGCTGTGTGGGGCGCAGGCCCCGCGAGCCGAGGGCACGAGCAGCCCYGGCTGCTCCTGTGGTGCCGCTTTGCAGCCTGGCGAGGGGGTTCCTGCCGGCTCCGTGGCCACACAGGGACCGGGCGACGGCAGGGGCGGCTCCGGGAGCCCACGTGCCCAGCACGGAGTGTGCAGGGCCAGGAGATACCAGCTGACGGGCCGTGCGCTAGCCACCTCCATCATCCCCTGCTTCCTCCCTCTCTTCCTCCACCTTCCCTGCACCTCCCTCCACTCCCCCTCTCCTCAAAACACGTCTCCCCTACAGCCCCTCCAGGGCAATGGACGCGGGGCCATGGCCAAGGGCAGGGAGGCGAAACCCCCGGATTTCCTTGGGGCCGTGGCACCCAGCAGCCTGTGGGTGGCTGAGCCGGCCATATGCAGGGGCTCGCGGTGGCCGCCAGCTGGGGCGGCCCCCAGCCGTGCCGCGCCGCCGAGGCGCTCGCCCTCCCGCGCGCAATTACCGCRGATGATTTATGTGGCCAGTCAGGAGGGCCTGCCAGGGCACCTATTTCATCTCGGAGAAAAAGGARCTCTGCTGGAATTTTATCAGCGAGCTCGGATTAAACTGACAGCTGCCTTTTGTTCTGCCTTTAAAGACCTTCCCTCCGGCGCGGGCAAGCATGGCGCGGCTCTGCCTGGGACTAGGAAGCCCCACACCAGGGGAGGCCAAAAATCCTCCTGCGGGAGGGAAATCCGACTCCCCCTTCTCCCCACATGCACTTCAAGCGAGGCAATTTTTAGGGACCTGACCTGCGGAGATGATCCTCACTGCCATCGGATCCAAGSAGCATCGCATTGGCCCTCGCTGAAGCCACCGAGGTGGAGGCTCCACTTTCCCTGCCCAGGACACYGTCTGCCTGCTGGCGTGACGAGGGAAACGCCAGAGCCTCCAGCTCGACACGAGCGCTTGATACAGCCCAAATCGCTGCCCAGCGCCTCCACACACGGACCCCACGGCTCGCGCGGTGCTCCTGCGCCCCGCTTGGCGCCTCAGCGCACGGATGGACATCCCACCAGAGATGCAGCTCAAACCGGCCCCGGCAAACTCACCCTCCAGGTGCCTCCAGGAGCTCCTGCGAGTCGTGGTGACACTGGCGTGTGGGTCTCTGCACGCCAGCACCGCATGGGCTGGAGGGAAGGCCCCGCTCCACAGAATAAACGTGGACATCCACTACAAGCACAAGTGCTGCCGAGTTTTCCCCTCTTTCTCCCCTCCAACCAGCCGAGGCCCAGCTGTCAGGCACCTTGCAGGGGGAAAGCCATTCTGGGGGGAGGTCGCACCCCTTTAAGAGGCATGTGCTCTGCCTGCCATCRTGCCAGCAGTGACAGCCCCATGGGACCGAGCTGATTGTGGCTGCTCCGGTCGCAGGGAGCGCTCCCAGGGCTCTGCAGGCTCCRCTGGGGACTGTGAGGCTGCTGCAGCCCCACAGAGCAATCTCTGCTGCCAGATTTACTCTCCCAGGTATCTGCCCATACAGGGTACCAGGACAGGACAAAAAGCATTAGTGCCCAGGAGGATGCTCTTACTTGGGAAGAAAGGGGCCTTGCRTGAGAAATTCTCCCTTGCATGATGCATCACGATCCTGAATCCCCAGAAAGCCATATTACACACTGCCATACACCTGATGCACTGCAAAACAACTGCATTTTCCTGCTTCCCCTCACCTCCTGYGTCCCCTCACGCCCTCCTCCTACACGAGATTGCTCACAGAAGCCTAAAAGCTTCCACTTCGCACACGCTGCCTTCGCTTGTCCTGCTACAGGCTTGCAAAGCCAAGGCCCCGACGCAGCTCCGTTGCTGCCCCGTGCTGCAGGTCACTAACGGGCTATGCTGGGTGACAGACCGATGCGTCCCCTCCGGCTGCGGCCAAAGAGGAGCTGAGGGAGCGAGGACATCCTCCGCACTTGGGGAGAGAAGCCAGTGGGCGTGCGAAGGTGGCAGAAGCTGCTCGCTGCGGATCCGGCCTCCCTACGCACGGTGGCCTCGTGTGGCCACAGCAGGGCCCTTGGCCGGCAGCGTGGGAGATGGGCCAGCTCTGAGTGCTGCCAGCCCCCATCCCAACCCCGCGTGAAAGGCGACCGACACTCCCCAGAGCCGCTGCTTAGCGGGGCTGCTGCCCCGRGTGACCAGGGAGCCCTCAGAGCCCTCAGTGTTCAGGTACTGGGCTGGTATCTCCCCAAGCAATCTCTTAAAGATTGCACTGAGACCAGGCACTCCTCCCTGCTCTGGTCACGCTGCTGCAATGAAGATGGAGAGCAGGATCCTCGCGGTAAACAAAGAGCATTATGTTAATTTGATGCTAATTAGGCACATCCGTACAGCTGCTGGGTGGCTTCGTCTGGGCGGCCCTGTCGTAGGGTGACTTCCCCCTGCCCAGGCCTCCTCTGTGCTGCAGGAAGGACGGAGAAGGGAGGTGGTGGGGGGACACGTCCAGACTGACAAACACAACGGGAGGTGCCCAGTCACGCCGACAGAAAGAGCYGTGCTCTGTCACCTTTGGTGGGGTTTTTCCATCTGCGGTTCATACCCTCCCTCAGCACAACCCATTGCAAGGCTGCCAAGCTCTCAGCCCCAGAAAGAGTGAGTCAGGCAGCAGGAAAATCAGAGGAGAGAGGCAGAAGCAGATAAAAATAGCGAGAAATGTTGATTGCATTGTTACTGCTTCAATTAAGCTCAGACACTCCAGCCTGATGAGTCAACAGCAATGACAAGAGGGCACAGAGAACAAGACCCACTGCAATGCAAAACCGGCCTGCCAGAGCCATTCATGTGGAGCTCGAACCCCAAACCAGAACCTCCTGCAGCACAAGAAGGAGCAGCCCTGACACAGTCCCTCCTGGTGGCAGTGGGAGCAGCAACGGAGCGTCGCCGTGCTGGGAGAGCTCCGGGATGGGCAGCCCTCGGCTGCGCAGCGCTGGGCAGTAAACGGGGCACAAGGGGCCGGGCCCGCTTGCGCATGGGAAACCTCTGCTCTCGGGGGCATCAACCACACGCACTGTGCTCCGTGGGCTGYTTTGGTGGCAGAGGGAAGTACCGGATGAGGGCAGTTACAGGAGGCCATGGCAGGCGACCCGGGCCCTGGCCCTGTGGCACCACCCCAGCACACGTGTGCCCCGTGGGAGMGGACTGCCCACGCGGAGGGCAGGCCTGCACCCCTGCCTGTGCACCGGGGAGCAGCCACCGGCCGCCCTGGTCGCCCCCCTTCTGCGGTCTGAGCGGGGTGGGACGGTGCGGGCACTGCAGCGCAGGCACTTGTCCTCTTAGCACGGCCTAGCATGTGCAGGCCTTAGCCGGAGCAGGGACTAACRCCCAGCGCGCCTTTCCCTGGGATCCCTCCCAGCTTCCAGCGACGAGGGATCAGGAGCATTCGGTGCTGGARGCCGCACCAAGCTAGCACACGCTCATGGGCACCCGCCAACCTCTCCTCCGTGCTTTATCCAGTCCCACTCACACGAGGCCTCCGCATCGCTGTATGGCAAGCGCTGCTGCACCTTAACTAGGCCCTGAGCAAAAACCAAGGCAAACAAAACTCCCCTTGGCTTCCAACCGGCTGCGGAGCGCTCCAGCTGCGCCACAAACGGGGCGTGCTCCGTGCCCCGGCAGCRGGCAGAGCCGGCGGCACCCCACCACAGGGTGCACACAGCTCCTCCTGCCTCGCAGCTGGCCAGAGGGGAGGCACGACGGGGCAAGGACGCTCTGCTCAGGCTAAAGCCCTCCTTTCTGAGGGCGTTAGGTGCAGTGCTGGCGCAYGCACGGGGCCGGGGGTACAGTGGCTGGTCATCAAAACATTTGCATTGCCAGTGTGGACAACACTCACTAAAATCTGTGTTTGGTTTGTGAGGATCACACCAGACTGCTCGAGTAAGCGACCTACCAAATGAATCTCTTCCCCTGGCGTTACCTCCTGCTATTTAGGATGACTCCAGGGCAGACGCCCTGCTGGAGCGAAGTGAGCGGGCTGCGGGCAGGAGCGCACAGGGGCTGCGGGGGGAAGCGCCCAGCCCATCCCCACGGCCCYTCGCGAGCCCCTCTCCAGCATGCTGCTGCTGCACAATTAGTGAGAGGGGCCCGTTTTCTCCTCCAGGAGCCGAGGTCCCAGAAAGGAACAGCTTCAACATCATTAGCAGTTCATCTGCCCAAACCTCCGGGCAGCCTCTAGGCAGATCCCCTCCTGCAAGCCCCACGCCCCCTCCCCCTTTTTGGTGTCTGCTTATCAAACTAATGAAGCACATCCAGACTGAAAGGTCTTGGGCGAGAAGACAGCAGCTTAACCGTGATTCAGTACGTGTCCTTCCCCCTCCTCCTCTTCATCAAATAAAGCAAGTAGAATTTCCTACGCTTAAATGGAAGGGAGGAGGGCGGGAGGAGGGCAAGGGGAGGGAGGCGTTTGCCCAGTAATTCCCTGCAGAAGGAGATGTCTGTTTACCTTCTCTGGCTGAGCATTTGCATGTTAAGGAGGCTCAGCTCCTGGGCGGGCAGCGTTCACCAGCGCCTCGGTTCCTGGTTCCTGCTCGGCAGGGCAGAGCCAGGGCTGTCTCAGGTCGCCGGTGAGCGGAACCGCTTCCTGCGGCCTTCCCTTGGCCCTTCCCTGCCCCGGGACCTGGAGGAGGCACGGCGTGCTGCCGAGGGCGGCTGCCCAGACCATGGCCCAGCCCTAAAGCAGAGCCCCACTGCAGCAGTGGGGACAGCACAGCACGGCTCCATTAGCCTTTCCTCCACTCAGCGACATCCGGAAAGGCAATTTCCAGCTTTAGGTAAAAARCACATAAACATCTTTCATCGTGTCACTGACCTAAATATAGATGATTACTTCAAGGCAAGCAAAAAAAGAGGAGGAAAAAAACCCAAGGGTCCTATTCCTATACCTCCAAAGGCACTGACGCCCTGCAAGCAGGCAGGGGCAGCAGTGGACAACCAGCCCCACGTGAAGGGAGAGAGAGAGAAGCACCTTTCCGAGCGAGAGTCCCACCGGAGCCCGGCTCTGTCCCGTGGCCACCCATGCCAGGGACACAAGCCTTTTGGGTGTCCCTGCCACCACCATGGGCACCAGGCAGTACGCTGTCCCTTTGCCTTGGAAGGAAGTCCCTTTGCCTTCCCACGCAGGAACCCGTGCCTCAGTCTCCTCCTGCAGGGAAGCTGTGGATGCTGCTGAAGGATACAGAGAGCACCAAACYCACCCCCGTGTTCCTCACCTCACAAAACAGCTACAGCTTAGACTGAAAGGAAAAGGTACATTCTCAAYTCCACCACTAAATTCACAAAATGTGCTTTGATATTTTTCCTCCAGAAAAGCACAGGTATTCTTGCACTACAGGTTACTTCTCATGCTTCATAAAAACATGGTCTTTGACACAGAGGAATCTGCATAGCACTGTGTTTGCAAAATCTGCTGCCCCTCGGAAATCTCTCCGCAGGCACCTCCAGTGCTGCCTTGGCACTGTGGATGCACTCGAGTGACCTCCTGGAAATAAAGATGTAAAGACTCCCGAAAAAGCCCTGGTGCCTTCCCCAACAGAGGAAGCAAGTGCCCTGCAAGCGAGCACGGTAGCTGCTCCGTGCAGGTATAGGTGAAAGCAGCCCAGGAACACAGGGTAGGGAGGAGAAACCCACCGCACAGCACATTCGCTTCTGAGCATGGCCAGTTCTCTCTCATGCTTTGTTACGGCTTTTATTTCTATGTTTGGAGGCCAGACCAAACCCGGAGAGGCCCACAGATGCTCCATAATCTCTGCTCAGCCGCTCCACGGCTTGCAGAGGAGGGCACAAGACACGAGGCTGGCGCCCGCCCAGCCCACACCGCTAACCTCTTCGGAGGATCCTTCCGAGCTACAGGGCTGCTCTCTCGRGTCTGCCATATTTACGCTCTGCTCTTCATTTCCATGCTGCTTAGCCTCTTTAGCATTTTAGCTCGAGGTGAACACTTGCTCCTCCCTTCACAAAAGACCTGCGTTCTACCATTGCTACTGAATGTGGCTCACCAGGGCTGCGACTCAAAAGACGCGCGTTGTGGAATTACGCTTGCTGGGTCAACACGAGGAGAACTAATGGGAACTTTGTCATCAAAACAGCCCTGGGGAAGATGCAGCTCTTCACAAAATCTGTGTGAAAATAAAACATAAATGCATACAAGCATGTGCACACGCACAGAGGGACTATAAATAATCAGACTACGAGCGCCCTGATACACAAACATACCTGTACAACAGACTCAGCTGAGGCACGAGGTCCCTGAGCGCGTCCCCCGACCTGTGCCCTGGCCAGCTCTCCAGCAGCGGTGGCTGGTGCTTGGCGCACCGAGCTGGGCCGAGAGCAGGAGGGCTGCAGCGCTGGAGGCCGCRGGGCTCCGGGAGGAACCCGGGCACGGCGGCACCGCAAGCGGYCCAGCCGGAGGGCCTGCCTGCACAYRGCCAARCAGGGGAGCRGGACAGGCC
The DNA here is from genome assembly GCA_003342815.1 of Eudromia elegans. Lineage (NCBI taxonomy): Eukaryota > Metazoa > Chordata > Aves > Tinamiformes > Tinamidae > Eudromia > Eudromia elegans. The sequence continues at coordinate 1,476,682 of PTEX01000155.1, read as the reverse complement.
CGCGCCACAGAACGAGAGTCCGGCAGCCAGGTCTCATTTTCAGYCCCTTTCGAGTTTTGTGAGGGTGTTTTGATCACAGCTCCCAGCTGAAGCACAGAGGCATCTCTCTGACGACGCCTGCTTTGTTGTTAGCCTCTGTGCATAAATACACTGTAATCAATCCCATATCCCAGCTCTTATTTTAAATGCAAATGGCAATTTGAAGGTCCAGGGAGAACACAGCTATTTTATTTTCTGTTAAAAAAATGAGAGGAGGAGGCCAGGCACCGCAACAGTAATTTTTGATTTTACTGGGTGCATTATCATCGGGCAATAAGAGCAACTTGAAACTGCCAATTATCTCATAAGAGGGGTATCACCTTTCCTGTTTTGAGTGACTCTGTCGATAAACGCAGGTTCCGCTTGCTAACACTCCGCCACGCAATCCGTGGCCTTACAGCAGGAGAGGCGAGTGCAGGAGAAAGAGAGAAGAAAACAAAACAGCAGACGTGCAAACGCCTCATGTGAGCTCAGCCCTTGGCTCAGCAACAGAGAGCGAGAGGAGGAGGAGGAGGAGGAGGAGGAGGAGGGGGCTGGGAGGAATCGCCCAGAGCAGTCGGCAGGTCACACACACAGAGTGTGCAACAGCAAACTCGGTTTACAAAGAGACATCTGTTCCATTACTCGGATGCATTGTGGCTAATTACATCCTGGCCCGTCTGTGAAATGACAGCCACTTATTCTGCAGCGAACCGTAAAATCCGTACAAGCTCCATGTGGGCAGCGCRGAGCCGGGAGCGGGCCGGGCCGCGGGACCATGCGTCCGCCCTGCTGCCGGTGCAAGGAGCCGGCCCTACCCCAGCGTCGCYCGCTCAACTCCAGGCTCCAGCCCAGCCCCGTCGTCTCCCGGCTTAGCCTTCGAGCAGGGAGCAAGACGGGCCAGCAGGTACCGTACCCAGCACGCATCCGTGTGCCTTTACTGACAGGCTTCCACAGCACTTCTGCCGCTGCTCTTAAATCTGTCCCCGTGCTCACTGCTTTGGTAGTAGCCACTAGCCTACAGACCCACTTAATATGAGACCTAGCTGAATTCGAAGCAAGGATTTCCCATCTCCCACCACATCCCGTGGACTTTTAGAAAACTGAGGAGGGAAGCTGCAAGGAAGCAGACCTCTTCTTGGAGAACTTCTGTGCATAACAAAACGGGTCTTTGTAGTCAAGCGTGACTGCAAGCCATGGAGTCAGATAACAACACAAATCACACTTCAGGAGCCAGAACACACGAGCCAGGGTACAGCACCCAGCGCCATGCCGGCTGACAAGGGTTAAGCCTGGATCCTGGAAGGTCCGTTGGGAAACCTGCAAACCTCCCAGCAAGGCTGGCGTAAACATCAAGCGAGCCGCAGACTGCAGAGGGCAGAGAGGGGCTTTCCTCGGGGGACTGGCGGCTTTGCTGGGCACTAGAGCAGCCCCYAGCTGGAGAGCACTCATCTTGCACCCAGGCATCTGGGGACAAGATCCGCCACCTCCGCGACTCAAGCAAGCGCAGCACTGGAAGGGTCTGCGTGGCCAAACAGTTAAGGTGAAATGTAGAACACACAAACAGAAGAAGGGCATTTTTGRTTAAGAAAGGAGGCAAAGGAGCAGCGACCAGCTGCTGAATGGCAGCTGCCCCGCTCTGCAGTGGGGGCTCTGCCTTTGCTGTGGGGTTCTGCAGGGAAGCTCGGGCTTTCCACGCACGCCGGCCCTTCCCCGCGGCTGGGAGGAACTGCACCGCACCRATGCCTGAGAGACAGAAGTGCGGCCTGCTGGCCAGGAGGGCAGGGCAGATTCCTTCAGCCTGCTGCGAGCTGAGCTGCAGAAACRTGACAAGGTCTAAGAGCAGCACTGGAAGGGCCAAACTAAAGAAGCTTTGGGGCGGGATTTCTGCCTGCATTTGGCTGCAGGCTGAGGGTCAGACTAATCCACCTGAATCCCTGACTGCACCATATCCTGCAGGTGTTAMGGCCATTCAAGATGGTCAAATCTAGAGGGGAAGAAAAATACAATTAATCTATGTTCACTTACATGATACACAAACAGATGCAAAAAAAAGGGAAGTGCTGCAGGCAGCTGGTTTGTGTTCACAGCTTAAAGCAAAACCACCTGAGCATCAGAAAAAGCAATGTTTCCTCTAGCTTTAAAGCTGTCCTCTGTAGGTGTTGGCAAACCAAACCAGCAAGGAAGAAAGACTTGGGACCCGGTGTTCCCGCCAGACGGGGAGCAAGAGGGGCTGGAAAACCACATGGATTTCTTGCGAAACATTCACCCCTTCCTCCAATCCGGGGTCAGCGTTCTGCGGATCGAGGCTCCCTTCCGCACAAGAGCTCCAGTGCTGCCTACCCGTCCGCACGAGGCAGGTGGCCGGGGCCGCACCACCTGCATGCRGCGCTCGCCACGCGGCCTTGCCCGGCCAGGGCGCTCGGTGAGACTCCCAGCAGCTCCAGCGTGCTCCTGGCTCCCTGCCCGCTCCCTCCCATCCTTGCCGTGCCACCTGGCTGACGAGCAGAGCACCAGCTCTGTTTCTGCAGCCTGTCCTCACCTACTGCCTCCACGCTCGCCTGGATGAGACCCGCTCCACAGCACCTYGCGCTGCTCTGGGGGTTAAAGTGCTAAGTGTTTTACAGTAGGTTATCGCAGGTTCAGCTYGGTGAGAAGCGAGAAAGTGTATCAGCTCCAGGCACAGGGTGGATGGCAAGTTCACTCGGATCTGAAAAGATTAAGAGATACATTCCCCCTCCTCATCTATTTTATTCTTCACTTGCCTCTCACACTGTATATGGCCACTCAAGGTGAGACTTCCCTCTGTTCTGCAGCAGAAGCTACAACAACTGGGGACGAGCACGGGGTGATATCACAGGAGGCAAGAATGAAAAGTGAAACAAGACGTGGAGGAAGGTTTTTAAACAYTACATTGAAGTGCTGCTTCCCCCGGAGTTTGTGCAGCGTGAATTCGTGTYTGTTACTATTTCAATAAGGAATGGAAAACTTGTAACAAAGGACATCTGTATTGTCAGTGCAAAGCTTATAGCTCTCCAGTGAAGGTGAAGAAAAACATCTTTGAAATTTTCAGGAGTTTCTCTGTGAAAAAAGAGAGCTATTCCTGAGCCCTATAAGGCAAGACTCTGTCCTTCTCCCCCTACCAATGCCCGATGCGAAAGCTTCTTCAAGCCATTTTCTCCAAATGAAACATAAAGATGACCAGTAAAGTGCTTAAAAGATATATCTCTGTGCTGCCTCTTAGGTAGATGCCTCAAAGACAAGGCAGTGGGACTTTGCCAAACCTGAGAGCATTCCCAGCGAGCCGGTGGGAAAGCCGAGGACCCAATTCCTCCTGGAGAACATCCCCTTCTCCAGGGGGGATGCAACCACCACAGACCTTCCTGGTTAYGCCCTCCACACATGTCCTGGCACGGCGACATTCATCCCTCAYATAAGGCAGATACAGGCACTGATATTTCCTTATGGGGTCAGGAGAGCAAACCAGCCGCTCCTTCTTCCCCCAGTACCAGTTAGCATCACTACAAGGCAATTAGACGGGAGTAGATTAAGAAAATGGATGAAAACGATTTTGCCTGAAGGAAAGGTGAGGGGAATAGGAGTCTCTGGAATTGAAGGTCAACACATGCAGCATCTGAACCAGCTTTTAAATAGCAGTCCCTCAGGTATCACAGTTASTTCAATAGAGAACTTCTAGGTATATCAGACATTTGAAAGTTTGCTACAGAAGGGAAATAAAACTTCAAGAAAAGAAAACTTTGGGAATATCATTAATAGATACCAATAATACCTTAGTAATAAAGTCAGGAGAGGAACAGTTTTAGGTAACTGAATGCCATGCTAACTGACAACAAATGCTGAAGTGCCCTAAGAACACACGTACGTGCAGATGAAATACCTGTGGATATGCTTTGGGGAAACCTGCGAGCCAATGCCAGGCCAGGTCTCCTGGACAGCTGCATCAGGAGCAGGCAAACCTGGTCGGGAGCTGCTTTTCAGGCCGCTGAACCAGGCAAGGGCACGTACACTGACAGGGCCAAAGTGGAGACGCCTTCGAGAAGCTCCCCCGGGAGCTCCCCCTCCTCCAGAGGGAGGCTGTGCCGCCGCGCTCCCGTGAGGGGCCCGCTCGCCGGCCCTCCCTTAGCGGCGCGCGCAGGGGAGAGCGGAGCCGCGGGCTGGCGCGGGCCGCTAACCACCACCTGTGCACGGCTACGAGCGGGACGGGCCTCGTGAACAGCCCAGCGCTGCGCTGCACTGCACCGCAGGGCTGCCCAGCCCTGCGCACACGGGCGCGCGGGAGGCACCTGCACGGAAGCCCGTGCGGGGCGCCGAGCGCTCGGAAGCCCAGCTTCCCGAGGCCACCTCCGCGGGAACCGCGCCCGGCTCGCCAAGCGCGTCCTGTTGTTCCCACAGTACATTATTTGTTGAAATAAATATGGAAATCAGGCTGGGCAAGACAGCCAGACTGAAATAAATTCATCACTCACGGGCTCTCAAGGGAAGAAAACCGCGCATTTTTTCTAAATGATTATTTCTGAAGCACTGAAGGAATGGCTATATCACTAATGAGGCCAGTGCTCCATGACTGCTGATTATAAATGACCTAAAAAGAGACAAGGGGATGGTGTATGTGTGCAAAGGGGGATGGGGAAAGAGATGAATTGTTCTTCCCGGGATCCGGCACCATCTCCCCAGGCTCCTCAGGAGTCTAGGAGCATTTGTGGCTCGCCACAGCGGCGGGCCTGGCATATTTACAGCCGCGCGGCCGCGCTCCTCTAGCAAGCAGGCACACAATTCCTCTCCTCCCCAGGCAGGCCACTGCCTCTCCGCTGCAATAATAATTAAAACGGAAAACGAGCGCTCTCAGTCACCCTTGGGTTTGAATTATAGGTCCTGCAGGTTGCTGCAGCCTGACTCGAGGCGAGGGGAGGCAAAAGCCGGGAACGAGATTCACTCCTGTCATCTCTCGCCGATCCCCATGGAAACAAGCAACGCTCAACAAACGACTGAAGCGCACGGGCACGGGGCTCGCGCGCCTGTGCTGCYGGCCACCTTCCCCCCGCAGCCCCACGCCGCGCGGCTGCACATGGGGACAGCCCGTGCCCAGGGAGAGGGGGACTGAGCCCCCGGGCAGGACGGCRCAGCCCCGCTGCTGCGCAGTGGCAGCTTCCGCAACCCGAGCGGTGCTATTCGTACCACGCAGCACGTGAACATGGCAGCATCCCGATGGGTACCCCATCCAAGGGTAGCACTTAAAGTGCAACGTGTGACGGACTGCCCAAGCCCGAGGATACCAAGAAAACGAGCCYTGTGTTTTTATTTAATGGGCGTTAGTTTGCTTCGTTTTAGGCAGCGCAGACTCACCCAGGGCACCCCTGAAGAATAGTGATCTGAAAACGGGCTTCTGCAGAAGCTCAGACAAAGCAGGCAGAYCTGACAGATCCTGGATGGATTGCAGTCATGCACCACTGCCAGAGGATTCCAAACATCTTCTGAGGACATTCCCCTTCTGCAGCCAGCAGCATCCTCCTGAAAACCTAATGGGGTCCGGGAGACACAGCCCTGCTTCTATCACAACTGTTCCAACACGCACCTTGATTGATGGTGGCAAAACGACCCATCCTCAGAGGCGATGCTCAGGCCAGGGCTCCTGCTACAACTCATCTTCTCTATCCCACCTCCTGCACCACTTCCTCACTTAAGAGCCCCTGTGGGCACATCCTGCGGGTTTTAGCCCCTGCCCTGGGAGCACCGGTTCTCAGGAGGTGGCTGGCAGCCAGTAACGTTGTTAGGGGGCCCKACATCTTTACAGAGGCCCAGGACACTGCGAGCTTCCACTCAGCACAGCTGCTAAACCCAAAGCAGTGGGGAGGAAAAGAAAAAAAGAAGTTTAACCAAGTTTCTCTCCTTTTCCCAGTTCATTTGTCACAACCCTTTATAGCTAATAACCTYTCTGCAAAATTTATAAGCCGACTTAGAGAATTACAGAATAGGGAAATAATTCACTAATAGCCTGTATAAGGCAGCTTAGAAATCGGATAGGAAAGAACCACAATATATTAAACTCCACAGGTTCCAGAAGTAACTGCTGTAGCTACCACGTTTCTTGAAACGCTATCAAATTCAGCAACGCTCTAGTTAAGCGAGATCACAGCCTAATCACTGCTGTCGGGCGTCCTGAAAGCTCTTTTCTCAGAAACATCCATCTCACRAGGTGGAACTGCCAGCCTGTGATATGCAACTGATGTTGGAGCCAGTTTCCACCTCCACTTTGAAAGGGGTTGCAAACGGGGCTGTCTTGCCCTTTGTCACGTTAGCCCACAGAGGCACGCGAATGAAGTCCYTCATTTACTTACCCAAAGGCCTTGAGGTGTTTCCGCCCAGAAAGCAAACCCGAAAGGAAGGTGAAGGCCGTGCGGCGGGTTTCACCAGCGCTTGCCCTTGTGCTCGAAGCAGGGGGCACGAGGGAACGCGCGCAGACACTGGGCTGGTTTCTGAGGCGCTCCAATGAACGCGACCCCAGGCTGAGCACAGCRGCGTGTCGCTGTAAACAGCTAACACCAGTGTCATGTCAAGTGCTAACAAGGCCACTGCCGTTCTACAAGCACTGTGCACTTAGCAGAYAAAGAGGAGCACCCTCTCAAAGCCCTTGTCAGCGCGAGGAGAAGCAATGCCCGGCTATGGCCGGTGCTGCTCCATGCCAGGGGGGCTTGTTTCCTACTCGATGCCCATCAGGTCACGCAGGGAGTCATAAGCAGCACATATGGAGTTTCAGCTTTCCTCTCTCTTGTTGCTGGTCTGCTGGCATCTGCTAMTAGCTTTCCAGTGCTCCTTTAAATAAACAGCACTAATTATGGCACAAAGTGACACTGGGGCTTGCAGGCAACTAATCATGCCTTGGAGGAGTGTCTCAACGCGCACGTCTATTTGCAAAGGGCCATGTCTCACGYGGAGCAGGTTTATCCAGCACTGATGCAACGGGCTCGTACTGACCTAATGCTGCCGCAGACCCAGGTGCGGGACGTGAGCCGGAGAGCCCTCCTGGGCGGCTGGGAAGCGCCACGCGGGGCGCAGAGCCGCGTCGCTGGCGGCCTCCCGCGTACTGCCGCGGCGCAGCCGGCACYGTCGCGCTCGCGTAGGCTCGCTGCTGGGCGGGCAGCGTATGMGCCCCGACTGGGGAAGAATGGGAGCCCTTGTCTGGACAAGCGCAGGCTTGAACAGATGGACAACATAATGACAAGACGCACTGGGAAACCGCAGCACGGGCAGGGGAACGAGAGTGGGAGAAGTCGAGAGGCTCTGTGTCACACGGGCAGCCATGTGCAAGGCTGGAAACTAACCCAGGGTTTCCCGGCACCCACRCTCCTTTTAGACAGAGGAATATGTCAACTGAAATTATAATTATTTAAACAGCCTTTGCAACCCAATAGCCAAATGACAAGACCAGAAAAGACTTGAGCACCTTTSTGGGCTCCAGCAAACCTAGGGGGACTTAGCTCTTTGAAGCAAGATGCCGAAGGGTGGAGGGACCCTTTAGGCCTGCAGCTGCACCCYGCCACGAAGCAACCCCAGGCATTTGCTTCGAGAGTGCTTCTGCCCAGCCATGCTGGTGAGCAGGAACTTCTCCTCAGAGAGCACGTGGCAAGGACACCTCCCCACATACCCTCGTAACCAGCCTCAGCGTTAATAGGAGTCGTATGCACAAGAAGCAGCACATGTCTTGCTGCGCGTGTCTGCGTGGCASGCGAGCTGATGGAGGAGGGCAGAGTATCTTATCTGGAGCTCTCAGCTGTCTCTCTGGTCAAACACTCGTGCAAAGCTCTATGCCCAGTTATACACATCCTCAGCTCACGTCCATCTCTCAGGCCCACCTATGCCTGCAGGTGGCCCCAGCAGAGATGAATTCCCTCCTTCTAGCCACAAGAACCGTCAGAAGGCGACAAGACATGACAAAAGCCGCCGTCAGGAAGCAGTGAAGCATCAGCCACCTCAGCTGGGAACTGCCCGGCTTTGGGCCAGTCACACAGGGCAATGGAAAGGAAAAGCAGCAGCAAAGGATTTCTCCGAAGACTAGGCAAGTAACTTCCTTAAAGCAAGGAAAAACAGATCTGAAAAAGAGCTTCTGCCCCCAGAACTTTCTCTTCTTACTTTATGCCTGTGTTTCCCATATGAATTTAAAGGAAACTATATGTACCTCCACAGCAAGCGTACCCATGACCCAGTTACTGCTTCCCACGGGAAGMCCCAAGTTAGGCCTTTTCTTATAACATTTTTTTTATTCTAGGAAGACTACAAGGTAACTTCAGAGCTGCCAATCCYGAACGTTCAGCAATCAAGAAGCAAGTCCCTAAAAATCATAGCACGGGCTTAGTATTTCTTTTCTTATAATCTCCTAAGCTTTCCATGTTCCTTCGTTTGCCTGTTGTTGCAGGTGCCAGGTTCAGGCTTTGTTCCGCTCGGTGCCGCTTTTTGCCAAAACATGGAAACTAAGATTCTCACATAACTTGGGACTGCAGGAGCTGAGGTCTTTCAGAGAGACCGAAAACAACAACGACCACCACCACCATCAACCCATAGACACAGACTTCATACTGAAACATGAGCTGGAAAGCATGGACTGCTGCCTACAGCAGACGCCACGGGACACAGTCCTCGACCCGTATGAGTCTCAGGAACAAGCAGGAGCGGCATGGAGCCTTTACACACTCATCTTTTCAAACAGAGCCAAGGCGCCCTAGTTCTCAATGCCAAATGTGGAAAAAAAAAAAAAAAAAGGGAACCTAGCCATGTCAGAGCACCTGGTAGTATGCTCCTGCTCTTAGTTTTACCGTGCCACTGGAAAGATGACATGTGTCCCTTCTAGCCTTCCCTGGTAAGGTCACTGGTGCAGCAATTCACATATACACTGAGTTTTCATCCTCTAAAGCCAACATAGGATCTACATGGGCATTTCTTCCCTGCAAGAGTGCCGATCAAGAGRGCACAGCAAGACACAGAAACGAGAAAGTTTCTTTCTGATACATTAGGCTGAACGGTGCTTGCASGCTGCAAGCAGGAAAGGCTTGTCTGCAGCTAGAGCAGGGAAAGCAAATCCTCYTTGGGATGCAATTCCATGTGAGTGATTGACATACAGGTTGACTATTGACAAGCAGCCTGAAACTTTGGGATTTGTCCGACATTTTAATGCACCAAACTTCAGTTCAGCTGGATTTGGACCTTGGAAGCGGTGAGCTCTGCCACAGAATCCATGCTGGGKTTCCGAGTCTCTCCTATCCCTGCTCTCCCCAGGGTATTTACACAGATTTTTATTTTATTTTACAGACCACTTGCAGATGATACAGGAGAATGTAGAGGTCASATGAAGAGTAAAGACACATAATCTMATTTTCATTTTGCCCATTAATCACGCACGATCGCGGCCAGCCGTTTAGCAAGGTGCAGTGCTGAAGCGCCCACTCCGCAGAYGGGGAAATTCATCCTCACTGATCACTCACCAGCCCATCACGCTCCTGCTCAGGCTGCACAGAGCAGCCCCGCTACCTTCCATGGAAAAGCGGGATCCAACTGACTAGGAAAACCTACACTCCTCCAGAGCTTTCCCAATCTAAAAGCGTCCAGTGTCTTTTTCTTTCTTTTTTATGAGGCCTGCCTTCTTGGCTGGGGTTTGATGAGCACGGCTGCTGTAATCCTCGCCCTGGAAGAAGAAGAAGTCTAGAGCCAGGCTCACTCCTCTGCCCAGCCCCTGTTAACTCACCGTGGAGATGAAGCAGTGTGCAGGAGCTGGCCCTGGCGCGTGGGCCGAGGACCTGAGCTGGGGCTACAGCAAGGCAGGCGGCCCCTTCCCAGCGATTACCCGTCTGCTCGCCTAGAGGAGAGCCCATCCACGCTCCCGTGGTACCAGAACAGCCACGAACCCAGCAACTCCACAGAAAGCTTCGATACTTCATGCAGGCTGAGGATACTGATACCTCCCYGACTAACCTAGAGGGGAAGAGGAAAGCCGTCCAACCTAGCGAGCAAGGTGCCAGCGACACGCCGCCCCTCTCTTGTGAYGCTCCAGAGCACCACTTAGCAGCAAGGAACACCTAACCGTGGGCTGCTCTGCTCTTCCGAGACCTCAAAGAAGCAAAGGTCTCTAAGGAAAGAGGAGTGCCCAGGCACAGAGGCTGGATGGGAGCTRCTGGCCAGCGCTTGCTGCGCTTCAGAGGGATCCCAAGCGGTCACACCGCTCAGCGTCCCGACCCGGGAGCCCTGCTGCAGTCCGCTGACCAGCAAGTGCTGACCTCCCCTAGGAAAAGGTCTAGAGGCTCCAGCTGCAGCTCTCTGCCAGCTGCCCATCTTCCTCTGCAAAGYTGCACCCTCGCTCCAGAGTGTGCCTGGGTTTCTGTGATTCCTGGCCTGCTTGTTACTCCCTGGAACTACATGGATATTTCCACCACATCTCTGCTACACGGGCAATGTCCTTGCACAGGTGATGGAGAGGTGGGACTGCCAACAGAAGCCCCTTTGGCACCACGCCCTGATAGAAACAAGACGATRAATGGATTTATTGAGTCTTCATATACTGCATTTGAGGAAGGAATTAAAAAATACCGCAATTTTGGAGTTTCAAGAACCCGGTCTGCCAGAAAACACTATGTCCAATATCCAATCGGTACCATGGGAATACTATCCCTATTACTATACTGGAATAAGCAATAAACCAGAAGCACTAGATGAAGCACAGCTAGGGTGCAGCCTTCAAGAAAAAATGCTTCTTTCTGATTTTTTTTTTTTTTTTTTTTTTTTCTATCTGAATCAACTGGAAAGTTTTCCATTTTATTTGCTGGCTGATAATTCAGGGCTATCTACCTGTGCCCTTTTGCTGTTTGCATCAACTACATCACAGTTTCCTAACCAACATACTGCCTGCCCCAGGTACCCCTGGTACCATGGGGTCAGCTCGGACTCCAGGAGAGCTCCRTGCTCAGGGAGACGAGGGACATCACGCTATCCAGTGCCACTTCCCTCCTCTAACAGCAGCTGGGAAGAGGGAGTTTTGCAGCGAGGGGCAATAGCTCCAGCCATGGCAGCAAACTTTGCATTGGTGCAAGAGGCATGAACAAACCTGCCCCAAAGATGAGGCTCCTCTTGGCCTGCATGCAGTCTAAACCTGGGCAGAGAGCGAGGCTCAAGCTCTGCAGTATTTCCTGTCCACTCGCTTGCTCCAAGGGAGCCATAGAGAGCCGCAATCTTGGCTGTTTGGTCTGGGGTGCACTACATTTGTGTGTGTAGTAACTCGCATTCCATGTTCACAATCCCACCTCCACTCTTACACTTCCATATCCTGCAGGGGACGCTCCACAGTACAGACCCATCCTCTTCAAATTCCCAAAGAAGCTTCCAGTATCCGAGTTTTAAAGCACTAGTGAYTGATCACTCCCAACAAATGCAATGTAGCTCCTCTGCAAAGAGACTGGACGTTAAACACTCACAGGGGCTGTTGGTTTATGCGAGCAGAAATGACTAACTCTGCGCTGCTCCTTCCAGGGACACCAGCCAAAACAAGTGGGGACTGGATAAGCCAATTCTTTCCTGGTTAAGTGTTTTAATAGGCTGCAACTTTTGCCCCATCAAACACTATTCTAAGCAAGGCAGTATAACCTATCTTCAGGGGGGGAAAAAAAAAAAAAGGCAGCAAATTATGTGACAGGAAAGCAGAGGCAGATATGCTCAGATGCCAGTTTAAAAAATATATGTTTTTAATAACACCACCATTTGAATGCAAAAATGCAAGCAGAAACAACAATAAACACCACGGCTTTTCTTCTAAAGCAAGGACCAAACCCCAAATTCTTTCGAAAACTTGTATTAAAAAATTTGATGTGTGCTTCTTAAAATAAATAAAACAGCTAAAGCACTTCAGCTTTGCAGTGATAAGACACTYTCATTTTTTCTAAATGCACTTCACATCTAAATGCTATGCCAATGAGTTCACTAGAAACCATTTTATGCATAATTAAAAAGAAATAGGACAGATCTCCGTTCCTGACCGATAATAATCCCTATGAAATGTGCACATGCTTCTCAGAACACCACCACATTCYTCAAATACATTTCCCTTTGTTTTCTGCAACTGAGTTAGGAGATCTCCTTCCAAAAAGGGGCTTAAAAACATTTCCCCCCCCTAAATTATATGCTGCTTTTGGACTGAGATTTGTGCTTTTTTCTGTATTCAACTCCTTCAGGTGTGGGAAAATAAAAGTAAGTAAAAACAAATTTTTTTTATGAATAAGGTCAAAATGTTTCAGGTCTGACTGCCTTTCGCACTGACACTGGTTATCATCAGGAACATACCAGCACTGTGAACATGGAGCTTAGCTATGTGCTACTCAGACACCCAAAACCACACCAAGAAACGGAGCACCTACCCCGGCCCATTCACTTCTGGCTTCTCAGGAACGTGACCTCAGCACGAGAACACACGAGTAGGAAAGATTACTTTTTTAGACATCTTTAAAACCGCAAGAAAGAGGGGAAGAGTGAGGAAAGCCGCACGCAGTGGGGCACAGAGGCGGCCGTGGGGGTAGCGGCAGCTCTTTTGAGAAATCCCCACTCTGCCTCATGGTGTGACCACGTCCTGCCCTGCCCGGAGTTGCTGCTCAGCCAGTACCAGTGTGGGATCCAAGCGTCTCCAGCCTCTCGCCGCCTTCGTGTGGCATTTCAGGCGTCTGTGCCCGAGCACCTTGGGGCCTCTTCCTGCCCTCACAGGAGGCAACTTACACGAGCTGCCACCGGAGCCGGCCCCCTCCAGACCCAGCCCGAGAGCCGAGCCCCGCCGAGCCCGCCCTGCTCCTGACCAAGTGGCAGGGACGATGCTCTGCGCACGCCAGCAGCACCGCGGGCGGCACGGCTGCTCCTCCGGAGCCAACGCAGGCGCCGCGCGCTAACTCTCTGCTAAGCCAAGCACGGGRCTTTGATTTCCTAACCTCGGGATGTTATCTGGCGGAGGACAGGATTACCACGGGCTCTGCACGCCTGTCCTTACAGCAGGGTCACTCTCACGCCATATGCCACTTGGACAACCTTTATTCTTTCTCGATTTTTTTTCTTTTTTAAAATCACAGTGCTCATCTGGAAGAGCTCGGATTCCCCTGGCTTTGGAAATCTGCTTTGCATTGCTAATGCATGGGGCTGTAGGCAAAGATGCATTAGAGAGACAGAGAAAGGGAGAGAGACAGAAAGGGAGACTAAAACCTGTTAAGATATAAAATGTCTTCAGGGTGCTCTGCTCTTAAATATTAACAAAATAAACAACAAAACAACAACAACAAAAATCAAAYAAAAACCACCATGGAAGGCTGACTCAATTTCCATTTACCAAATAAGAGAGYCAATTCCTTTTTCTTTTTTTTTGGTTTCCATATGACTCTGGTAACTTCAATGAATATTCTGGAGTTGTAACAGGGTAATTATAAATAATCAGACCTAGAAGGGGACGTCAGGCTCGGCATGGAAGTCGGAGCAGAGCGCAGAGCTGCAGCACTATTACAAGGAGGTACCCTGGCACTTGGATACAGCCAAGAAAATTTCCTGCAAAACCCACGAATAATTATTTTCCCCCCTCTTTGTTGTCCCAATAAGAGCAAGAGCCATCAGTCTCCAAATTGCTACTTTCCAAGCAGAACAAAAAAGAAAAACTGGGAAAAATCTGGAGGAAAGACTTAAAAGATGAGGCTGTTCCAAGATCAGTGGCTGGTCTTTTGGGACACTAGAAGGGTCCTCTACTCATGTAGCAAACTTACATCTCCAGAAGTCTGACGACTTTCTACGTGATACTTCTGTCTGGCAGGAGGATTACATCCCCGGAGAGAAAGCAGAGTCAGGTCAGGTCTGTACCACACGACGGTTTAGTTTGGTTTACARGGAGGCCTGAATGAAGAGGAAGTGGCTCTGTGGTGGACAAAAGGGAGTTCCTTCCAAGCAGGAAAAAAGTGCAAAGGCAAGAGTGAAAGCAAAACAGATGGAAGGACTGGAAGGTGGTGCGGGAAGGAAGGAGGAGACGGCTYTAGCACCGGGACACCACCAAACAAGAAAGAAACGCAGCAGCCAAGGTCTGCTTTGGAGGTGAGGAACATAAAGTCCAACTACACACAAGCAGCTATTGGAAATGCTCCACAACCACTCAGAAAAAATAAGCAAGAGCAGCAAAATCACGCTGAAGCTGCAAGGGAGAGAGCTCAGGGCACATTCCTGCCGCAGCTGAAGATGCCAGGCATTTTCCTAGCATTAGGCAAGGCACAGCCTGATGTTTTCGGTTTGACCCAGAATCAGAACACCAAAGCAATCAGGCCACCTTTCATCAGAAACTGCCACGGGTCCAAAGCCTCCTGCCCACAGCTCATCACTTACAGCCAGGGAAGAGAGGCGCATGGCCCGAAGGCAGCGGCGGCTGCAGCCCCCTCCAGGATRGGGTGGGATAAGGGTGCTCTGGCCCAGGACCAGGGGCCTGGACACAAACTGCCGGGCTCAAAGCGACACTGGAAGTTAAACCTTCAGATGGGTATCTTGCTCAGAGCCAGTTTTAAYGGCCAGCCCTCCCAAGCCTCCTGTGTTCCCCCATCTATTCCCAGTGCGCTGGGCTTGGCCATGCTGGCTGGGCAGGGTACACCGGGGAGGGAAGAGAGGGCAGGTTGACCTCATTGCCAGAAAGAATCCATTATGTGTGATTAAAACGTAACAAAATGCAATCACATTAAAAATGGCTATCATGAAGTGCACCATGATTTACTGACTGAATGAATGAGAAATTTATCTGAATAAAATAGTCCTACTGCATTGGCAATGCATGATAAATTGCTGATTGCGAGAAGATCGTTGCTTGCTGTTGGATGACACACATACATTGATTTTCCTAACAACACTAATTGGCATACTGGCATCTCCACATATATTACATAAAGTTTCCTCTTAGCAAGCAAAAAGTATTTCAAGCCTTCAGGTCCCAAACTCCAAAGAAGAACGATGGAAAGAAAGGATTTACAGACTACCTCTGTCCTTTATTATGCAGATCGAAGGGCCAACTTGCTGGATTTACTTAATCTTGAAAAGATGGGAACAACATTCAAGAAAGTGCAGGCATTGTGCAACTAAGCTGTGATCACAGTGGGGTTTTTTTTACATAGCAGTGATCTAATTTTGTGAGACCAGAAACAGCCTTTGAAAAAGAAGAACCTAATCCTCAAGAACAAGGGAAAACATGACTCCAATTTCATTAGCACAGGCGGTGGGGCAGGCTGGGCAGTCCTTAGGTAAGCGTCAGGGTGTGTAGGTCAGAACGTGCTCACCAACTCGAAGTGGCAACGCACACTCTGTTAGTAGGAAACAAAGGTAGCAGAATAGGCAAGGCAAAAGGAGGAGATCAAGACCGTGTGACTCGCAGTCCTCAAACACAATAACCTTTTTTTTGTTTGTTTAGAAAAATCCAAAAAGCAATTAAAGAGCACCTTAGAAAGGAAACGGGGCACCAGTATCCTCACACGTGCACGGATTTCAAAACTGCTGGCGAAGCTCTTCCAGATCTTCTCCCAGAGGAGCAGGTTCCTCAGGCGCGTGAGCAGCCCTGTTCATCTTGCTCACTGAGCAGCCCTGTTCATCTTGCTCRCTCTGCACCCCCTGCAGAGGACCAGAGCAAAACCCCCAAGCTGTGTTCGCTGCTGTGGCTCTCGGCAGCGCTCGGGAATGGAGCCCGCCCATCACGTAACCGGGGTCAAGCGGATCTTGCATTTYTGTTTCTTTGGCTGAGGTTTTAGCTCTGGGACTACGAGCAGGGAAGTCCCCAGGATGCAACCCCGACGCTGTCCACAAGCCAGGCACGGCAACTGGGAAAGTAGAAGCTCTTGCATCAGCTCGGTATGTTGGGGCTTTTGGTCAGACACCCCCAGGGACTTAGTCCCAGGCTGATACCACAAGTGCCACAAATTATTTCCAACCCCCCCCGGCAGCCTCTTACTATTTCTGTTTCACGCATCCCTGTGTGAGAACAGCGAAGCCACCTTCAAATGAGGAGACGAGTTTCACGGGACGGTGAGGGCAAGGCAAGATATCATTAATACTGCTTAAAATTCACTCCCAAAAGCACTAAAAATTGCTTTTATACCCATTCTGAGGCTTGAAAGGATACGCTGTCAGTATCTGCTACCATAGAAAAAAATCTCAAAATGCGTTAAACAGGATGTCACTGGCAACTGAACAAGAGAAAACCTATATATATATATATACACACACACAACTAAATATACATATGTGTACAGTCATCAATGATAAGGGTAAACTATAGGCAGCCATGATCCAGTGTAATTTTTTGATTGAGAAAAAAAAGAAGAAACATTCCTCAGGCAGATGGTTTAAAAAAACATGTTGTGTTTGAAGCTGCTGTGTATTAGAAATGCTGAAGTCTGGGCTGAGATGGATTAGAGGGCAGACGGAAGGTGCAGCAGCCAAATTTATCACATGGATGGTGCCACCACATTAGGGAGATTATATCTAAGATCCCTCAGTCCTTCATCTGTCTCATGACTGGTTAAAAAACATTTAATATGACAACAAATATTTCATACTACTTCCAGCAGCGGGAGGTGCYCAGACCACAAAGAGCCACGGTGTCTAGAGTGATTTCCTGTACACTGTGACAATACCAAAACCCAGAGCCGTGCTATGAAACAGATAAGACAGGAASGGAGAGAAGGGAAAGCTAAATAAGGAGCAACAAAGGCTCAGGCTGGCAGGAAGGTTACAGAATGAGGGAAGAAACGGCAGTGGAGTAGAGGGGAGAGCAAAGGACCAGGAAGATCACACGGGGCAGTCAAACCTTACAGATGATGGACAGGACTTGGAGGGAAAGAGGTACCCACTGGAAAAGCAATTCCCCAGAAGGTACACATTGGGCAACCACAGTAACTTTCCTCTCTCCAGGCAATACTGTGTACAAAAATTAATTCAAATGCAGTTTCTGCTAAAGATGTCATCTTCTATGCCTGTAAGGAATGCCAGGTCAGAAAAGAAGGATCTAACTGYTCAGGGCAGACTTGCAATTCTTTCTAGAGTGACCTTTCACAATGCTTTTGTTTCTGTTTCTTACAGAAACAATCTTTCTCTCAAACAGCATAAGGAAACAGACAGATTACAGGCACAGCTCTATTCTTTAAAGCAAAACATGGAGATTTGACTCCACAGCAGGGAACCCAGCAGAGGAGATTGCACAGGAGCGCRCAAACATGGAGGGCCACGGAATAGACTTTGACACTAGTTTCACGCAGGTGTGAAGCAGAAGGGAGACAGATGAAACATCCAAACACAACCTGGTRACGGTACTGCTGGACTCGGGCTCGCCCTCCTATGGGATTCGTGACCCCGTCTAGGTGGCTCTTGCTCTTGCTGTAGCCCAAGGCCTGCTAACAAGTGCCCACTGGGTGCAAACGAGCACRGCCCCATTTGGAAGCTGTGTTGACAAAAAAAGGGCCTGCAAGACATGCCCGCAGGCTCACGGGGGCAGGGCCGAAAAAGCGACATGGAGAGGG
Organism: Eudromia elegans; assembly: GCA_003342815.1. Lineage (NCBI taxonomy): Eukaryota > Metazoa > Chordata > Aves > Tinamiformes > Tinamidae > Eudromia > Eudromia elegans. The sequence goes on along the minus strand of PTEX01000155.1, from coordinate 1,459,106 downwards.
CAGCAGAACACAAGGACACACATGCAAGCACCACACGAGCATGGGCGGCTGAGGCACCAGACCGGTCTCTCTCTGCCGTGACAAGGTTGGCAGCCTTGGGCTTACTGCTAAGCTGCTGAACAATACCACGGAAAGGGCGTGCTTCCCACTGCCCAMGAGGAATGGCATCTTTGCTGAGAAAGCACAGCCAGGCTCTCCAGCGAACTGGATGCACCAGCTGGGTTCCGGCAGCACGCCGAGCGCAGGCGGCTCCAGCGCTGCGCCATGACATTCTCCGTGGCACAGCCTGCGCAGAGGCATGACACGCTCCCGGCGTGCTGTGCCCGCGGGGTCAGGAGGCGGCGYGTGCACACGCTGAAGGAGCTGCAGGCTCCGCGTGCGGCGCCACGCAAAACCRCAGCGACGTTTTCCGGTGGGACACGCACAGCGTCCAGCGCCGCGAGGTGCGGGCGACGGGCGCCCGCTTTCCAACACGTGGCACCGCGCGCCGGGATGGCCGCGCAGCAGGGCGAAAGAACAGGACCGGGCTTGTCCTTACGGTAACCACAATCTATTAATAGCTCAAAAGAGGCTTCTTAATTACAGGGTACTCTATAACCTTTGAACCCTTGCTGCCTGCCTGCCTGATAAACAGCTTTGGCAGGCAATAGCCAAAAGGCAACTTCAAAATGAACRTCAGCAGGGAGGGAGCAATGACACCCCGGCTCCCGAGCACGGCTGAGGGTGGCAGCCCAAAGGCTGCCCCGCCAGCCGCCTGGGATCGGGATAGTGGGAAGGAAGGGTGCAGGTCCCTCCGATCAGGTGCACTGTTACATTGCTAATGAAGAGTAATCTCGTATTTATCAGTGGATTTTAAAAATGATGGGGAAAAGGACACTTAAAATGATTCCTCTTTGGAAAAAATGGCAAGCTTATCTTCATCTATCTTCRCACTCAAAGCTCTACAGTGAAAATTAGCAGAAGGCTGCTGAGAAATATAGCCTGCTCCCTGCTCGGAGCAGCAGGACACACAGCAGAGGAGGCGTCCGCCGCCTCGGACAGACAATTTAGTTGAAAGGCGTCACCYGTCCCAGTGCCCGCAGCACAGGAGGAGGGTGGGCAGCTGTGAAGCATTCCCTGGCCTCTCCAGCAAAGCCTACGCTTTGCCCTTCCAGGGTTAGATAGGAGGCTTGCTGTGACTGCCTCGGGCTGCAGTGGAGGAGCATGCACCGCGCTCGGTGCACGCCGGGACTGGACGGTGGAAGGCGGGGGATGAGGAGCTTGCTGCCCTGTGCCGCCGGGCAGGAGCAAACAGAGGCCTCCCCGCTGCCCAGCCCACCCTGGTGGYGGTTCTGCCACCGCCGTCACGCAGGACCCGCACGCAGAGCAACTCCGAGGCGGCAGTGACGCCCTTCGGCTTCACCGTGTCCCTCCATGGAGCCGTTACTTCATCCGTGCTCTCACTGCAGACAGCGGCTTGGAGACATGCAGCGTGTCTCTCTGGGAAGTATCCTTTCTGAAAGGAATACACAATGCTTTGGAAATACAAACACAAGAAAGCAGCAGATTCCAAGAAAATGCTTTTGGAGTTGTAGATGGAAGAGAAAGCAGGGGAGCAAAAGAAGGGGTAGAAATGTGAAGTCAGATTAAACTCAACCAAAGCCAGAGATAGGTACCAGTATCTTACATGACCACATGAAAACAAATGATACARCCTGCTGGGCACAGACGGGAGGAGAGAGATCAGCCACCACACAACATATCCAGACAGGCATTCTGCAAGCTCTGGCAGCCAGCTGTGAGGCACTTCAGCAGCAGATGTGCCAAGGGAACTGCCAGGCACCGAAACYTGAGTCTTTGGATGAGAGAAAAACATTCAAAGTATTCCCTCCAAATCAAAACGGCGGGTCCAAACCTCATGCTGAACTCCCGGCCTACATCTGAACGTGACAGGCGCCATTGTGCAACATACTCTTTTCCTGCCGATGGGCAGCACAGCAGCCCATGAAGACCACAGTACGAGCAGACCATGCTAGCACCACGTCAGTACGTACAGCCATACCGTGCTGACCACAGATCCAAGCACAAAGGAGGGTGGCAAGACGACAGCTTTACACTATATCTGTATATTAGTGTTAGRAGCCCATAGGGTAAAGAGCTTGGAAAGGCTCATGGACAATGAGAAACAGCCTACGGCTGGTACGGTTGGAAGCGGGTGGGATGGGTCACGCAACTGGAAAATTGAAACTGATGATGACAACTTGCACTGCAAGGAAGGGAWGGCAAGAAGAGGCGGAAGGGGCAGCGCTCTGCGTGCCGCGCTGCTGCTGGCCAAAGACACCTCCAAGACACAGCACTTGGGGATCTCAGYTGTAAGTGATACAGCTAAAGGAGCGACGCCAGGCACACGGTGCAGGATGTCGTATCAACAGAGCAGCAGGCCTTTCTCAATACAAGCAGAAACTGCCCTTCATGCAGCAGTCTGGAAGGTAGAGTTAAAAATGTATGCTATGAAGGTGACTTYAAAACAGGGCATATTTAATACACTTCTCAGGCAGGCAGTGATATAMATTTTATGTTCCTAAAAGTAACACCAGACAATTTCTTTAAGACTAGAATAACTCCTGCTATGAATCTTCAGAAACTAGATGAAAAACAAACTCTACAACAAGGGKTTTTAACAAATTTTGGAAAACTGGAGAGGTCTGAGACCTGAATACTGACAGTTGCACTRTTTAAAAAGAGGAAAAGACTGGTTATTCTGACATGATTTCCATCAACACAACACAAGAGATACTTTCAGTTCTCTGTCAGTGATGACTCAGGATAAAACAGGAATACCCATCAGGGTGGTTTCATGGAGAGCAGGTTTCCCCAAAGAAGTCCACGGTAAGATGATCTGTCCAAATGGGACACAGAAACAGGGCTGCAGTACTGCTATTCCCAATAGATCAGAGGAAAAACTTACAGAAAAAAATAGAGAGAGAATAAACAAAGTATAGTCAGGTAAAAAGTACACACACACACGTCAAAATGTAGTTAATGAGGAAATATCAGCAAGGAYACCTTTGGTTTTGTTTAGTTTCTTTAACAACTGAGCCATGGAGATCAGAAATTAGTCTGGTGTTGCCTGACAGTTGTTACCAGTGATCTGGACACTAATATGACCACTTCCCTACCTACACAGGCAAGCGACAGCTGGAATGGTAAGGCCGGGCTACGGCTTACAAACTGCCTGGTGAATGGGTGAGAATCCACCCAGGTACCTTTTAATTACCTATTCCACCCTTATGAACCTATGGGAGAGTGATTCCTGAGGAGTGAATTCCAGCATTAGCATTAGCAGAAGGAAGGGCAAACGTGTCCTGAAGAGCAGCAGCAAAGAGTTAAGCACAGTACAGACCGGCATTTGCTGCATCTCTATGGGGCTCAGCAATCGTTGCAATCGTTCTTTCCATCCCAGCTTCTCTCTCCTAAAGTCTAGTACAAYAGTTATGTTTCTGCCACACTTTATTTCAGTGAATACAAATGCAGGCACTTCCTCCCCACCCTAGATAGATTTAAAAACAAAAAGACAAATCCCAGAACATCAGCAATCTCTTCTTCTCACTATCCCAAAGATAGCCTTCAAATAACTATAACATCTCTTTACAATTCCAGTGAGAAACACGCTTTTTCACTTAAAAAGGAGCAAGACAGTTACATTTTGGAAATGTTCTCTGGGCACAGATCTCCATTTATCCTTCACATGCAAAAACAGACTGAGTAGATGACACGTCTTTAATTTATAAGCTTAAATCAAAAGATGGAAAAGAGCATTTGAAGATATTTCTCCAGTGTGGTGTCATTTCTCCCCTTCACTCATATCCCTCCAATTTCAGACCAAGTCACTAGCGGTTTCAATAGGAACTATAATTGCAGCATCCTCACAGTCTCATGCAGTCAGAGAGCTGCAGTTTGATTTTATTTTTCTTACACCCACAGAGGGTTCTGTTTTGTTTCGACCTCTCATTACTTTCCTYCGCTCTCTTGACTCAAATCATCAAATTCTCTCTCAGCCATTTAACATCTATTCTGTTCGATGGCTTTTTTCCCCTAGCATTTTTCACTCATATTGAGCAGTTGGAACCAAGAAAAGGCACAAATAATGATTCTGAAATTTTCCATAGAAAATATTTGTGCTTTTGCTAATTTGAAATAGGAAGAAAGGAAGGAAGGAAGGAGGGAGGCAAGGAAGGAGGGAGGCAAGGAAGGAGGGAGGCAAGGAAGGAGGGAGGCAAGGAAGGAGGGAGGCAAGGAAGGA
>PTEX01000155.1:1410475-1454786 GCA_003342815.1 Eudromia elegans | reverse complement strand
GGAGGCAAGGAAGGAGGGAGGCAAGGAAGGAAGGGAGGGAGGAAAATCTCTAATAAAATCTTCCAAATGCTTTCAAACCTCAAATGGAACATTTTAGGTTAAACAAAGTTGCAGTTTTTGAGAGGGGCTTATTTTTGATTCTTAAATCACATTTAAAACAAACAAAATCCCCACTCTTTTAGCCTCATGTGGGTACAGAAATAGCAGACGACCTCTAGCCCTCAACGGCTGTGAGTAACCAGCCCCAGTAAAAGTTACACTCAAGGATTTAGCCTAGAGCCACAGCTAAGCGCGCAGGGAAGAGCAGCGTGGGAAAAGCCAGGGCTAAAGGGCACCACCTGCCACAAAGGGCTGCCAAACAGACCACGGGCCCGGGGCCAAAGCAGGGCACCCGGCGGGGCAGGGCCGCGAGCAGGAGTGGCCGAGGACGAGCACGTGGGATGAGCGGCACCAGGACTGCAGCGGTGGGTGAGGAGCCACSTGTGGCTTGAGCACTCACTCCACGACAGCATTCCCAGCGGCCACCAGCCCATCCCTAGAAACAACCAACCCCTGCTCTAAGTTTCCTTGGCAAAACGACTGAAGAACACCTTCCCCCACTCTTTGCTTTTATAGCTATAGTAAAAACAGAGCATASCATATGTCACAATATGAAACGCATATGGTTCTGCTGACACTGGAGAAAGTCCTGCAAGAAACTCTACTTGGGATGGATACTGCTTTTGCTAAGCYGCTCATATCTGGGTCTGCCTGTCCCACCACTCACGGCCACGTGGAGCTCGAGGAGCTCCTCCAGACACCCCGGTTCTCACTGAGCATGGTCCACCAGGCCCAGCCCAGCCGGGACGTGTGCCCTGAGCACTAGCCTCTCACTGACGTGCRAGCAGCTGGGTCCTGGGTGACTTCCACTGAGGGGTTGCAAGGCCCCAACATGGTTGAAAAAAAGGTCTCTCGAAGCACAGTAAATAACTGAAGCAATGAATGCACCTCAAAAGTCTGCTAGTTACCCACAGAATTACCTTCAGCCCGAACGGACGCGGGTTTAATCAACACCTATGTGCACATGTACACACACAACGAGGCATACTCAGATTTTACAGAAGTAGAAGAAAGGAAACCAGGTGTTTCTGTATATGCCTGAGGTTCCCTCACTCATCTTCCAAGTCTTCAGCAAGCCCTTGTACAAGTTACCAACACAAATACAAGCTCAGTGCTAATCAAGAGATGTAGAACCTACAGCTGTATTTTTCCCCCCCTAAATGCCATTTGTTAAATCCATGTGACTATCTAATACACACATATTTTTACAGTTTTAGGTCAAAGACTGAAATTACAATGAAAGCACAAAGTATGAACTCACAAATAGATATATTCACCTTAAATTCAGAAATGTGTTTCAAACTGAGTGCAATCTCCTTATTTTCCATACATGCCCTGGCAACTCTGACCATCTGCATTCTGCAGTAAGTAGGAGAATCAGATAATCTGCGTCAGTCTGGATTTAACTCAAAAACAGCAGYATATCTTTTTATCACCTTGCAGAAACAATCCATTTCTAACCCAGTATATCTCACTATAATAAGCTTTCCAATTTTCCGCAGAAAAATATTTTTCAGAGAAGCAGTAAAGGAAAAAAATGAAAAAAAAAATTACATTTAGAAACCTATTCTTTCAGCCTTGCTTACCCAACAAAATCCCTTCTGTGGAGGAAAGCGGGTTCCACAGGGACCAACGGGACCTTTCTGCTCCTACGCATGAGCAAGACRCCCCTCATTCTCATTGGGTCATTAAATGTGAATGGCACACATTATATACCAAGATACGGCCTTCCCCTATGTTTCTTCCTTATGAGATTCAGAAATGACTTAACATCTCATCTTGTTTTCTTGGAAGAACATCTATTTTTAAATAAATGTCTAGTTTTTCCATATATTAAAAAAAGAGAACTGAGATTACATATAAGAAATCTTGACTTCCTGTTCTCACTGGAGAACTGAGATGATATATTAACATGAATTTYTCAACTTTTGAAATGGGGATGACATTAACTCTTTGGCATAGACAGCTCTTCCTCTCAGCTGCTTGATGGGCCTTTGAGCTCAACAGGTTTWTAAAAAACAAAGCAAAGAAACTATAAAACATTACATAGACTGACCCATCACTCCCTGCCTCTCATCTAAAACTTGACGTATCTATGGCTTAGATTACAGTCTGAATTTTAGGTCATTACCACAGTATTGTGCCAGGAAAGTCTTCATTGAAAAGATAAACAAACAAATAAATTAATAAATAAGGATTAAATCTGCTATTTCTAATGCAACTGTCAAGCAAAATTAGAACAGAAATACAAATCTTTGAGCCATCACCATGTATCTGAACTAAAAACATGAGGCAGATGAACATTTCTTTTTACCTTGCAATTCACTGTGAGTAACACATGAAGGGCTCTGACCCAGTAAAGCTCCTGCTCCTCCTATTGGTAGATTCCCCAAACTCCATGGGTTGAAACAAAGTCAAATTACACTGTTTGCAGATGCACCACAGTGCGAGTCACAGTCCCACCTCACTCAGGAGGAATCCTCCTTGGTGGAGTGGCAACAGCCAACTTGGTAAAGGCTCCCATGCTCAAACTATCAACCAGTGATTTCATTAGCGGCCTCTAACATGCTCCTGCATGGTTTGGTTGCATCTGACTTCTGTGAAGGTACCATCCTCCTTGTCAATTCATTACTGCCATTATTTTTTTCTAAAAGCCTCAAAACAACATTCCCAAAAGTCATTCTTGAGCCTCTCCCTTACACCAGTATGCAGATCTTCCAGGGGCTGCTCAACCAAAAGGAATACGCAGCTGACCTAAGAAGTGATGGGGTTCAAGTCAGTTAGTAATTGATTCCAATAATACTCCACAGATCTAGCGACAGTTGCACCAGAAACCAGCATGGAATACAAGTCAGATGATAACATCAAGTCACTCAAGCCAACAGGGCTTTAGCTTCCCACTGAAAGTAAATCAAAAGATTCCATAGATTCACCACATTAAAATACTTGAAAGTTGCTAAAGACTGCTTGCAAGTCCTGGAATAAAGCCTCCCATTTCAGGCCTGGTTTGAGCACCACTAAAAACATTTAATTGAGTTACTTCTTCCAGTAGGAACCAAAGGCACTCAGCACTCAGAATGCCTTTCCTTTGATCTCTAAGCCAAAATGTCAAACACCCAGTTTAAAGCTGGCAGAATCCTCACCCCAGGAAGGAGACAACCACTCAAGCTTCTGGTTACGAAGCTGGCTGCGCTGTGGAAGATGAGCCATACGACGGTTTGGGATCCAACAGCATCAAGCACATTACAAGAAGGGAAACAAACTCTCAGAGGAGAAGTGACTTCAAAACCCAAGCTTCCCAGAGTAGCCCTTAGCATCAACAGAAGCAAAGGAAAGAGCGCTAGTTGAGGAAAACAGTCGTTTAACGACATGTCTAAGATGCAACACTACATCCATTCAGTCCGTTTATGAAACGATGGAGTGCCAGTATCACACAAGTCTAAGAAGCATTTGTAATGACATCCCACACTTCCCACAGAGCTAAGCAGGAGCTCTAACAGGAAGAGCTGCTGAACCTAAGGCCCCCTTTGGTTGTGCACAGACAACATGCATACTTTTTCATTTGACAAGTATCGTTACTCATGCTCACCTGGCCAAGTGAGGGAAGCGCTGCATATGCCATGGGCTGGTTCATCATTCCCTTCTGCTTCATGATGAGCAAGCGCTTCTGCTCCTCACTCAGGTGCGCCATCTGAGCTTGCATCTGTGGCTGCTGGGACTGCTGCTGCTGCATGTAGGGCATCATGGGGTTCTTGCTGGGGTTGGCCATTGGTGGTGTTATCCTCTGACTCAGCTCAGCATTGAAGTGGGTCAGAGGTTTGGTGTTACCATAAGACAGCACATTGGGCTGTTTGCTTAAAGAGTTTGTGCCCAAGTTATTTGGCTGTTGATTGATCATATTCATGTGATTTTGAGGGAGGTAGTTATTAATCGTGGTCTTCTGTGGGTTATTTGCCATAGGAGGCACTATCGGGTTTTGGTTGTTAAAGGCTTGGGGATACATCATTGGACTATTTGGTTTGTCTGCACTGAAGGGTCCTCCATACGGACTAGATGGAGGGCCTACAGGTGACCAGCTTGAGGCTTGATTTGGATGCTGCTGCTTCTGCTGCATTAGCTTAGCTCTCTGCTGCTGCTGCGCTGCCATTTGCTTGAGCTGTTCAGCTGGAGACAAGTCAGCACTGGGTATACTCACAGGCCCAGGCCCCGATCCTGCCACGGTCACTGCTGCTGGATTCATGAGATAGCCATTTCCAGATCGCGACTGCGTTTGGCCTGGAGTATGGGCCTGGTTGGGAGTTTGAGGTGACTGAACAACACAGTTTGCTGGGGAGCCAGCAGGGATCGGGGCTGCCGGAGCACTGGATACAGAAGTTGCACTAGACGCTGTGGAGACGYTGGAAAATGGAGGACCAGAAGAAGAAGGCCTCACCTGGGGGGATCCTAATGGGACATGAGCAAACGGAGAATGAGATGGGTCACTTTTCACGCTCGCACTCTCCTGGGCCTCCGTGGCAGGCCTGGGAAAGTCCGAATCCTTCTTCTCTTCAAAGTCCTCATTGAACAAGTCCTGTATATCATCTTCTGGAACAGTGTTTGCTAGTTCATCTATTAGCTCCTGCCACTCCTGATCATTCAGGTTAATGTCCGAGAAGAGCTTGTTCTGATTTGAGAGGGATGTTTCAGAAGTGTCTATGCAGGTAGGGTCATCCAAAGGCTCTTGCTTTAATTCCCTGTTCTGCAGGATGTTAAAGCTATCATCTAGCTCGTTGCAGCCGTTAACAGGGAGCTTTATCTCTGAAAGTCCACCGTTCTTACCCAAGTCTTCTAGCGCACTGCTGTGAGTTCTGCTGTTCTGCAGTGGTAGGGAAGCTTTCATGTCAAGCTGGTGAAGAGGAGAAACAGCAGGCAACGGCAGGTTATTGGGCAGGCTGTTGACTGCCTCGATGCCYGGTCCATCCTTCCGCACCCGCTTGCTGGTTGGGGAAAAGCTGCCATCGCAAATGCCGTTCTGCTGTTCTCCATTCAGAGGGGAACGTGCGCCTTCCAACTTCCTTTTCACTGTCTCTTGAAGCTGAAAGCAAAACAAGAGGGAAAAGTTAACCAATGGCACAGGCAAAACCAGACAAACAACAAGCAAGCAAAAACCAAACCAAAACACTGCTCATGAACTCTGTGACAGGTATTTTCCACCCTTCCTAGTAGTGACAGTAAGTTTTTAAAAACTGTGATTTGGAGATTTCCTTTATTTCCTACCCTTTCAATTAATTTGAGTAAACTACTCAAAACTAAAGCAACTATTCTTGAGTAGGAGAGTGCAGGCCCACTGCTGAGGAGCTGACAAATGGGTCTGGGCTCTCCAAACCAGAGAGATTTTCTGCAGCAAACAGAATATTTAAACTTTGTGGTGCCTAATATGTAGATAAGAGTTTTGTTTTCACAACATGCTAAGCAATGTCTTCTGAAAGCTTGATTCCTTTTACAGAGTCTTGAACATTCAGATTTTCTTTTTATTATCATTTTTATAGAAGTTTCATGAAAAATACCTGCAAAACAGGTAGTGTTGCAAAACAACTGAGTATTTGTATTGAAACCTATGTGCTGCTAACACTATTTTTTCTTTTTTCTTTTTTTTTTTTTTTGAGAAAATTCATTAATATAGTTTCATTATCTTTGTTCTTTGGCTGCAAAACATACTGAGAATTAGTTTTAACTAAAGGGAAAAAAAAATCCACCCTAAAAAAATAAAGGCACTTTACACAACGTTGGCTAAATCAAAGTACAAACCAAAACAAAATAAAACAAACAAAAAAGAAAAACAACAACAACAMCACACCACTCTGTGTGCTAGGATCTACCATTAGAGATGAACAGACACAGTACAATAACTTTATAAAGATAATGCATTAACATGAGCTTTAATTCAGGTTAAAACACATACAGTAAATTCCAGTTAAAATACCTACTGTAAAGCAACAGAACAACCTACAGTCCTCTCCCACCACACCAAATGCAAAGCCCTCAGCTTATGTACCAGGCTATAAAAAGCAACCCTCTTTGGCTAAGGTAAAAAACAATGGTGAGGAGGGGAGGAAGCGAAGAGGTCATAACTCTAGTGAACTCGTTCAGGACACACTTGCATCCTTGATATTAGAACAATAGAAAACTACAGAGTGCAAGATGTTATCAACCTGTGAAGTATTTTTGCTGGTATGACAATCCCAGACACTCAGCTCCCACCCCTTCCCTAACGCAGAGGTCCTCAACCTTCTTTCTTCGCACCGTCCCGACCCCGCTCGCTGCTCCCACGGCGGAGGGCGAGCTCCGATCCCCGCCTATCCCAGCTGTGAAGCGGGCACRCGGCTCCAGATCCCGGCCCCGTTCCGGCAGAGGCAGCTCCGAGAAGGCTGCCCGCACCGTCACCCTTGGCTGTGCCCACACCGTGCCGTGTGGGCATCACTACCRCCCCGGTCCAACGTGCGTGGGCTGCAAGCTGCGCCCAGGCTGCTGCTCTGCACAGATGCAGCCTTTTCAATGGAACAGAGGCAAGGCTACGAGTCCCTAAGCAGAACATCAGCGGTTTCGTTTGCACCAGAGCAAAGGCATCTTTTCACACGGGAAAGCGGCCAGCACACTGCTAGGAGTCACCGGCGAGGCCCTCACGTGCCAGAGACTTTGCTGCCACTGCATCGAGGCAGCGCATGCCAAGTGTGCCACAGGCTGAGTCCTCCTCCTCCTCCTCCTCGTCCTGTCCGCATGCCCGCTGCCCAGCCCGCACCCAGCACCYGCTCCTGTGCCCCTACCCACACCCAGCGGTGCCTCTCAATGCGGCTCCGTGCTGCTGTGCACCAGTCACGCGCAGGACACGCGGCAGAGCCGCYGTGCTTGCCCGGCCCATCTCTGCACAGCCCTCGCTGCCACGCCGGGAGCACACAGGGCCCTTCTGCTCACCCGACCCACAGAAACGGGCTTCAAAGACACAGCCCAAACCTAAATACAGGGCTGAGGTACAAACACTCCTACCAAATGACCCGCTGACAGAAGCGCTTCTAGTCACGAAGGAACACTTTCGTGAGAAAGGACAAAGCTGCATGGGCCCTAATTAGCCCCTTCCTAGCCAGGGACTAGCAAGAGCAATGATTTCCTGCAGAGCAGGAGAGATTTGACTCCACACATTCAACAACAGGCTCAAGGTATCCCTTATAAGATGCTGGAAAGAGCAACAGTTAAGTCTTACCTCATTTACTAATTTGTCCTCAATCCATCACATTCGTCATATAGGAACATCTGCCCCCCAGCAAATTAAAGCAATCCATTGTCAAATAGCCAGCCCTACAAACACCACCTCCTAAAGAGGTCCTCATGTTCTGAAGCTTGGATGTTTCCCTGTACAAACACACAGTGGAAGCCAAAGCAGGCCCAGTACATAAATATTAAAAACTGTGTTTATTTTGTATTACAACAAAAAAGTAGCTTTTTAAAATGGAAACAATTTTCCACCAAATATCAAACACGCAGAAATCTCGCTTTGTTGTGAATGAAAACAAAACGGAGCCTATTGTAAGTTTGTAGTTCCGCATTATTTTCCTACAGAGGTTTTAGGATTTGGGGGTTAGCAGGCACTAGAAGATCTCATCTTCTTTTTTTTTCCTTTTCCCTTTGTTTGCCCTTTGCACACCTCCAAGGTAGGCAGAAACACAGCACGGACGGTGTGTTTGAAGGGAACGCGCTGGACACGAGCCTCGGAGCTGGGGAAGCGTCTCGGCTCGAGCACTTCAGAGGCTTTGGGGGCCATAACAATAGGTGCCTCTCTGCTTCTTTGGGTATAGCACGGAAATACTCTTGTCAAATTGTTGCAGTGCTAACGTTCATCATTTTCATACCCTGGTTTCATTCCTGATCACTGTCAACTGGTGGATGCCTTAAATACCAGGCAGTGACCTATCCCGGGCAAACGCCCTCCTGCATCTGGATTGCATGGTGTTTTGGACTACAACCCCAGCAGGCAGCCTTCTCCCAGCAAAAACAAAGCCAGAGGTAAGACAGTCCCTCGTAACATGCCTTCCATCTCCTTGAAGGAGGCAGTGTACAGCTTGCTTGTGTGATTTACAGCATGCACCATGCACACACTACATTAGCAGCAGCCTAGAAATGTGTATCTAGGAGCAGGAGACTCTTGATGCATAAAATAAAACAAACAAGTTAAAAATTAAATTAACTCTTGCCGGGCTGACAGGGGACTTGAGCCACATCCACATGGAGTGTGGGGCTGATGGAAGCCCACTTCCCAGGAGGCTTCGACAGCCGAGCAGAAGACAGAGCAATGCAGGACCTGCCGGGGTTTATACGCCCATGGACAAACTCCGGTCTGCAGAGCAGAGGAAGGCCAAGCTTTAGGAGACTGACTTTTAAATGGCTTGTGACAGGGCAGGGGCTGCGTACGCCACCACGCATCAGGCAGGGACCCCAAGCGCGCCCTGCAACGTCGGGCAGGGCCGCTCGGACGCGCCGCCCGCAGYGGCACGCGCACAGCCGCGCATCGGCGCCGGCGGCAGAGCCTGCCTCTGCGGGGCGAAGCCGCTTCGCTCCATCCCGCYGGCAGCAAGTCATTTTTCAAGAGGAATTAGAGCAAGGTGCTGTTGTTATAGCAACAGCCAGAGCCACTCCGCAGCCCCATCCCCCAGCGGCAGCCCGCCCCGGTGGGCAGCTCTCAGTTATGGGTAGGGAGTGACCAGGCCTGCTGCCACTTACTCTTTTTATCGCTCCTTCTAAGGAGGAGAAAAGGAAAAGAGAAAAAGGCAGCGCCACAGACACTAACCCAGACACTAACCTCTCCTTCTGCTGGGAGAAGCTGAAGACGATTCACAGTGTCCAGCCAGTTGCYCTGCCCCTGCCCTCTGCATCCTCAGAAAGCCGGGAGCGAAGGCCCAGGGAAGACGTAGGGACAAAGGGAACACTCTCCCCTCAGGGCCTCTCCAACTTGCTCTGTTSGAAAGCAGCACTGATGGTTCCCACCCAGTGGCTGCCACGGTCCACGTGGGCTTGAGCTCTTGTCCAGCACGAGGACCAAGACTCGGCCCTGCTGGCGGGACATCTGCTCTCCTCCAGTCCACCTCTCCTCCTAGTTCTTCCTGCAGCTTCTCCTGAACTTGCTCTTCTACCATTTCCTCTCTTCTCCTTGAACCCCTCCAGACGGAGCCCGATTTCTCCCTCGAGCAGAGGGCAAACCCTGCTCCGCCCGGTGCTCACCACGAGCTCTGCCGCTGCACCGGCTAGACCTGCGCTGGCCAACAGTGCGGCTGGAGAGCACTAGCTTGTGAGACACGCAGCGCTGAAGGAGTACGCACAGAATACACAAACAAATGCCAACTCTGCTGCTCAAACTGTGCATTTCTAGAACAGACCGAGATGAAGTATGATCATCCCGGCAAGTCTATTTTATCTCCATCCTATTTTGCCTTTACAATATTCTCGTTTCATAACTCGCTCTTTTTCCYTCCCCCTCTACACAACTCCAGCTTAAAGGTGGCCGGGAACACRTTAAGCACCGTGCTCCTGAGGAGGCTCGCAAAGCACAGCGTCCCCGGGGAAGCAGCCGAGTAAAACACGGGCAACGGATGCCACTCATTTGTGCTCTGAAGTCCTGTTCAACTCGCCAATAATTTTGTGTTGAGGAAATTCTTTCATGGATGAAGTGTTGTCAGACAGCCTTCCTGCTCACACATGCGATCTGCGTGGCTTCCTCCTCTTTAAGTTCATCCAGTTTAATTCTATGTAGCCCCGATGGGTAAGCGCTGTGCAAGGAGGAGCCTCGCAGGCTCCTGGCCGTGCACAAGCCGTAGGGAAGGTGCTGAAGGGCAGAGCCGAGCTGGGCTGGCAGTGCCCGCTGCGGCCTCTCGCGCAGAGCGGCCGAGCCACGCGCTCCCYACGACCGCCCTCGCGGGCAGCACGGGCCGCGTGTCCACAGCCCGACGTGAGGGCTTAGTCAGGCAGCCTCTGACTGACTTGTCTGGGAGCTGTGCTGACAAATCCTCAACCTCCGARCTCATACCCCAACCTGGGCAGGAGAGAAACTAACGATAGAAAGTAGACACTGCTCATTATTAATACTGTGTCTCCTGAACAGCTCTGGCACACCAGAGGACAAAAGAAATGCAGGAACTTCCCGTGTTTTCAATGCAGGAGCAGCAAAACAACCCTGGCTGTGCCCGTGTCTGCATCAGAGCTACTCAGTCACCACTCTGGACTTCCTCAAGTTGCATGTGAGACCAGAAAGTCTCCTGAGGAAAAATCCTCAGGGGGGTCCAGGCAGGGCAGGGCAGGGCCGTGCGCGGGTGCCACCCTGCCCGCAAACGAGGACCGTGCCAGCCGGGACGCTGCTGCTCAGCCAAGGAGCAGCGCTCCCCGACCCGGCCCCTGCCTCCCCGGGCCAGGCTGGCTCCTCACCCCCCAGTCTGAGCTCTGCGGGATGCACAGACTGAACCCCCGCCAGGCGGCCTCAAGGAAACAACCTTGCTGCGTGTARAGAAGGCAGTTTTCCAGTTGCACAACTCGGGCAGTGTGAGGGCAGCCCGGCCAGTACGCGCTCTGCAGAGCACTAGCAGCCAGCGCCAGAGGGCCGAGCTGGGAGCTGGCCCGGCTGGCCCCACTCACTGCCCTGGCGTGCTGGCTCCCAGCGAACACAGCTTCGGGTCAATCATTTAAGACTAGAATTAACACATTTTCACATGAACAAGAAATTCTGCATTAACAAGAGGACAAGTTTGGCTTCCGCRCTGCAAACCCAGTGAGGAGCGTGTTCCAGACCAGGTCTCCACAAATCTGCCCCCTCTTCCGAGCTCTCCCTTGCATCTGTCTCACCTGTGCAGTTTCTCTGAGAATATAGGAGGTTGGAACACTTATTTGCAAGCACAAATGCATTTAAGGGGTGTAAGCTGTCTAGGTACAGGATAAACAAGTTACAGGTGTAGTAGGCATTACAAAGGAGACCTAAGCATAGGTAAAAAAGAAAAATATCCTTCTGTGTGCTAACAAAGTTGCTCTCCAATTTTTCAAAGTCCTTATTCTCATTACGCTGCAGAGCCATGTGCTTTGGGGAAAGGAAAGGAATCAAGACTGGATGGATGAGTCTGAAAGTACAAGTGTGCTAGGGCATGGGCCATGGAAAAAAATGAATGAAAATTCTGAGAAGGCAGCCAGAAATATCCAGGATGAATCCAGCTTTTTTTACATCCAGATTGTTCTCTAATCACTATGATAAACTCGATTCACCTCTAGCAAAGCACAGTACAGCTAGACCTGCTTGCTTGCCTTGCCTTTCCATTTCTATATAAAAGTTTGCATATAGCTGCAGTTCTATAAGACTTCTGCACAAAACTTATGTGGTCTTAAAGCCTCAACATGAAAGGTACTGAGGCCATCAGCTTCCATTAAGTTCACTGGGAGCTGGGCCTCCTTGCTATCTGATAAGATTAGCTATTATGTGCCAAAATTTCTTCAGAGCTGAACAAAGCTGAGGTCTGATGAAACAACTTTGCCCTTTATATTCCTTTTTGCTTTGCAGTACAAGTTACAGCCAGCACTGCAGAAAAGACTGCRGAATCCTTGAACATCTCTGAAGACTAGAAGAGTCAAAGGATTGCACAGGATGCCCTAGACACTGTCTGAATTATTATGAGCACAGTTTGAGAGCTGTTTGCCATGGGCTAAAGGTAAGACAGCAGTGAACAGCAGTTTTGCTCTAAATAGGAGCAAACAACCCACATAAACTTTGTTGCCGCAGTATCTTCGCCTCAAACTGACCGTGGGTCCCATAGAGCTATGTGGCAACGGCTAAGGGAAGAGGACTTATCACAGTCACCCGCTCCCAAGGCTGGACCTGCTGTGTGGAGCGAACTGCAAGGGCATCGTTTAAGTCTATTGAAGAAGCGTAAAATAGAAGAAAAAAGATGTTTAAGTAAATCAAAACCCTGATTCAGCAAAATATTTAAGCACATGCTCACCTCGTGTGCACCTTGAACTAGCCATTAAAATCCACGGAATCACATACGCACCGAAAGCCTTCACCAGACTGGGAAGCGAGCCAAGGTCTTTCCTGCCCCGTTCCACCTAGGGCAGCTGCTTCCAGCCCAGGACAAGCCTCCTCCCCACTCTCCCCCGGCTGGCCTGACTGCACGGCCACGGCGTAGGTGCCTGGCACACGCACCCGGCATTCCCAGGAGGATGCACCTTTGCAAGCGGGCAGACCTCCCCGCGCACACCAGGAGCGCACAGGGAGGAGAGCAGCCCTGGGACCCCTGCCTGAAGCAGCTGAGCTCGCCCTGGCACGCAGCCTGCCCTCCCGCCGCGGAGCCCTACACGGCGCGGCTCCGCGACGTGCTCCAGCGCGAGGCCCCAGTGAGTGCTGCCAGGAGCACGTGCTGCTAYCAGAGGAATACAGGAAATGAAAATCTTCTGGCCTGGAGCCTCCTTTCTGATCTTGTGTGATTGACACTGTGGGGAAAAAAAAGGTGCCCAGGATCAATCTAAATACTGTGACAGGCTGGACAGGACCTGCTACTTGCAGGCTAAACGCCCCGGCAGTAAGCAGGGTCTGCTGAATGAAAGCCCAGCGCTCTTGTGCTGCTAGTTTGCAAATATCTCATCACCAGAGTTTCTTATCAGTGAAGTAGCCACTCGTAGGAAGAASCCACATCTCTGCCTCAGGGAGCAACACCTATTCATAAAGGCTCCCAGTGCTACCTGGAGCTCTTCCAAAGCAGCACGGGGTCCCCCCTGGGCACAGCAGCAGCCTGTCCGCAAGGGAATGCCCAGGCTGCTGCCACGCTGAGCTCAGAGCAGCAAGGGCACGAAACGCTTGCAAAAATCCTCATGGCCCATAAAGCTTCAGGATGTCTCCCTACTAACTTGACAGATGCTCAGGACAGAGGCAGTGGGTGCCAGTCCAGCTGGACCAGCAGTTTCCTGCGCCTCAGCATCCCAACGGCCAGGTGGAGCTTTTCCAGTGCTTTGGAAGCAATCCCCTAAAGGAAGGGGCTACAAGTCAACAGTTACGTATGTCTGTATGTGCTCACTGTGCACACTACACTTGCTTACTTCTTTTTCTCTCCATTTACTGGCAAAAACTATCACCATGTGGTATCTTCCACGTTTGCACATGTAGCTACAGCCCATCACAGCCACATGGGCTTTCCTTTCCAAGCAGTATGTGCACAAAGTATGTGTTAGCAGCTAAACCAAATTAAATTTAGCTTTCAAGTCCCATTCACCACTGAGAGTTTGTGCCTTTAACAGTGTCAAATAAACACATGAAGACAAAAGAGCATTTTCTATTGTTGGATGCTCTAGGTAAACAAGATCTAAGGCTGAGTCACTGAGAATGGAACACTTCTTTACTAAACCCCTTGGAGGCATGAAGACAAGATATTAGAGTTTGCTGTTAGATAAGCCATAGAAATGTACCATAAACCAGCTGCATGCACATAATGGGCTTCCACTGATCTGATTCTCCTTCTTAAAAGACTTTTCATTCCCACCTTTTTCTCTGTTGCTAGAAGTGATAAGCCACCTAGCACTGAGGCGCTTTTAATTTGTTCCTCTGCAGATAAAGCGCTTGTGGGCTACTATGAGAATTTTGTGCCGTTTGGTCTTATAAAATAAATACAGATGGGCTAAATCTAAAAAAGAAAAACACATCTATGCAATGCAATCCATCACTTAATACTTAAATCATGCCTGTCATCCAGATGCAAACAAAGAAATTAGATCTCTGCATCTCACGCCACAAAACAGAACATGGAGCTTGCTGAAGTCAGTGTTGGGGTTACAATAGGATCCAAATGTCCCAAATCCTGTGCCCAGCCAATGGGCCCATAAAAATAACTTCTCAGATCAGCAGGCTCTCCTGCTTCTCCTGTTTTATTCAGGGGAGAATTTAACTGAAYAGGAAAGGGCCGAGGAAGACCTGTGGGTGCCCCAAGAAGGTGCCAGGCAAAAACAAGTCGATGCATCACAGTCCTAAGGACGGGATTCATATTCCTCATCCTACGCTGAGGTAGGAATGAGCTAAATGATGCTCTTTTCTCACCGACCTTGAGGTGGGCGGAGGGAACCAGCTCGAGAGAGGCATCCTGAGTCGGACGCCCACATCCAGAGCCACCCCTAGCCACGGCGCTGCCTGCCCAGTCGCAACTAGGGCACAAACTAGAGGCTGCTGCAGTGACATCTGGGTCTCRTGAGGAATGCTGTCTGTCTTGGCCAAGCCCTTCTCTTCCACTTCCAGAGGCTTCAGTTTTATTCCATTAAACTCTAAGGAGAGGGGAAAAAAACCAACCTTGAAGTCTTCATAGTTTGGCCTGTAATTATGACATTTGCTCTTGGAACAAGCCACACTTTCTTGCAAGGCCAAAGAAAAGAAGATGAAGCAAGAACTTGTACCTGCACAGTTACCTACACAGTAAACTACTACTGCATTAAAGAAAGAGGTTCTGCTTTAAAGGAGAGGTAGGAGGAAAGACTGTGAATTTACATTAGGGGGAAAAAGTCATTGTAGTGTTAAAACTATGATCTAAATACGGCCTAAGCAAGGTACGCACATTCCATACATAGGCTATTTTAAACTAGACAAACTGACGGCAGGGAAATACAGGTAACCTTTGGGGCCAGCAAGCACTTCTTTAACAAACACCTGCTGTAGCAACATCAGCAACAGCTTTGACCAGGAGCAGGCCCTGCCTGTTAAAACGATGGAAGACCACACAGGCACCGGGCCTACAGAGCTGTGTGACGGCCTCCCCCAGTACGAAGGTCTGTTCTAGAGGAAATCAAGCRGGTGGCAGGTTGAGGTTTTTCGAAAGGCTATTTGCAGTACTCTCATGCTTCCTCCCTTCTTCCRAGCTTTTCAAAACTGTCAAATGAAAACAAGGGCCTGGCAATTAACACATTTCAGAAGTACATTAAGGGCCCCCTTTAAAAGGCACAGCTGCTCCAGGGGAGCTTTCCACAAAGCTGGGTGGAAAACACAAGACCAAGAACCAGCACTGCAATTCCCTGGGTCTGGCGCTACAGGAGGCACTGGCAGAGCRCGGTCTCAGGCTGCCTGGGGACAGCGAGTCACTTGCTTTACCAAAGCCCAATCCGCCCGGCACCGCTAGACTCCAAATCCAGAGCTCAGCGACGCTATTAGGAGCCGTCACCGCAAACGCAGCGGCTTGGGCTGGCGCGCAGGGCCACGGTGCCGCCCGCCACCTCCGCAGCGCCCTCGGGGGCGGCAGCAGCAGCCAGCAGAGAGCTGTGGGACGGGCAGCAGGTCAGCAAGGCAGTCGCAGCCCCGCGCGCCAAGGGGAGGCTCCGGGAAGCCGGGCGAGACGCACGGTGGGTAGACGGGCAGCGCTCGCTCCCCGTTACCTGCTCCATCCGTCCCGCACGCCCGGCACCGCGGCCCGGATCTTCCCAGTCCGAGCCCGGCAGGCTGCACGTATGTCACCTGACTGCTGAGGGCTCTCCAGCGCCAGCCTTGCGCCGGGCACGTCCAGCTACTCCTGCTCACGGAGCCTCTTCCCAGATCATCCCCTCCCCACCCAGCCCACTGCCTTCTCCCCAGCTCTGCTGATGCTCATAGGCCCTGAAAAAGTCACAGGAAAAAACTGACCTCGTTAGCAGTTTCCTCAAAAATTCAGTTGGAGCTGGGTGTCCMTCTCCTCCAGCAACTCCCCAATTCACATAAAACACATTACAGGAGAGAAACGATGCCGAGCATTGCTCCAAGAGTTCCAGCTACCGCCACTGAGAACAATTGCCATAACTTGCTGCTACCTGCACTGCCAACGGTGGGTTTCAGCTGTGGCTCCATCTCTCGGCTTTCACCCCACCCTGCAAGAAGGAGAAACCCTCTTCACACACGCAATGAGAAGCCAACTGCTCCGAGTGGGGCTGCTGCACCCGGCACGGCCTCTCCCGAATCATCCCCCGCCGTGGCACAGCACAGTAACCTCCCTAAAAGCACCCCCTAAAGAAAGGCAACTGCTGAGAGGCAGGACAGCGACCTGCACAGACACACACGGTACACCAAAGGTGAACGGCAAGCAGCAATCCACCATTCCTCACAGAACAAGAACTGATATGACCCAATACAAGTGATCGGGCAGTCCACAACAGCAAATGAAAGGATGTCCCTGTCACCCAGCATGGAGACAAGGAAGATAAAGATACTGCTGCAGGACGTCGTGGATGCTGAAAAGGGCCAGTGACTCTGAGCAGGTCTCGGATAAATTCCCGGGAACAGGGTGCACAGGCAGCTATCCAACGAGGATGCGATGGCAGCTCCTGCCCCAAGGGCACCGCTTGGGCACCTGGGGCTGGGGGATGGGGAGAGGCACCAGCGAAGGCTGGTGACAAACTGCAGGCTGTGGGTGCCGCGCAGCTCTGTCAACAGGCACCTCACCAAGATGCTCAAAATGCATAAATACACAGAGATACGTTGTTAGACAAAGAGACTCTTTGTGCTTTCTCCCAGCTTTCCTTATTTTTTCACATAGGTTGCTGTGACTCAAACTCTGCATTAGTTTGTATATAAAATGATAGCAGAATTAATCCTTTCTAAGAAGAAAAATAAGAACAATATCAATCCTCTGGCAGAAGTTGAACTCTATTCCTCAGAAAGATGGGTTTCACCACTGGAGGGCTCCAATATTGTTCCATGAAGGTAAAAGAAAGTTTACTGGGATGGATAAACACAAAACAAATAGCCTGGGCAGTAAAGTCCAAACCTAACTCTCAGGCTGCACCAAAATCTATGGGCTTGCAAGGATTGTGGAAGAGTGAGAGCTAAWTTAGCTGTTGTTTTGCTCTTGTAACACAGAAAGGATCGAAGGAGAATGATTTTCTCACCGTTGGCTATAAATGTCTCCTTAAATAGAGCCCTATTAAAATGATTTTGTATGCAATATTRGAATGATTAGGTGTTTGCAGACAAGCAAAAAGCATAGGTTTCACTGGTACATGATGTCAGTAAAACACTGCCACATGAGAGTGCTGCAGAATCCAACAGCCCGTAAGCACGCGAAGGAGCGCGTGCCACAGAAACTTCGCACTTTGCGGGGTGATAAATCATTACTGGGTGTTGTCACTTATTTTCTAAGGGAATTTATATATACAGGTATATAAAGGCAAGGAATAAGTGGCCCTAGAACTAGGAGGTATTCTCCCAGTAACCTGAGGGATTTTACCAGAAAAAAATGCATGTGGTCTTGCAAAAGCCAGTCTGGGCACCGATGTCAGCTGATAAGCTAATGACTGCAGCTTWTCAGCTGATAAGCTAATGACTGCAATGCTCCAGCTGAGGATAAAACAAAAGCTGCTTCAGTACAGAAGCACGAGAAGAAGTATTTCAAGCATCACTTCCAACTACAAATTTACCAAAGAGAGCAAACTGTCCAAACACCACAGCACTCCCCAGTCCACCCTACGGGGRAAAACAACAACAAAAATATAATCCTGGGGTGAGAACACTGAGGTTTGACACTGAGCCAAATTTTGCAGCTGAGTTAAGCACCCCTGAAAATAAAGGTTTATTAAAAATACTGAAAGATGCTAGTGGCATCTACTACRACGAGCTCAAAGAGGCACCGCTCTTGCTTGACGAAGGGCACTATATTGGGCTGATAAAAAATACCATGGTTTGCTGGCCCTTTGCCTCCTACACCCCGTTTTTTTTTTTTTAAACCACTTCTTCAATACACAGGGAAAAAGAAAAAGAAAACAGCTTGCTGGAAACCTTCCTGCCACTCTCCCGGAGCCCCTTCCTCCAGCACATCACATGTTAACGCGGATCTGCTGGGAGACTGCAATTCCAACATAATGAGATATTAATGAGCTTTGCACATGTCCCCAGTCGCAACAGTTCCCCCCGCTCGTTTCTCACAGGCCTGCGGAGATGCTCCCTCCGCTTGTTTTCCTGACACTGCATCCGCGTCTCCCCCCCGCCGGCGAGCCCTGCTGCACCGATCACCTTAAGCTGCCAGCACTAAAGAGCACCAAATGGGCTGGCACTGTCTTGTTTCCTGGCCTAATGGATGCTTGTTTAAACACTGGAGCTGTTTGCATTGCTGCGGCTCACTGCATGTTAAACACAGTCCTCTGAAACCCTACGCCAATCCAATAAAGGTATCAGCAGTTCAGCGTGGGGAGGCAATTACTATAAAGTCCCAAGTGTGCCTTTCTAAGCTCAAGGAAGGAAAATTTGATCGAACAACTAAAAGCAAAATCTGATTCGGCTCAGCGTCACGTGGAGGACACCAGGTTTGACTGCAGCCAGGCCTATGGAGGGCAGGAGGAAATCAATGTGCGAGCCAGGAGAGCAAGTGCACATTGTTAGGAGGGCTYTCCGCCGGCCTGCGAGCGCTGCGCTCCYGCCTGCCTGCCTTCCTCCTCCCCCTTCCTCCATATGTCAAGGTGTGCTGTCTTCCCCTCTCTTCTCCTTTTTTTCCCCTCTTTTTTAATGATATGCTGCCAATTTCTTTTCACYCTTCATCAATTCTTGAAACAATTCTCTTCTGGTAAAGGTCCTTTCCCTGTGCAAAGTCATTGTCATATCAAAGGGGAAGTGCTACACAGGCACAGCAATGACAGAGGGCTGATGCCAGCCAAAAAAAGATCTGTGCTACATCGAGAGAGAAAAAAACCCAAGTCTCAGGCTAATGACAGTCAATATTCAATGGATCAGCTCTTCACCTGGGTGAGGGCAGAAAAATCAAGGGAGGAAGAAGCCGCATTTCAATTCATTTAAGTCCACAGAAATAAAGGCTCTTTAAAACGTTCCGCTTCCTCTCCTTTTAAATAAGGACTAAGGAGACTGGGAAGGGAGGGCACRTTTCCTTTTTATTCCTTTCTATTCCTTTTCTTCCCTTCCAAATTCATGGGCCCCCTCTGAGGGCAGCTGATGCAAACCACGTGGGAAGGTCTCCCAAGGGTTGGCTGCACCCAYGGCTGCCACCGGGAGCCCAGCACGGGCTTGACCTGCCGCACGAGACCCCCGGGTGCCCCAGGCAGCGCTGGTGCCTCGGGCTGTCCCCTGCAAACAGGGGCTCTTGGGCACGCAGAGCTGGCACGACGGCGTTGGGCTGACGGCCTTGGGGCTGAGCTGTACACCGGAGCACAGTTCCCGCAGGACACGGCCCGGCCAAACACCTGACCACCCCCGGGCACCTGGGGGCGGTGGGTGCAGGGTGCGAGTCCCAGCCTTACAAAGGGGGCGTCTGCAGGGGGAGGTTGCTCCTGTGCTGGTTTCTACAGGTTCCAAAGAACCCATAGGGAAAGAGGAGCTCAGTCCCCAGAGCGACCCTTGTGCCGTGGGCTCGCAGCTCCACAGGGGCAAGGGGATGCTGCTGGCGGCGGCCTGAGTGCGGCCGGCTGAACAGCCTGAGGGATRTTTTGACAGGAATTAGGGAATTCCCAGCAAGACAGAAAACGTCAGGAAGCACRAGCTCTGTTTTGTTTTTTAAACTGCCCGCACAGTAACTTCCCATGCTCAGTTTTGTACCAAAACGCAAAAAAGCAAAGTGTTTTTCCTGGGTGTCCCTGCCAGGCTGGAGACACGATGTCCAGGTAAAGGGGAATCCTCCTGTGGCYGGCGCTCCCGCTCAGAGGCCGAGATGTACTCCTGCAGAATGCCCCTTACGACAAGGATCATCGCTAAGCGGAAAGGGCAAAGAGCGGCGGTGGCCGCAGGGCCGCAGTGATGCCACAACGGGGTGACCGACACCGAAACAGACACAACACAGGCTGCCTCCAAAGCATCACGCCCAGAGCGCCCCGAGAGCCTCCGCCACGTTACAACTCCCTCCTGCTTCTGAAGCCGAGGCTGCTGCTTCTKCCAGGGCTTGGAAAACCCACTCACCTCCTTGCTAGTGGTAAGTGAAATGACTTCCTGATGAGACTGGGGAAGGAAGTGGCTCTTGAAACGAGCAGTTTCTGCAGAATCTAGCCTCTAATTTACACAAAATCTGGCCGCACGGACAACTCTCCGAACTTGACCCCCTGCATTGCTGCGTTTCGGGGGCTGCAGACACGCTGTTCCCGAGGAGCCGCCCAGAGAAACCACTAAGGCTCACGGAGGACAGCCAGCAGCCCCTGAGCGACAGCAGAGTGGGCAAGAGTGCGGCCAGCTCAGCCCCGCGCGCTTGCTCGGGAAGCTCCGAGCGACAGCAAAGGCGGCGCCTCGGGACGGCCCGGCCGGTGCATCCCGCGGCRCTGCTGGTGCTTGCTCTGGCTTCGCATGTTCACCATCTCCCAGGTGCCTTGTGTCTCCTCTCCAAGCTGGTGATTTACCRCCCTTCCTCATGCACTACCACCAGCCCGGGAGCCCATAAGGCTCAGGTCCCCGCACAAGCCCATACGCAGTGGGGAKGAGCAGAGTGCTGTCGTGTGAAACACAGACCAGGCTCCTAAAGACYAGGCACACTTCTCACTCCCCTTACACCAGCACTGCAATCTGGGGTCTGCCGCCTTCTCGCCTCTCAGCTCCTGGTGGGAACCATCAAGCAGCAAGGAGATATTCTGGGTCAAGGAAGGGACCCCACAGCGCTTCTCCTTCCAAGGACTGCCCTCTTCCAGGCCTCCTCCCACTCAGGCACAAGGCCGGCACCATGCGCTCTCCCACATGGAGCGCAGGGAGCAGCAGAAGCAGGTTTCATACTGGGATTAAGTCACTAGACCTTCTCTTTCCTTCTTTTTCTTTTTTTTTTTTTTTTCTTGGATATACATTGCATACAGCTCACTTTTTAAAACACATTTCACTGACTGAAGATGGTACCTCAAAGGGCTGACTGGTTTCCATCTTTGGAAACTTGGCAAAAGAACGCCCAGCAGTGTTTAAAGCACCAAGCAAATATTTCTCCCTTCCCATTCCCTTTGGATAAAAGATGCCACGATACCATTACTAAACCTTTATGGCTTGGGTGAATCATTCCCAARAATGAAATAGCCTTTTCCAGAATCAGGGCCTATGCAATGCTGAAAGTTTCCTATTAATCAATATCACAGAAGAAAAATGTAATAAATTGATATCGGTACATCTGATGCCTGTAATCTGCTTAGATTAAAAACTCTGAACATTCTTATGATTCACATTGTCAAGGGAAATGGAAGAATTTAATGGATCTACATTTTTCAGGAAAAAAAGTAAGGGGAAAAACTCTCCTAAGTGTTTCTCGAGCACAGTATCATCTCATCAGACGATGCGCAGGGTGATGGCGAGGTAAAGGAAATGGAGAAAATGCCATTTCCTGCTTCATTTCCTTTGGAGAGGATCTGGAGCAGGTCTCATCAGATTAGCAACCCAAACAAGCCGGTTCCACCTGCAGCTCCGGCCTCCAAGGGAAGGACCCGGCAGGCACACGGGCAGCGCGTCAGCTCTGCAGCAGGAGAAGACGCTGTAGGAAGGGCAAGAGGAGCAGCAGAACACGGGCTGTAAGCAGTGGTGGCTGCCACGTCGCCCGGCAGGCACAGGCTCCTCCGCACAAGGCAAGCCATGGGCAGCAGCAGGGCTTTTGGGAGGTCTTASAGCAACCAGGGACAGAGCCACCTCCCAGTTTCCACAGCAGCACAAGCACGACGGGGGCGTCGAGATCAAGGAGACGGATTTTGGAAACTGCCAAATGCCAAAGGTCTGAGCATCAGACCTGTGGGAAGACCGTCAAACTCAAAAGTTGCTTTTGGAAATTGTTTTCTGCTCCTGCCAGTTTAAACCAACAGCAACTGCCCTGAGCTCAAGCATGTAGACTGGCATCAGACCCTCACCAGAGGTAAACGTTCTGCTACATAAACATGGCAAAACAGCCAATTGTCTGTTATTTCAAACAAGGCACCTAACGGGAACGTTATTCTACGCCCAAACATCAATAACCTTGCACCTTAGCAGCTGCTGACTACGCCGCTCTCCTGCYATGCTCTTTAGGAAGCCTGAGGAGCAGAGGCAAGCTGGATGCTGCCCACGCACCGCAGCCCACTGCAAAGCACCCCGGTACTGGCCCGAGGGGCAGCATGTGGAGCAGCGCACCAGCAAGGCAGGAGCAGCGGGAYGGTGAGGGACAAGGGAGGACAGCTTGGTTCCCAGCAGCAGGAAACATTCCCACCGCCAGCCACTTGCTCCGTCCCACAGTCCTGCTCTAGCACAGTCTTCAGTCACTCCTCCATCATGGATTCTCGTACTCTTCCAAAACCTCCTGGTTTCTCTGGTTCAGAGCTCTCAGAACCCAGATATCCCCGTGCTGGACACAATCCTGACTTACACGTCAGGCGAATCCTCTTAACACCTGCAGAGGTAACCAGGGCCAGCAGCACGGGCACGCTAAGCCGGCCGCCCCGGGGGCTGCCCCATTTTGGCAGGCAGCCCCTGTGCCCRCTCCTCGCTGGCCAGGCTGACCCGGGCGACTCGGCGGCTGCTGTCAGTGACGCAGCAGCGGCGAGCGCCGCCTCAGATCCGTCCGGAACCCACTGCCTCGTGTCAGCCGCGACCACAACCCAGCTGCAAATGCCACAGAGGCAGAGAACACAGGCTGTACTTTGTGGGCAGCCCCAATCCCCCGTTGGATTGCTTGGTCTTCCAGGACGTTATTTGCCTTCCGGGCTACAGAGCAGCCCCGCTGGGGGCAGTGATGCAAAGGGACCAGGGCTAAGGAGCCGCTGCTGTTCTGGCCAGAGAAGCCCCCAGACAGAAGGCGGCAGGAGGGCAGCGGAAGCCGCGCGGGCAGACGCACAGGGCGCCAGGAGCGGCGCTGCTGCTCGGCCTCCCGCTGCCACAGAAGCCAGCGGTCGTGCTCGGCCTCCCGTGCCGTCCTGCTCCCCAAGGTGACGCCAGGCCTGCCGGCAAAGCCCGTCTCAGCCGGCACCGCGCTTGGGGCTGGAGYGCGAGGAAGAGCGGCTTTGAACTCGGACCTGCTGCCACGCTGCGGGTCCCTGCTGGAAACACGCCAGAAACAGCGGCGAGTGTCCTGCACCCCGTGTGGCGGGAGGCCGGCCAGGCAGACAGCGCATGGCCCTCTCCAGGGCCTCCTGCCGCCCCTTCCCATATGTCCATGTCCATGCCGCCACTCCAGGCGCCTGGACAACAGGCGGTCCCAAGGCGCCCGTTTTCCATCCGGCTGTTCCCGTCAGAGCTGGAGGCACCAGCGCYGACCTTGCAAGGGAGCAGCAACATGGTGGCCACACAGAGATGTCCTTGGCCTGGCCCACTGACACCGGGCCCTGGAGCAAGGAGATACCATGAAGACACCATGAAGATACCATCTACCAASCATCCTTTTTGGTCCGCTCTCTCCTACATGCTCTGGCCCTCTCGAGGGGTTCTTCTRTTATGCAGCCCACACAAAGACAGGCCTCATTCCCCCCCTCTTTTTTTTTCCAGCCAAATATTCTATTAATCCTTGCTAGTTTATTATTTTGACTCCCAACRATCAGATTATTATGCAGCTCTTAATTGCAGTAAGAATTGTCTAGAAATTAGCGCTTAGATCTCAGTGACAGAAACGTTTTTTTCAATGTCTTAGATTATGCTTAAGGAAATAGACAAACAGATTAAAGCTGTTCTATGCAAAATATTCATTATACTTTCCCATGCGATGCCACTTTTTGTTTTGGCAAACTGTATCAGTAAAACAAAAACAAAATTATGAAGGTCTTGTCTCTGTTTTTACACTGCCTTAGAAAAGGTAAGCAAAGAATCAAAATGTCAATATTTAGCACACAATTTAAAAATGCAGTTCAGCAAATTCTTTCCTTTACTGTGAGAAACACTGTTTGAGCCAACAGTCCAAAATCCCAGGGAAACCAAGGACGAGCGAGGCTTATTTACCCGGCCTGGAGATAGCAGCACTCCTCGGGAAAGCTTCAGGAGACTTTCGGTGTTTCGGGGACGAGGGAGCGTTTCATCCTTTAGACAGGAAACAAGCACCCTCCTCGGGGAGGGATGTCCTGATAACATCAAGGCAAAGCCAAGCAGCACACAGAGCGCACAGACAAAACACCGCTTTGGGATCTGGCATCGTCTGGCCCACCCCCCGCCATCAAGGTTGTTTATTATTATGGCCAAATAGCTGGTTTTGAGTGAGACGCTCAAACGCCTTTGAGCGCGGTGCTGTCTAAATTAAAAATGGTTTCAATCATTATCAATTGCAACTAGAAGTGCTCTCTGCTGGGATTTTGCAAACGCCGCTCGTGTCGGCTGGCGCCCGTCAGGTGAGCGGGCTCAGCAGAAGCCCTGCGCAGCGCTAATAGGAGAAATTTGTGCGAATCCCGCGGGAGCAGGAAAGCAGTTTACCTTAGATATAATGTAACAATATAAATTCWTGTAAGAGCTTTGCGGAAAGCAGAATTTCTACTAGGTGTCAAGCTTCTGTACTGCATAATCTATCATCAAATCTAAGMGACATCTGGCCAATTATTTTATTTTCCCTTTTAAAAACCAAAGGGGAAAAATAAAAGCAAGCTTAAAACTTACATTACAATTTGCCAAAGAGAAAATAATATTTCTTCCAGCACGTCACGTCATATTTACTTTTTAGCGTAGCATGTTGACAAATTAAATGTTTTCCAGAAAACTTCTTCACTACCACTCAATAGATCCAAGTTGTTCTTCACATCATGGCTGCTCCTACCTTTAACAACCACGCGAGCAGAGCAAAYGCTGCACGCTTCAGAGCGTTACTGTCTTGCCCATGGGAACCCTTTCCTAGCGGCCCGCTGAAGCCGGAYACACGAGCGCCTTCGTGTGACCACACGTCCCGTCACCGTGTCCCGGGAAGAGCCCTTGCGCAGCGGTGCCGGGCGTCCCCCGAGCCGCATGCGGTGCTTTGCCGCCRTCYTCACCCTCGGCAGCCCTGTTCAGARCACACGAGCTGGGACACTCCACTCAGCAAGGCAAACGCCTCCAGACGGCCCGGTTTGGGCAGAGGTCAGGCTTTTGTACACTGCTTAATCTAGTGCTCCCTCCCTRCGCGTGATTCACACCACAGGATTTACTCTGCTGTGCACAGGGTAAGGACACAGACAACCGTACGGGAAGAGATAGAGTCCTTGAGAAAGAGCGGACCAAAAAAACATGGTATGATGAGAGTAACTCATACCCGGGCAAGGCAAAATTAAGGTTTCACACACACACACTGAGTCTATCTTTGGCACTTCCTGACTTGCAAGCATTTTCCTTTGCAGGCTGCACATCCTCTGCTGCTCAGGTCGGAGGCAGGGAGCTCACATGCTCCCTCCCACCACATCTCAGGTGCAACAGCTCTGCTGTGATGCGCAGCATCATGGGCATGCCAGCCCCTGCAAACCACCCGTGATTCCACGATAAGGACAACAGCTGCCTTGCAGCCTGCCCACTACTGCAAGCGGTTATCTCTACGGCAGCGAGTCTGAACCACGTGCACTTTCTCGTTGCTCGTGGATGGAAAACTCGCTAACTACTGCTCTACTGTAATCCTCTAGCAGTCGTCCAATCACCAGCACAGCAGCAAAATCATATTCCGCATTAAAATCTTAACAAATGACTTGGGGCTAATGGAAGAGTGAAWTGCCGGTTACAGAAGGTGGAGGGGGCCAGAAACAGCGACTGGCTACGCCCTCCTCCCGACACTGATTCGTTCCAGCCGGGCAGAAGCTAGAGCRGGAGCCGCGCAACCACTATCATCACTGCTTCGTCAGAGGAGCCTTCTCCAGTTCCACTGAACCCATTTCAACTCCCGCTGCTCTTACAAAAGCATCGTAAAAATAGCAGCAAAACGGTGCTTTTTGAAGTAAGCCGCGCAGAAAAATATCCTTCACAAAACCAAAGTTTGCAGCATGCTGTAATTAAGCTCACATCCTGACAGTGGGAGCATGAAGTTTTATGCTAAATATAGCCCAAGTCTCTTCAGTGTACAAATGCCTTTTTTTTTTTAACGCAAAATTTACAAAATTAGTCATTATAAGTCAGCACTCTCCCAGGATTTCTTAGCACAGATTTTCAGATTTAATGYGGCGAGCTTTACAGCAGGGACCCAAGGCAGTCTGCGGTGCCAGGACACAGGCAATGCTGGTCTRCTTACCCACCGCCTCCACGGAGGGTGCTACACACAGCAGGGAGGACGCGCTCTGCCCAGCCCCACAGCTTCAGCAGGCAGCAGCACGTCCAGGACGCGGCRGGGACACACACCCCTCGGCTCTGCCCCTAACATCCATCGCTCTTCCCAGCTTTCGGCACCTGTTTCTCATGCCATTTTACCTTTCGCTGGCAAGGCAGCAAAGACTCCAGCTGCTGCGGGTTGTCTCTGCTGAACACGGTACAAAGCAGAGCTCTGAGCCAGCTCAGGTTATCTCGTACTAAGCCGGCTGGCTAGCTTGAATGAGATGAGCCCAAGATTAAAATGAGTGTGCAAACCATGTTCTTAAACAGGAATTTCTAACAGAGCCCAGGTCCCGATCCCAACGCGTGCGCGGCAGGCTGAGGGGTTATTAACCTCCTTGGAGAAGCCGTCCTGCGCTGCCAGCGAGACGAGGTTCCGGCCCGCGTCTCTGCCTGGGTTCCAGGTGGGCTGTGGGCTTCAGCCCGGCCCCCACACCATTCAGGCAGGGGAGTCAGGCGTGCCGGGGCCACCCTCCATGGTCACGGCCACGTCCCAGGGGCTTCTCGGGGCGGTGCGTGGGGTGCACGAGCAGCCCTGCTCCCAGTGGGAGCTGCCTCYGAGGTGGACCCGGCTCTGGCCCTAGGCAGAGGGGCGTTTTTCATGATGTGGGCRCTTTTACTGCCTCAGGCAGCCACGAGGGCCCGAAAGCAGCTGGGCACACTCGTGTGAAAATGGGGGCGGGCTCCCAGCACAACCCGTTGCTGGTGGTGTGCAGCCCAGCCTGCCTTCCCTGAACTGTGCAAGGCGGACTGCGGCGTCGGCCACACATGGCTCAGGGCTCGCCCCAGGCCCACCGCCTCACGCAGCACCACGCGGCCCCGGGGAGGGCAAGGCCCAGCTTCTGAGCCGTGACACCTCGAAGCTGCGCAGCCTCCGCCACGCTGACCGCGCGGGGACCCGGGACAGCCCGGCTCTCCCACTGCGCGTCTCCAGCTTGCGCCGCGCTCTGCGCTGCCCCATGCACCCCCAGCCCTGCCAGCACAACGCGCGGCGCCTGCAGCGCTTCCCTTCCCCAGGACGGGCGCAGCAGATGCCCGGGCTGTGCTGGGTCTGCCAAACAACCYGCCTGGAAGCAGAGGCTCCAGGCGCCGCGGGCAGCGCCACAGATGCTGCTGCTCTTCTTCCCAACCCGCGTGGAACTGCGGCACGGCACGGCTTGGGGGAAAGGCAACTGCCCTGCGGCCTGCGCCAGCTCTCACGAGAAACCTGTCCGAGCCCCGCGGGATGCAGGAGGCTCCAGCCTGTGCCCGCGAGCACGTCGCGGAGCACAAAGCCACCATCTTCCTGGGCTGCATGCCTCGCGGTCACTCCAGCAGCGCGCGGGTGCCCTCGCTGTTCACTGTCAGCGATTTTCAACGTGCTGACACGGCTGAAAGTGACCACAAAGCCATGCAGGCAGGCGGAGGGCAGGGAGCGGAGCGGCAGCGTCACGAGGCGCGGGCTGGGACTGCGCTGCTCTGCAGCAGCGACCACCGAGGGAGGCAGCGCGCGCGAGTGTCSCAAGGGGGGCGGCGACGAGCACAGCTCGGAGCAGCCTCACCTTCTTCCCCCTTCTGCATTAACCAGCAGAGCTTTGTTCCCGGCGTTGCTATTTTTGTGGCTGACGCACGCGGGGAGCCAAGGAGAGCGCCTTTCGCACTACACGGGTTGGATTTCTTCCCCTCCCATTGGCTCCTGCAGGGTGGCTGGGTTGCTTTGCCAGCAGCTCCACAAACTTCTCCTCCCCAGCTTAACTCCACRAGCAATTTTTGTTTTGTGTTTGTTTAAACAGCGCTCGAAAGACGGAGGAATAGCGCAGTGCCTGAAAAGGGCCTGGCAAGGACTAGKGAAGGCTTTACAAGCACCGCGACAAAGTTTAGGCCCCAACTTGATGTGCCTTCGAGTTCCCAGAAATTAACTTGACGTGCGGATCTTCAAGTGCCTATGCCTGAATTTTAAGATACTTTATGCAAAAATATTCATGAACCATCAGAGGCATAAAAAGGCCYCTCTTAGGCTGAGGCTCATAATGACTTGCTCTTAGTTTCACAACGAAACTTGTCAGCCCTCCTTTCTGGGTTACGCTCTCGCACAAGCAAATGGAACAAACAGAACAAAGCCACGCGGGCTGCTGTTTCCTCTAATTCCCATGCTGATGCAGAGTCTTTTTTAGAAGATGGAAAGAATCAGATGAAGATTTTCTTACTATTCCACTGGAAATGGCCCATCTGTGTGGAAAAGCTTTACTATAGTAACTCACAACAACACACACACACAAAGCTGCCCACGGAGCAGAAGTTTCCGTTTCTCCCCAAGTTTGGTATTCCTCCATTACATCCACATTATGATAAGGATGACGGATGCTAAATATTGCAAATTCAGAGAAAACCTAGGAAACAAGGTGTTSATTATACTTCAAAACACTGCTGGGAAACAAGCAGACATATCTGGTTTCCTTTATTTCAGCAGTACTCCCAGTGCTAACAGGCATATAGACACCAAAATAAAAAGTTCTGAGGTCACTATTTTATATATAACGAGTACATTTCCCCCCCCCGGCCCCCCAAGGATGCTGGCCTGCCATCGACAGCTGCCCTCGGCAGGGCCCGGCAGCGCAGCCGGTGGGATCAGCTGGGAGGCACGAGTTGATAGCGACGCTGCTGTGAGCTCCTTGCAACTCCCMGCGGCGATTTCAGAGCTGCACTAAGAGCGGAGCCGTGAGCTCTACTCACTGCAAGCAGGATTCAAGTTTCCTGGAGTGATTTTCAGCCCAAGTCTGAGACCAGGCAGTGTGCAGGCACCAGCAGCAGCTCTTGCAAGCACCTCATGCAGCAGGAAGGCAATCGCAGCCACCCTGCTCGGTTGCGTTGGCTCCAGGGGTGCGTAAACGCCCTCCCCATCCAGGCCAACGCAGGCGACAGCTGGGCAGGACGGTGTGCCCTGGCCGAGCGCCGCTCCGCAGCGGCTGTATGGCTTCAACTCCACGGGCTCCTCTGCACCGCCCGTCTCCCTGCACGCGCTGAACGCACGTTCCTGCACGCGCCACGTGAAAACAACATGCATTCTTCCAGCACAGGTCGGAGGCTGCCCAGGGCCTTTATTCTTTAAGCACTCACCCAGAATCAGCAACAAAAAGGCTTGCAGAGCAGAACAAACAAGGAACTGCCAGCCCAGACTGCTCCTTCACTTAAGTGCTGGAAAAATTGGAAAGAAGCTTCCACTAATTAATTTATTAAAGACTTTATTCACAGCGGATGTGACACCCGCTGGTTTAGAGTGTTTCTCGCTCACACCACTGTTTTCACTCCAAGATACYAGAAAGAGAGCAATTAAAAATAACTGGCCCTGTTCAATAACCTGTGTCCAACCCCAAGAATAGCACAATCGGTCCATCTTCAAGGCAAGTACATATGGCCATTGAAAATCAGCATTGTTAATATTCTTCCTAACTATTGCAAGGTTAAATTATCTATCAAAATGTACCCACAAACCCTAACAAAGACTGTCTTGCCATGTACTTTGCCGTGAATGATGATGAAAAGCTAAAGACAAGACGTTACAGCCTCTCGAGGAGTTTTAGTCCCACTGAGCTTTAGGAARGCTGTGACGGGGTTAATCTGCCCATGCAGTGAACAGGGACAGACGGGCTCTCCAGAGGGCAGCTCGGGTCCTCTGCACTGTTCCCTCCTCCAAATCTCCYTCCYGAGGAGTCCTGCAGCCCAACCTCTCAACTCGGGCGCCTCATGGGCTGTGCAAACATCCATCGTGCATTGCATAATCTGACCTTGGTCTCTGTCCAGCGGAAAAGCAGAGCAAGAGGCTTACGCTGCTCTTCCCGGGCGYGAGGCTCCCCCCACGGTGCAAGGAGCTTGCAAAACCCTAGTACAGGCACAGGGACGCTCTGGCACTCGCCTGACAGGGCTCCAAGGGGGCAGGCTCGGCCAGCGCAAGCAAACCAGCCATCTACCACACATGCCGTGCACCCTGCAGCCACCYGAGCAGCTCCTTCCAGTCCCCAARTCRCTCGTAAYGCCAGGCTGGGGTCACGCTACCGGGCATCTAGCAAAGAGAAGACATTTGGTTTTGCATGTGTGCTGGTGATGCTGACAGCCCCCTAGAACCTACGTGGCTTTGATTAACCAGCATAGCTAGTAAATAGTTACGTTCTTTACTGCTCCTGTTCCCATTTTGCCTTCTAAAACTGCAGGCATGATCAAAATGCCACACGATCTACAGGGGTAAAGCATTAACCAACTGTTTGTTGCTTTGTTGCTTAGTYTCCTCCATATCCCTTCCTGAACTGCAGCAAAACCATTCCCCCAAACAGAAGCCAGACAAGGCAAAGCAATTAGAATAAGAGTTGCAAAACACAATCATTTGCATACCCATGACTGACACAGAAGATCATTAATTAGGCATTCTGAGTGTAAGTATATATGTATAAATTAGCATCTATTCATCATTTAAACTGTAATAGATTTTTTTTTTTTATATCTGAATATTAACGATGTAGGAAAATTACTAAGTTTTCTACAGAAAGGCATCCAAAAAGCATTTTAGCAACAGAAACGATTGCAAAAACAATCAAAATGGGAACAGGGAAGAACCTGACATCAGCAGCGCCTGTCACTGCACTGCTTAGCATCACTGCTGCAAGGTCTTTGCTATCTTCCCTCCAGCTCTCTCAGTACAGGTGCATGTGTGCACGTGCATGCACATCCCCAATAATTATTTACGGGAGGGCCATTCCAGCAGCGTCTTTGATTGTATTTAAAAAGACAAGGTAGAAACCTTCATGATTTCACACTGTGTGAAGTGCCCTCTCCCCTAATCAATAAAGGAGGCATATGCCAAGAGTGAGACCTGTAAGTGCATCTCTGACCAGCCAGCCCCCAGGACACACATCTTACCCTGCCACAAACTGACTCCTGCTGCAGGAATGAATTAGGAGGAAACAGGAGCACCGCCAGAAACACCATCCTCCAAAGGCCAAGTATTTATTTAGCAGCTAACTGATAAATTTCGTGATACCGAAGCAGTTTTACAGGCTATGTAAACCCAACAAAATTAGTAAGAGAAAATGAAAAGCACTCTGAGAGAAGAACTCTCGCAAAACAACAGTGAAAATCTCCTTCCCTCCTATCTTTTTTCCCTTCCTAAAAAACAGGGCACCTTGACTTTTGCCCATCTATCAAAACRCTGGCTTTTATGTGCAACGGTTTGGCAGCTGCTGTCCCAGCATCTTCTGTGTTGGTAGAAGAGGCCAGTCTAGAGCCACCGCATGCAACGTCGTGTGCGACAGCACTGCAGCACACACTGCGTGACTGATGCCCACGTTTCTCCATCRGACACCAACGTTCAGCTTTTGGGAAATAAAAAATAAATAAATTAGGGAAATCTGATTAAAATAGAAGGTTCTTTCGTGAGTAAAGTTTCCTGGGTGCTGCTACACATGGACTCGGTGGCAGCAGTCACACAGAACATACCCTGACGAGCGCTCTGCATTCCTCCCACTCTTCAGCCTCATCAATATGCAGGCCCGCTGACCTCGCCAGGCATCTTTGCCTTAACCTATTATTACAATATCAGCCCACATCTTTAAAATATCAACACAGAGAGTCTATTGCAAGGCTGAAAACTCCTTCAAACACGTGCATACTCACACCCAAAAGAAACAAAACACCAGAGTGTTTGACAGGCTAGGCTCCTCTCCAAATTAAAAAATAACACATATATAGCTTATATAATATGTACATTATTTTATATTATTTTATATATCTATATATGAGCAAGAAAATGCTCTGGCTTGATTTTCTGCCTTTCTACCAAGGCAAATTTGCCTATCACGAATTATCTCTGCATTCTGGGGTATTTTCTAGCTCTCAGACTCCAGGTCTGGTACAGAGAGCTGCAGAGTGCYGACAGCTCCCACTAAACACGCACGCACAAATGACTCTGACGTTTGCCAAAACTAAGCAGGAGGCTGGTACGTTTTCCAAAGGTCCTTCCCAACCAAAAGGGCTCTGGATTTTCCGCACGCCAGCTCTGCAGAGTCCTGCCCCTCAGGACAGTCTCCCAAACCACAGGGTCTGGGAGAGCAGGGGGAAGGCAGAGGGTAGGTGCATGCTGAGGTCAAGCAAAGTTGGGCAGAACGACAYGTGGATGATGTGAAAAGAGGATCCCAGTCATGGAAGGTAACGACATACGGAGGAGCACGGGTTGTGAAGTCAGTTCCCCCYGTGTCAGGGCAAGAATGATAGCCACTAAAGCTACGGAGATCAATTCAAAGGAAGGCAGAGTCCTTAGAGCCAAGAACATCCATCAAGCAGTCCAGACTAATATCTGTCATGGAACAAGCTATAGGAACCATACAAACAGCGGAGGAAAACTCAGAAAGCAGCTAAATGGAAAGTGATGAGCTTACCCCACACAGTTTGGGTGGGTCTCTTCAAGGGTCGTGATTAAATATGAACTGCACAGGTAAGGGTAGTCTACAGGATCCAGCACCCAAAGGCAGACTCAGAGAGGTGACACGTCCCCCTTTTAGAGGTTACTGAAAGAGCAAGTCTGGGTCACCGGCCTTGCAGATTTTATCACAAGGACCAGTTCCCCTCTGAGAAGCTGCTAATGATCTGGTTGAATAGGCATGAATCTCTGAAGGAACGTCTTCAAAGAAAGGGCAAAAAGCTTTGATTGAGCCTCTAATATAAATAACATGGTTTACACCATCTGGGACAAATTTGTCTCTCAAATTCACTGGCTGCAGAAAGGGGCTGACTTTCTGAAAGAGGTTGTTCCAGCAAGAAAACAAGGCATGGAAGGTGAAAGGGAGTCTYGCTGACACAGAGGACCACCTTTGGTGTGCTGGTCCACAGCTCTCCAGCAGCAGAGACTGGCCCGCCACATGCTCCATGCTGCTGCTGCCGGCTTCCTCCAGGATCCGGCACACACATCCCCCCGGGCAAAGCGGTTATCCCTGGGACACACCRTGGCCAGGGCACTGCGCGTGAGTTCCCCATAAGAAGCCAGCAGTACATGAGGATGTTACCCTGAGGGATAAACCACACTGGAAGGAAACAAAACCTGCAGTGCTCCAGTAGAATAGCATCAGAAGAGAAAGTTATTTCAATTCTGAAAAAATCCAGCTTTCAGTTYTACTGCTTGCCCTTACTAGCGGGTACCCTTTAGCGAACCTCAAAAACCTGACTTTGCCAGAGTTCTGCCCTAGGYAGAGCAAAACTAGTTACACAACTTGATCTTAATTGAAATATTTGGTGCCTGCTGATATGTTCAAACAAATGCACTAGATCTTGATTATGTGCTAGCAATTAAAGCCATTAAGTCAGCAGACAGACAGCGGGTTATTTCATTGCTATTTGACAAAGCCAGCCGTCGTTCTTTCCCCCGTCTATGTGACAGCGCTGTAATTAACAGTAATCAAATACTATTTGTGCTAGGTGCTGTGAGCTGGCTTCCTGAGCTGGCAAGAAACCTCTGCCAGTTGCAGAACATGGAAATCCACCTCTGGCCACTAGATGCACAAGACACAGAGAAGAGCCAAAAACGAGGGGCACAGGAGGGAAGGAAAGAAGGAAGGAAGGAAGGAAGGGTGCCTGCTTTGGGCAGGTTTACCTAGTTTGTTCTTGCCAGCAAGATTTCAAAATTAAGAACATTGTGTATTTCTGCAAGCTAAATATTTAAAAAAAAAAACCCTTAAACTGCAAAAGCTAAATTACAAGTAATCTTGTGAAATACAATAATAATTAGCATTACACTTCACATTTATGTATTCCCCGCTTGAGAAATGCATGTAACCGCCATTAGCATTAATGGGAGTTCTACTCATGCATCAAGTGGAGACTGGARCCTAATAGTGCATTACATCCTCAAAGTGCTGCACAAACATTAACTAATTAATCCTCATAACCACCCTGTGTGGTAGGTAAGCGATACATGAAATGTATATCTGAGCTAGGCCAAGAGCAAGACAGCACCACTCCGTGCCCTTCAACACAAAGCAGATATTCACCATGTGTACACTGCTCCCGAGTTCAGAGGCATTCTGCAAGTGCAAGAGACGGACTCGTAGTGAGTCATGCTACTGAGCTGGCACGGCAAGAAGTCAATCACATCTCCTCTCGCGGGGCTCTGCRGGGCTGTTCACGTAATGACATGGGAGGAAGTATTAGCACCAACTGCTTCCTCTTTGGATCTGTACTGTGAGGAGGCAGCTCTCGAATCCAAGGAGGAGAACGAGAAGCATCCATGGGAGTTCCATCACTGCCAGCTCCACCTCTGCCACCCCCTTTGACACCTTGATCCTCCTCTGCTGTCTGCTGCTTCTCTTCCCGGCAGGCTTTCTCCCTCCAGAACCTCCCAGCAGAGCCTGCACATCAAAGTGCAAGAGAGCAGCACTGCTAAAAGCTTTASTGCTTTGTGCTGTCGTGTCCAACACAAGAACAGCCAGGCTGACAGGAGACAAACCTTGGAAGAACACCCGGGGTTTTGCTGAAGAGTAGCCCCCACACGTCTACCGCGTCCGCCAGGTCTGCAGGTGGAGGTGCTGCTCCAAACAACTCCCTGCGCCTGCCCCAGCGTGCAGAGCGCAGGGCACGCATGGCAAGCGGAGCTGCAGGCTGTGCAGGGGGCTCTACAGACACAGAAACACACTCGAGACATTCTGTTCTCGTTTGCCACAGGCTGCCTAGAAAGTTTACAGACACACAGCCTAAATACATATGTACTTACTTACATATAGCCACAATACCAATGAAGTTTCAACAAGACTGTGTATAATCTTCCCAGAAACTAACTCTCACACACGCAAGACTTTCCTGGTCTGCATTTTAACAAGATGTACCATGGTGACGAACAGATGACAGTAGTGGCAACTGCAA
This sequence comes from Eudromia elegans, assembly GCA_003342815.1. Lineage (NCBI taxonomy): Eukaryota > Metazoa > Chordata > Aves > Tinamiformes > Tinamidae > Eudromia > Eudromia elegans. Next base: position 1,419,655 of record PTEX01000155.1, on the reverse strand, counting down.
AGCTCCTGATGCTTGAGAAGGAACCTAAATTCTGCACAAGGGAATTAAACTTCATGGGTTGTGCTTTCCAGTTCATAAAAAGTAAAAAAGAAAGGTTCTTTTAACGCTCTCAAAATTGGATGTTCAAAACCAGAGGCAATCAAAATCAGAAGGTCTCACAGTTTCCCTGCCCTACATCAGACAGGATTCAGAAGGTCTGCAGGGCCAGCAAATGCAGGCTTGGCCCCAGCACTGACCATTTATTGGGTGATGATTAATCAGTGCCTCTTCCAACACAATGCAAGTACACATCTGCTTGTAGAAGGAATGCTGCCACTTCCTGCATTTGAGTCAAGTCTGTGCATTATCTTCATCTGCTCTTCCTGCAAGGCAGGAAAGATTTTCCCAAATTCTTGCCTTGGTGAGAAAGCCACCCACGATAGGTGCCAGAAACATCAGGGAGCCTCCTAATCCCRCGAGCTTCCTCGCACGCCAAGAAGCCTGCTAAGGAGCCGCCACCTTACAGCACCTCAGTTGACACCKAAGGACGTCCCCGCCAGCGTGGACACCCCTGTACCACAGGGACACACTCGCTCTGCCCGAGCACGTGGAAGTGCAGCACAACCCTGGCCAGGATCCCTGAAGCACCGAACCGTCCTGCTGTCCAGCCTTCCCCAAACGAGCGTAACTAGGAGAAGGCCCTTTCATGACTATCCTGATCCTGCCCCTTCGTATGCAGGGCAGGGGGAACAAAACAATGAGCCCCACACAAGAGAGAGCCCAGAGGAAGGATGTTAGGAGAAACTGGTCTCTTTCCAGGGCAGTCTTCCCTCTCTGTCAGTAAATATTCCACAAATGTCGTGACCATTTAATTTCCATCCTCCCACCTTCCACCTCTCGGTCAATGACTGTATTATTTCCAAAGATGTTTAGGAAATATCAACTGATCAGTTGGTATTTACTGCACGCAAACACAAGGTAACACACTTAGAAAGCAGCAGCCACTCATACACACTGATGGATGCTATCCAACCTATAACGGCTCTGGAAAACACCTAGGCATCCCTGCAGCCAGTTCAGGGAAAACATTTCGCTCTGCACAGGGTGACTAAGGCCTCACAAAGAAACAAGGCACCACAGTGAGGAAATGYGCTAATACTGGCAAAGAAAAGAAAAAAAAGCAAGCCTTACATAAGTCTTTGCTGCACCCTCAAGCTCAAGTACTCATTACTTCATTGACAATAAATAAATAAATAATAAAAAGGATACAGAACAAAACTTACTACAGCGCCAATCTGAGGAGGGATTTAAAAGATAAAACCTGGAGTCTGGAGAAAACTGAGGTCAGGCCTGACACAACACAAAGGATGTCAAACAACACAAGGCTCMGGTTTCCAGAAGATCCCTTTTCCTCTTCTCTCTCTTCTTCCTCTCGCCCCTTGTCAAGGGGAGAGGATGACCGGTCACCATTTCTGGCTGCTGCTGGGGCAATTTCCCGGGGTGGGAGCCTGGGGTGGAGGGCAGCGCCCGGCGCGATGCCCCGTGCAGCCAACACTGCCACGAGTGCTGTGGGGTCACCCACCGGCCGCACGAGCGAGGTCGCCACACCGAGGCCATCACCGCACCGGGTACTGCGCTGCCTTGGTATTCAAGCGGGTCCAGTCCCGCTCTCCCTTCACCTTCTTCCCAAACGCAAGCGAAGTGACCCCAGCCATATGCTAATGCAGCCACGAGCACAACGCAGGAACAGCACAAGGCTGCCGGGGGGATTTTTCTTTTATTTCACAAAAGATCYGTAACTCTCCCAGTCTTTTGAAGTATGCCAAAGCATTCAGACGGCGCTGGTACAAACTGCRTCGTGCCAGAGCCAGACACAGAGTCCCACACGTGTTACAACTTAGCATTCAGAGGGGGCAGCTCAGCGTGGCAAAGCCCTGCGGATGGGCCGGCTTAAGGGAACAAAAGTTTAGGATTGATCCCTCTTTCCAGAGACATGAGGGGAGGCCCCCGCCACAAACAAGGGGCGTCCATCCGTGTTCCTCTGCACGCAGAGGGAGCAGGCGCAGCCAGGGCCGAGGCAGGCACAGAGCAGAGAACCGGCTGCGCTTCCCGGGGCGGGAGGCGAAGGGGAGCGCGAAGGGCACCCGAGGAGCGGTGCGGGCCACGTGAGTCCCAACGCCGAGCGCGGTAGCGCCAAGCGCAAACCAGCTGCCCAGCGTGCCCGGCAGTACCCCGGGAGCAACCCACGCTGCCCCCGCCGCCACCCCATGGGGAACTGCCTTACTTTAACGCATGGCTGCAAAACTGTACTCATCCACCCGAGGCAAGGCACAGCCTGATGGACAAGCTAAATACAACGATTTTTCATTCAAAACACCSTACTAAGAGGCTGGCAGACAAATCTTCCTGGCCTGGCACTGTCTTCTGTAGCAGTTTTGGTRGCCCAAATGCCAGGAACATGTAACGTGTATTTTAATGCATTTGCTCCTCTTCACATACTTCGTCTTGCGCTTAACCGTGAAAAMCAGAGCTCTTGTTTAAGCCGTATGGGGGTAAGTTCCCACTAAAGCTGCTGCTCTTTCCTCCTCGAGCAAGCTTCCTCCAAGGGAATGCAATGGCATGACATCAGTCGCCCCACGACCACTTCGCAGTTCTCTCTGATTCTAGCTGCTCTTCTGGYGGAAATAAAATGAATAAGGGAAAAGGGAACCACTATTAAAGCAAACCAAGAGGCTGTATTCTTGCTTCTTGTTTTCCTGGGTGCGTTAGAAACTCACTGGGATCACCATAGTTCAATGGGAACTTTAAAAGATGAGCCCGCTATTTGCATAAATGAATTTGCCATTTCCAGTAAAATCTGTCCTAATGATGCTATAGAACAAAAACATTTCTGAAAGGTTCCTCGGTGCTCYGTGTGTTGCTGTTTACGTACAGACAAAACTCAGAACCAAAGCGCACTAAATCACTGCTTCGGAGACCTGTGACTTTCCCCTGCTCAACTCAGGTCTTCCTACGCATCCGTCACGCGAACAGCTATCCTGCTGCCTAAGTGGAACTGCACAGGATCAAAACTTGCTTCCAGCAGTGGTGCACCACCATGCAAAGACCGGTCTCAGGTCTGCACGGCCACACCAGGCGCCTACCAGCAGCGGCACCCACCAGGGCCCTTTGAACGCACAGGGTATGTAGCGTTTCCTCCAGCGAGGAACGCCGCCCCCGGACAGGGCTTCCCGCTGCCACCGCTGCCTTTGCACTGGGGCACTTTCTGCTGGCGCAGCAGCCGGGCGCAGGGTGACGGCCCCAGCTGAGCCTGCGCTCGGGCAGGGAGCTCTGCCGAGTTGCACGGAAACTGGCTCGAGTGTCGCAGTTCACTGCTAACTCACGTGTACCATGCACCGTGCAGCCTCTCGCGCGGGGGCTAAAACGAGAACTGCAACACCCCACGGCAGGCACACACGTTAAAAACCATCTACCTTCTCTTTCCTGTCCCATCTTCACTTGATTTAAAAACGGAGATATATATATACATATTAATACTTACTAATACATATTTTACCTCCAGGCTGATACCTRTGTAATACAGGTGTTTACTAGAATTCAAACACATGCAGTAAACTGTAAAAAGCTGGTAGAGTGTATTAATCTGAGCTACATGCCGAGACAGTTTATGTAAAACCCTGCCCTGGTTTAATTCCCCCAAGTTTTAACTTTAACTACTTTGAACAGGTTTAAGCAGCATCTCCTCTGCCTTTCACAAGTTCTTCTCTCTTGGACTGCTCCTCTCTTTCCTGACAGTCCTCCCTGCCACAGTCACAGCAGAAGGAGAGAACTGCATGTCGAGGGGTGCTCTGCCCTGGTGTGTCCCGTCCCTCCCAGCAGCATTCTCACGTAGGTCAGCCAGGACACAGGATAGGTGATGTCTAACCCTGGCAAACTGTATGATGATGGAAGACAGGAAACTATAGAAAGGTTTCAGTATTATTACTATAGTCAGATCAAATTTGGAAAAAAMCAACTGGTTTCAGTGGTTAGGACACACAGCGGACAGGGACACACAGAGCCTCCTTGGCTTTGTGGAAGGCTTATGCCGGATGTAAGTGACTGGAATAACTCTGGCCACGGAGCACTCTCTGTCCCAGTACCCGACGTACAAAACACAACCAATTTCCACCAGCAGCTTTACATAGAAGCCACGCTGCCCACTGCTGAAAGAGGCAGCTCACCACRGTGCCCACCCCGAGTCGTGTTTGAGGGATTATTTAAAGCCCACATGTACAGAGCAGAAGCTAAGCTGCATGCCAGGTAATGAAACCGGGCTCCTGAAACCTCTTCTGCAGAGCAAGAGGCACCAGCAGAGCATCCCTGAGCGTGCCGATACGCGCGCAAGGGCCTTGTACACTGCTGTCATTGGTGTACCCGCTGCGAATGCAGAAAGCCCCCGCTGTAAATAAAGAGCTGTAAGATCCCATAACAGGCYTCAAGCCTCCCAACACTCCCAACGATTAATCACTATCCTAATTTCAAAGGCTGTAACAAYTGGTTCTTAAAAGCTAATCTTTGAGCGCTGCTTTGACAAAATGCTTGTTTCCTGTGAAAATCTAAAACTCCATCCAAGTCAAACACTTGCTAAGGGATCTTGCCACCCTCCAATGAAGTGCTGAACGAAATGCATTATCAGAGCTACAGGTTGCCTTCCTCCCCCTCTTCAGCTCATTACCATCGGTTTTGAGAACTGATTAGCCGCGGTTGTTATTCATTAGTCACATCTCTAAAATCTGAATTATAAACACCTCCGTAAGGTCTTACTCTAATCAGCCTATTTTGAGTCTTGCAATTAATACCAACACCAGGAACACAGTGGAACGGTACTCGTGGTTGAAAGGCCCCCCCTCTTGCCAGCAAACCCTGGCTGAGGCTTGCAGGGCACGGTAGAGCCGAGCGCGTCCTGCCGCGCCGCGGCCAGCGCGGTGCCGAGCGGGCACAGGGAGGCTGCTTCCAGCAAAGCCCTCACGGACRGCCAGAAAAACCCCAGCACAAACTTTCCCATGGGACAAGAGAGTTTACAGATGCTATAGCACCGTGTGGAGGGTTGGGACCAGCAGCTTCACAAGGAGCGAGCCCCGCTGCCCGATGAATGACTCGCTACGGAACACAAAGGGGGTTCCCGCCGTATAGACTGGCGGTCCACAAGCCAGCCCRCCTGGCTCCTGCCTGGGCTGATGCCTGCAAATAAAAAACCTATTTTTTGTATGTACACTATGAGAAAAAGATTAATTGCACAGTGATGTAAATCTGCAAACCTGAGATTATATTTTTAGTTTAGTGGGGAAGAAATATTTAGACAACTGACAGAGGAAAACACTTCCCTAACTCATGTCCTAACTGGTCCTTCATTCTCGGCACACAGATTGAGGATTCTCGGCATCTAAACCAAGCTTTTCATCCGTTGGAAATCACCCTACCTTCTGCTGTACGGCAGGCAGCCCCACAACAACACTTTGATTGACCGCAGGGCCCTGTTGGCAGCCTGGAACACTCCGAACTCCCAAATGTTTTCACAAGCACCTCACACAAACCACCCAAAGGAAAAGAAATGCTGCAGAAATTACAGAAGAGRACTGCCTCCCGAGAATTCATAATACTTGGTCCCGCAGATGTTCCCTGGCATGACGTATGGCAGATGCACAGTCCCCAGCAGCTTCTTCTCAGGGAATTAATTAATTAATCTCAGGAATTATTATTTAACCAACAAATGAACACCCTACACATCTGTACCACAAACTTTCTTCTGCAAACCATGTGCCAGCGCTACCTCTTGCCTCTTCTGGGGTTACCTTACCAGCACGCACCAGCCTATGACAAGCAGCAATATATCCCATGCCTGCTCAAGGTGCCGGAGGAGGCYTGCAAGTCAGGCAGCATGCAGTGACTCTATCTGGATTTTTAGCCAACATATGCTCTCTGTGAGGAATGGAAAGAAGAATCCTYACCCAAATTCATGGTGAGGATTCATTAAACTGCTAAGAAAGAAGTTTTTATCCAGAGACCTGCTTAGTTACTAACTACTCATTACTGAAAAAGCACCAAGTAGGCCAGCAGTGATGACTGATCCCTTCTTCCTCCCAGTTCTGCAACAGGTTTCAAGGGTATCCTTTTTTAATCTAAGTTCTAGAGGCCAAGAATACTCTAATGCAACAACAGCTTCTCAGATCCTGAGCACAAATCCATATCAGATCTGAGCTCCACACGTACCACTGCACTGGAAACGTGTAGTGGCAGAACGAGGAGCACGGACACCAGCCGATACCTGCCAGAAGGTACCAGTTTTCAGTACAGGTGGAGCCAAACCCTGGCACACACTGCCCAGAGAAGCTGTGCATCCTTCAAGATACTCAAAGCTCAACTAACATAGCCCTTGCTGATCTGATGCAGCTGCTCCGAGCAGGGGCTGGGCTGGATGACTTCCAGAGGTCCAGCTAAATGATCCTCAGACAACGCCAACTTGGGGAGAAAGACCTACCTGGCTCCGGGAATTTCTTCTCTCTTCCAAACCAGGGAACAAATAATACTATATTCAATTGAAGTGCATTACAAGGCAGAAAATGGGGCACTGAATCTTATCTTTTTTATTAATAGATACTAAACCAGGGAGCCCGCTGGCCACGAGCTTATGCACGCACACCAGAGAACTTGCCACTTTAATGCAACTTGCTAACACCATGCATTAAATCCTTCTTGTTCTTGCTGCCTGCTCCATCTAAGGGCTGCTTGCAGGCATTTTCTAGTAACTTGTTATTCAATTCCATTATGCAACTCAAGTCTCAAAAAATGCAATGAACTAGTTCTTTCCTAAAACACTCCGAGTCTACCGATTCTCCTGTCTACTTCATATAGACATCTTAAATACAATACAAGAAACAGCAGCATTTCCTCTAAAATATTGGACACTGGCTACCCAAGATGCATGCTTAAGCTCTCGAAAAGCCACAGAGAGATTATCCTTGACAAATCAGTATTCTGAGCAAATATTTCAGAGAGGGAAAAAAAAAAATCCTGTAAGTTCTCCAGAATATTTAATTCACCACGTCATGCCAAGTCTCCCTTTCCTTTTTCATTTGAAGGCCCACTGTGTGCAGACACATACCTCTCTTACCTTTATCTCAGACTAGAAAACTAACTTTGCATATTGAGTAATTATTTATTTCCATGATGTCTCTGGATTCCCTCGACAGCTTTATCTTGCTGATGGGAACAAATGTTTGTTTGAAACGCACTGCCAGACCGCCCTCATTCTCACGTGCCAAAGGACATGGTCAGTAGAATCTGTCAAAAATCCCTCACATGGTCCAAGAGGTCTGAACACRACATCGGAGCATTCCTACCTGGTGGTCTCGGGTGAGTACGCTGTACCCGCAGCACCCAGTCCCTTCACTCCTCCTGGTCAGTGTGATGCTCGTGTCAAGCTTGAGCCATCGGGTACCGGGCACCGCCTGACAGCAGCAYCTCAGCTGGCACCTCCTCCCTGGGCAGCCCCACTGATCTCTCATTTCTTGCAACAACCCAAAATGCTCTTCCTTGGGTTTTCACAAGAGCCACCACCTTACAGACGACCATGGATCTGCTTGCCTGGCACCCTGTCTTTGACAGCACCCAACAACGGGTGCCCAAAGACCACAAGAAGCAAGGCCAGCACCGAGGACGCCTGCCCGCTGCACGTCCTGCCCAGTTTCCCAGGAGCAGACAGTGCTTCAGGCCTTCTGGGGTCTGAAAAATGCAACCACTCACCCTGCTCAATAGCCTGAGGTGGTCCTCCCATCTGAGAACATGCCCAGTCCCTCTCCTGGTCTGGTTCAGACTCACGGTCATTCTCCTAGCCTGTGAAGTATCACAGTCTCATGAGCTGCTCTGCCTTGCTCTGCTCCTGCTACCTAGGAACCTACCTTGGGGGTTTCACTGCTGGGGCAAACGGGTGAATCAAGGACAAACTGGCACCCAGCGGGCTGCCCACGCTGCCCCGTACCAGCACTGCGTGGGGCCACGGCAGGCACCCAAAACAAGGGTTTGCCCCAGCTGACGACGACTCCTCAGAGAGCCCGACACAGCGAGCACCGTGCAGCGCATATGCACGCCCGGCCGGCCCACGCCTCCACAGGAACCCGCTGGAGGGACACCGGGCTGGATGCTGTCCCTGCAAAGCAGCAGTCACCGTGTGATGCCCCGAGACCTCGTGTGCCGCGGGCCACCCGGCACGGCTGCAGCTGACGCGGCTTCCAAGAGGCCATGTCGGGACTGCAGCCAGGTCGTTACAAGGTCCTGGAATTCCAATAATGAAACTGAAAAGAGCATTCAGCACTTGTGGGACTGAGGGAAAGAAGACATGTGGCTAAGTACTGCCTGCTAATATTTTTTCTTTATGGCATCTCCCAAACTGCTAAAAAAATCACCCAACTCTTCGCGATCAAGAATGCAGATCATAAAAACAGCTTCCCTGTAATGCAGAGAGCACAGTGGCTTGGAGGCTTAAGGGGATAGGGCTAAGAGGAAAAACCACTTGTTTTGGAGAAAGAATGATCTCAACAGACCCCTCTCACACGTGGATCCAGCCTCTGCTGTGCTCAACGAATCTGGACTGATTGATTTCAAACAAGCACATTTCACTTAAACAGTCATTCCTGAAAGGAAGAAACTTCTTCAGTACTAGGCAGAACAGATTGGTCCCAGACAGAACCAGATCCTTTGGAGAGATCAAGGACTATATGGTGGTTAGGGTACTACTTGCACTGAAAAAAATAGGGCAACAAGGTCTCCCCACCTATGTGCTTCTGAAACATCTCCCCGTGAAGTGAATATGGACAGTGCAGGCCACATCTCCGWGGGACAGCTTCTCATACAGGGGGTTTACATGGAGCGCACGCTATATGCRCCATTTCTGATGCATGTACAGCCACACCTGTGAGAACTGACACCTCCCATCAAGCCCACAGGGGATCAGAACACATCCAGCACCAACTGAGACCTTCCATCAGCAGCCTAAATTTCCATGTAGTTAGTCACCACTACTTCTTAATCCCTAAACTCCAACTAACATGAATTTTAACTACCAGTTTTTTATCCCTTGCACCCCTCCAATGAAAAAGGAGTGAGAAATCAAAAATGAATCTGCAAAATACCCTTAATCAGGAAAAAAAAAAAGAAAAAAAA